>CM032794.1:17685094-18152647 GCA_019155185.1 Beaufortia kweichowensis
TAAAAAATAATTATATGGCAGAGAGTAATATTGTAATATTTGTAATACTATCATTAAAAATTAGTTTTAATGATAATATTACAAAACTATACCAAAACATGGAGAAAAGGACATTCAGAATGAAGGCTGACTTATGCCCCTTACATCTGCCTTGATTATATTCAGATTTATATTCAATATGCAATTTGCATCAGAATATAATAAAAAGATGAATAGGTACATTTATTCATTTAGCAGATGTATACAGTTATCTAGAAATGAATACCTTTTTACAGGAACAACAATCACCAGCAGACTTTTCCAGACTGGTAAATTTGTGGATATGTAAGCTTCTGAAAAATCTGAAAAACATTTTTTTTACCTTGTAGCAGCACTGATGTCATTTATAAAGGTTTCCTTTCATATGCTGATCCTAGGCCCACTCAAAATGCATTCTTTACTTGCCTACAAAAAATGTAATATAAGGTGATTTTAGGAAAAACCTCACCAAAGAACAGGCCAGCACATGGCATTCTGGGTTTTATTGTCTTTTTTTTTTTTCAAATGGAATTGCATTCCATTTGAAACTTTGCATTTTTCTAAATCACTATTGGCACTATTGGCAGGGCTCTAAGCAGCACATCTGCCCCTCTCTGAATGATCTCAATATACCAGTCAAGAGCAAAACAAGTCTTCTGTAAATGTATGCATGAGGTCAGTCTCAATCTCTGATATTAGCAATCAACCAGCTATTTTAAGGAAGCGCATTGAAACTTCTCTTAAATGAAACTGTTTGTGAGTCTTGTCACGTCATAAACTTTTGCCCTAAAAAAAAAATAAACCCGAAATAGTGCGTGTTATAACCGTTTTGTACCTTTTTCCTGTAGACAAAGCATGCTGTTAATTTGGAAATTTAACTTATTCAAAGTAAATCCAGTTGCCCCACAAAGATAATACTGTTTGTATAACAGCTTATAATCATACTAAATGATGTTTATTAGAAAAGGTAAAAATGCAGAAAGGTTTGTGTGAGGGTTACGTTAGTCATTATTTCTATAGAAAGACATCAAATATAGAAACCTAACATGTGTCTGTCTGGTGTGTATGTGCTTCTGATACAGAACGCAGCAGCAAGTTTTCCAGGAACCCAAAAGAGCACATGTCACACCTCTCTTCATCTCTCTCCATTGGCTACCGGTTGCTGCCCACATTAAATTCAAATCATTAATGCTGACATTTAAAACCATCACAAACTCTGCACCCTCATACTTTAACTCTCTTCTACACACCTACAACCCATCCAGAACCCTGTGCTCAGTGAATGAACATCGTCTGGTGGTACCCTCACAGAAGGGCACTAAATCCCTCTCTTATTCTTTCTACTTCTCTGTTCCCTGCTTGTGGAATAATCTCCCCAACGCAATCCGTTGTGCAACATCACTCACCTTCTTTAGGAACAGCTAAAAACACACCTCTTCCACGAACACCTGACATCATAATACAAATAAAATAAATAAACCTCTACAGGTACTTATCTAGCACTGCAAAACATTGTAAATTTAGGAAAGCACTTCTTAGTACTATTGTTGCCGCTTCTAATGTGTCACTTCATTGTCTCCTAATATTTGTAAGTCGCTTTGGATAAAAGCGTCAGCTAAATGCATAAATGTAAATGTGTGTGTGATCAATGTTATAATCAAACCGTGTCTGGACACAAATAATATGCGAGCAAAGCTTTTAAACAATTAAAACTCAGACATCTTCAATATCACTCTATTTCTAACTTTACATTCAGTGTTTTATTAGTTTTCCTTAATATCACTTGGTGAGTCAGAGCTGACTTATAATTTTTCTCATTCCATTTTTTGTCAAAGTTTTGCAGGCCTTAAGGGTGGGAAGCTTATATTGGTATCCAGAGAGACAGTTTATTGATTTCTACCTTCCTTCTTTCAAGCTTTTCAATTCTCTGTCTTTTTTTTCACATTACAGGGACAGTTACTGAAGAGCCTGTCTGGATGCTCTATGCCCTTGACTGAACACCATCGGCAGTAATTTCAGGCCCATTGCACTTTTTCTCCCTCTAAATATCTTTGCCCTCCCATTCCTTTCCTCTTTTCTATCAAAACAGAGAAATGCCTTTCTATTTTTTTTTTCCATTATTTTAACATCATTTCAACAGCCCTTTAATATAACGCCTGTTTTTATCGCACACACTTTGACGAGGACAGTATTGGTTAAAAGAGTCTTTTAGATGTCATGGTTGAGTGTTCCTTTCAGAGGTTTATTAGCACCTCTTCATTCTGTAATCATAACCGTACTCCCAGAGTTACACCATGCGCATTAAACATGCTGCTCGTGCCATCCATCCCATTTTTACTAGTAGATTCCCACTGAATCTTTGCTTATGGTAATTGCTGCGCTTGTTTGCTAGTAACATTCGAATGAACAATCATGGTGTGATGCTAGAGTATTTTGTTCCGGGTGATTTGTTATCTTTTTTTAGTGCTTCACAATTACAACACATGATCAGAGATGAATAGCATAACAATTTTACTTGTCCAATTAATGAACACTTAAGGTTCTTCTCTTCCTCTACGTGACCCGCAGATCATGCAGTTCGTTCTCTTTTCCGCAAAGCTGATTCAATGACTCTTGAGCTGTTTGGATATTCAAGGGCAATCAGTGAGACATCATTAACCCAGCGCTGCAATGGCCTCTACAGCAGGGTTTAACAGAGGGAGTCGCCGGGTTAATGATAATGCAGCACAGATTGAAATTTCGGTGGTCTTGAGTAAGGTGAGGATCCTCTTGCCTTCTGTCTTACTGATTGACCCGTTAAATCATGAAAAAAGGTCCACAGAAACACACATTCAGTGGTGTGTGAGGAAACGATGATCTGGGTGGAGCCAGTGTCTATATCAGCATCTCACGGCTGATTGCAAACACATCGGGGTCTGTGTCATATTGTCGGGCAGCCACATCTACTTTATCAGACATTGATCAAAGATTACCCTCCCTTTCCTGTTCTCATTCCTATCAAAACAGAAAAATATGGTTTTTATTTCACATCTCCTGTGTGACTAGTATCCCTCTCTTCTATGTTCCTTTTTCCATTATTTTGCTATAGTAATCCCTGTTTATATGACATCTGCTTTAACCACACAAACATCTACAGAATGGTTGAAACAGTCAAGCCGGGTTGGTTTTTCACATTCCCCTTTTAAATGTACATGAATATGCATGTGGGATTTTCTAGAAGAAGAGCCCCATTAAAACCATGCTTTAATATGAGACTATAGCAGTATTTCTGTACCTCTGACTATAATTGAAACTGACGTTAATTGGACACTAAATATGCATTTTTAGTTCCTATCCAAAGTGGCGTGCTTTCTATAAGAGCATCATTAGCACTATTTGCATTGCAAAAAACTTTTAACTGTCTATTGGATTGGACATAAATTAGAACAATCAGTGTATTATTGTTCTGCTTAAAAACCAGGATTGCTACATAATTGGGTTTGCTAGATTGCTACATAACTCTCAATTGGGTAGACTTTGAAAGAGACAGTATAATAGATTACAGGGTTTAATATAGTATAACCCATACCCAAAGCATTCAGAGAGAGTGAGAGTCTAAAAACCTAGTGGTTGAAACCTGCAAGCATTCACTGTTTTAAATATCCTTTAGCACGTAACAAAACAAAAATGTACTTTTTTATCATTCGCACTGTCCTTGTGGATTATCCCCTGTGCTGTTTGTACAATAATGTGACTTACAGAAGTCTTTAATATGGCCAGCAACAGAACAGAGAGTACAAGTCCTCATTAGTAAAAAGCCCTCACTCAGGGGCATCCGATGAGCCCTGCATTCTCCCTTGGCATGACAAAGCAGCAAGAGGACAAGGACACCTTGCATATGATTAAAGACACAACCTGTGACTGTGCCTAAAAACAAAACATTCAGAAGCTCAGAGATGCTTGAGAGATTATCCTTCTTAGTGTGAATTTAATTTGATTTTAAAGGGTATTTCCTGTCATCTATGAACATTAATATACTTAATTTGACAAAGGGAGAAATTAAAATGTGATTGATTTTACAGTGTACGACTGGTCTAGACATACGATGTCAGAACCCCATCCAGTTCCTCCATAAAAACTACTGTAGCAGAAACATGGTAAAGTGGCTGTATGGCACCACATTTATGTACTACATCATTTACATGATCACATCCAAATAAAAACATATTGTTTCAACATGGTACCATGGTAATTACTTAAACACTTTTATTAGGGTTATAAAAAGATCAAAATAATCCTGAATCTGTGGAAAAATGAACTGAAGCCCACTTGTTAAAAAACACAGAAACATGTTAGTGAGAGACGTGGTTTATAATTATATAGATTTTCGGATGTACAAAATGATATTCCATTATAGATGGTAGTTGGCAGTTGAATGGGGACTGTCAATATCATCACAATGTTGTGAATAATGAGAGGAGAAAGAAATGAAATGAATCTTTTGTAAAGAAGGGGATGAAAAACAATAATGTCTGGAGTGGAATCCATCGATCAGCCTGAAACAGATAGTTGGTGTTGAGTGATGACAAGTTTCATTTTTGTCTCTCTTACTCTATCTTATTCCCTCTTTCTTTGATTTATGGCGGCTGTTAATTGTTGTGATAATGGTTTGAGCCTTTTTGTGAAGACAAAGACTCTTATCTGACACACAATCTCACTCACGAGCACAATCGCTGGCATACATTTAAGTCATACAATGTGTGTGGTCTCAGCCATTTATTTCTAAGGACAAAATCTTATCTTTCAAATAAGTTTTAGACTTTCAGAGTACGAGAACAGTCTGTTCTGATTACCACACCATCACAACCTTCATGAATCATCAGAGAACCAGCAAATCTTCGTATTTCTGACATTCAGGCTGCCAAAGACCATAATTATATTGCATGTGTGTGTATATGTGTTTGCTGGGGAATGTTGTGATAGACTATGGTAATTAGGATTTGTTTCTTTGTTCGAAAACTTGCTGACATAAATCTACAGTAACAACTTTCATTGCCCACACACAGACCCTGTAAATAAAAAAATAAACAAGCAAAAAATTAATGGATAAGAAACAGCTTTAATGCTGAAAGTCTTGGTAAAAATCTAAAAAAACATCTCCTTGAGTTCTTTTACCAAACTAGCCACTTGAAAGGGCATACTGTATGACAATTTATCATCATGAACACTTTGGCATGAACACTTTTCGCATTCTATCCCATATCCAAGGCTGTTTCTGTGTCCATTTCTTTTGCTTTTGACTGAACACTGACCATTTAAAACTAAGGTGATTCTTACTCTGACTGGCTCCTTTTACTGAAATGGAATTCTAATGTCATCAGATTCAACACTGTTTCTGAGAGTTAGCAGTGTTTCAGAAAGAAAGAAAAAATAAACACACATGGCATACACACAATGTTCTAATCCTGTGCTTTGTTACGGAGACCAGCTATCCACCCATGTGTCCAGGGATTTGACACTTGACAAGGTATTGAATTGGATTTGACAGGTGTGCAAATTACTATGGGAGGTTGAGGGTGTTTCTTTTATATTTATCCCATTGCCCCTAAACAAGCAAGGCATAAACATTAGTGGCAAGTGCACATTTTTAAATGTCTCTTTGATGGTGTGTCCTCACATGGTCCCAGAGATAGTTTATGGGGTCTGTGTCATTCTGTCACACTGTTCACCTCTCTGAACTGCCCGCAGGGTTTTATCTTTGTTTGCTTTCAGCAACAGAGCTTCCGGCTTCTGTTTCATCCAGCTTAAGATGCTTCTGAGCAGGATTCTTACACGCTGTTATCTTTGCACACCTCCAGTGATTGACGAAGAAGAAAAATAGATGCCAGCAATAAGATAAATTTAACCTGTTAACTGTCAATGTTCCTCAGGAGGAACACTTATGTTATTTCCCTATTCACTCTAATATTTTTATAGTTGAATTTTAATCTAATTATGACAAACTAAAAATTGATGGAAAGGACGACTCAAGATGAAATATTTGATCTTAATACATAATAATACATAATACATAATAATAAACATAAACAATAAATTATAAAAAAATGTTAATGTTACTGTAATTTATAAAAATATCTTAAATGAAAAAAATTGTTTTAAAGACTTAAAAATGTGATAAGGCTTTATAAAAAGGTGCTATTTGTTACCAAAAAGCAAAATTGAACTAACAATAAACAACACTAAGACATACTAATATCTTAAAATGAAAAGATTTGTAGTTCACAGTGCATTTTTATGTGTATACTCAATTTTTGCTGTGACAGTTATCAGGTTAAATGCTAAATATATCAAACCCTAAATCATATAATGTATTCAAGATCATATATGTATACTGTATACATTTATGTATTTATGTTATTGACGCTATTCATATTATCCCGTAAAGAGCCCTTATTATTTTCAAGCTCATCATTTTATTTTTGGAATCTACTAGGATATGTTTACAAACTGTAGTTGTTTACATACTGAAATTTAAATAAACACATTATTGTTACCATACTGGTAATTTTACCCTCTGCCAAAACACTACCTTGTGTCTCTTTAGAGCCCTCACTTCTGAAACGGACAGTCTAATGTGATTGGCCAGCCCGCCCAGTCTGTTATCATTGGTCAACCAATAAGGACATGTTTCTGTCACGCCCATTACCACAACTGTGAGCTTCAGCTTCTCAGGTTTAAACACTAATAATGGGATCAATTTTGAGCCAGATATTGAAAGTGTAGAACAAGAAGATCGATCAGAACAACTTTGGCAATCAGGGCTTGAACAAGATGTTTCACAGGGGTATGTAGTTTTTTTGTAATTGACATTTAGAAATAAGATTCATACACATAAAATATTGGTGTAATAACTTTCACAGCAGACAATAGAGTAATTTAAGAAATTATCACGGCATGGGGGCATCGCAAAAGAATGAAACACACTAATATACAGTGACAACTTGGTGGATGTACAATACAATACAATACAATTTTTATTTATAGAGCGCAATTTTTAAAACAACCGAAGTTGACATGTAGTGGATGTGGATGTAGTATATGTCTGAATTGTAGGTGGTAGTATTTTTTCATTAGCATGCGAACTGGAGTATTTGCTTTGAACCGAAACACTGACTCTATTTAAATCTTGAATTTTTAAATAGAATTTTTATTGAATTTAAATATGTAATGAAGGTAACTTTCTGATTCAAACTAAACTGGCAATAATGTTTCTTTCTGCAACCTTTCTGCCCGGTGTTGCAACAGCCAATCAGACCAAAATTATTCAGAATGCCGCAGAAGGGCTAGTCATCCACAGGCTGCTTAGGTTTTAGTCATTGCTATTCTCGTACAAAACATCAACTTGCTCTTTATCAGCGTACCTTCACATCTACTGTACAACCCATACAGAACCCTGCCGGTACCCTACTACACCTAAAGATACTGTATATTGCACTTGTTTGCAACTTACCACACTTTTTTTTGCACATACCTCTAAAAACATAGTTCTGTGAAATGTCCTGTGAAGTCCTGCTTTCTGGTCCAACCTTTGTTTCATTATCTGACCTTTTCATTATGTGACTCAGGTTCAAGTTGATAAGGCAGCACTGGCGTTATAGTTTTTACTGTTAGTGTAACCGGTATGATGCAAAACCACTCCAAGTGGGAGGCAAACTCACATGTCCTATCCCTCGCCATAGTAAGAAGAAAGACACAAGCTTTCACACACTAGAGGTGTTTTCACATCTGTAGCTGGTTTATTTGGTTAGGACCATAGGCAAAAAAAATATACATTGTAGCATTTTTCAGCCGTTTAGAACGTAATTCCTTAACTCCTTAACTCACAAAACAAAGTTTGTCCGTGAGCTGCTATACGAAGCTATGTTGCTAAAGTGAAAACTGTCAACAAACACTTATCCTTGTCACGTAATGCACAACACTGCTGACTACGGCAGCTGGATTAGTCCAAAAATGCAGAGTACTTTTTGCAGTTGGGTCTGTTCGAGGTTGGATCGCGTTCTTACTAGGGGTGTGAATTGGCACTGGTTTCACGATTCAATTCGATTACGATTATCATGTCAACGATTCGATTCAATTCGATTTCACAATGCATCACAATGCATCACGATGCATTCTTTGCAATCCCTAGGGTTGCCACCTTCAATACAGAAAAATAAGGGACGCCTGCCACAGTGGGGTGACCACAGTCCCGATGACCACAGTCCCGATGGCGTGCCAGTGGTGGTATATCATAACTTAAAACATGTTTTCATAAAAATATTAAGATTGATACCAATGGACATTATAATAAGATATCTGCTACTGAAATCACTCTGATTTCGGTGAGCTCTAGCATTGCGTGAATGTTGCTCTCCCGAGGCATGCTGTCGCACATCTGACAGGCCACCGTGCGCCCCAGAGAACATTCGCCGACAAATTGTGCAATAGTCATTACCGCTGACACTTTCCAGCCAAGTATTTGACTCCTCCCACTCTCGTCTGTACTTTTGCATCCGCTTTCGTTTCAGCTCTGAAACTTTCAGAAACCTGAAACGAACCAACCATGGCAGCGAGCATTACCCAATCAGGGGCAGAATAGGACGAGTCTTGAGGCAGTCTGATGCTGCATAATGTAGACCTATGTAAAATACGGGACTAATCGCGTCCCGTATTGATTTGATACGGGACGCCTCATTTTGCCTGTAAATACAGGACGATTCCGTATTCCACGAGACGGGTGGCAACCCTAGCAACCTCGGTTTTCAATAATCCTGCACATGGTATTTTTTTAATATTCGCGTCTGTATTTCGCCTCCTTCCGCCATTTTAAACTCGCATGACTGACACGCGTATATGCGAATGACGTCATAGGCTATAATCGATTAAGGTCTATTACTGCATCAATGCAGAATCGTCCACGATGTAACGATTAATTTCAACACCCCTAGTTCTTACCACAAAGAACCGCTCCAAGGTTTGTTTGAAAGCGTACCAAGAGCATCTCTTCAAGCAGGTCTCGGTACACTTGTTTGGGCCGCTTTTGGTGCGTACCGAGTGCGACTGCTGTTTTCACACCTGCCTAACCGAACCGCACCAGGAATTCTAGTGAACTCGAGTCTGATTTAACTGGACTGAATGAGGCAGGTGTGAAAGCACCCAAGCTGATCTTTGTTGCACTTGCATATGCGGTTCTGGTCGATCCGTTGTAAAAACGGTTAAGCTAAGGACAACACAGTTTGTGTCAACTGTTATCCCTTTTATTTATTTAACACAAAATCAACACAAAATGTGTTAAACAGCATAACACAGAAAATGAGTTAAAAAAAACTGAGCCTGCTGATAAAACCCCATCATCACAATTATCTTAGTTAGTACGTATTTGAAATTAAAACTGTCTTTGTTTTTTACATGTACAAACAGCTTCACCCTTTGTCAAAATTTGTAACTACAACACAAAATGTTCAATAATTTTTGTCAATAGCAGACATAATACCAAATAATTAAATACATGTGATACAGAAATGCCTGATTAAGGGGTTCTTTGTCTTTCAGAAGAGCTTTTGAGAGTAGCATGGGCTTCAATACCTTACTGCTATTGCTGCTAGTGCGACTAAGTCTTTGCTGGTGAAACAGAATGCAGCAGCACGTCTGAATTTCAATCAACCAAAGACAGGCACGTTTTACTCCTGATCTCACTCCACTAAATAGCTGCTCGCATCAAATTTAGGTCTTTGACATTGACCTTCAGGATAGTCAGTGTAACCAATCTCTCTTACTTCAACTCACCCAACAATCATCAACGATCAGTAGGTACGGTTGATTGTTCCTTCACATCAAGGCACCAAATCTCTTTTAAAAACAATCAAGTTTTCTGTTCCTCTCTATTGATGCCGGTCTCCTGCTGATCTGCTAAGACCATCAAAACAATTGGGAAACACCTTGTCTGTGTATTCTTGAGAAATCTTTAACCATCTTTAAAAATGAACCATCTTGTAAACTTAACTTTGTATTCTGTATTTATTTTTGGCTCTTGAAGCAAAATTTACAGTTTTTTGAGCTGCAAGTCTCTTTGAACGACAGTCTCTGCTTAACGAATAAGTACGTATTTGAAATTAAAACTGTCTTTGTTTTTTACATGTACAATTTAATGATCTGTGAATACCAGCCTACTTTAAGAACACCATCATTCCCAAGGGAACTACACTGAATAGATTGAAAAGAAAGTGAGAAATAAAAGTGAAACATGCAGAAAGCATGAAAGAGATAAAGGTGCATTATATAACAGACAGCATTCAGATGCATAATTTCACTTGCTCTGTCTGTCATTTAGTCTCATTGTCAGGACAATCACTCCGTAAACTTCTCTTTTTTTTCAACAGTCATCCATTTATCATTCACTAGTCATTTTTCCACTCACTAAGTCAGCCTGACTTACTCACACTCTCATTCATCCCTTCACTCACATATTAACTTAATTCTTTAATTCATTTTTTCATTCATTCGTTCAATTAAGTAGTAAGTCACATGGCCTGTTTCCAAATCGATTTGTCCTATAATATCTAATTTCGTAATCAATATTTCGCTCTAGTGATTGTAATTAATCCAGTAAGTAACATCTGTTCCACCCTGCAGGATGTTACAGCCTGCACCCGAGACCTCTGTCAGCAGGCAGGACTGGGTGCAGGACGAACCGTCATGGTCTTATCCACAGTCAGTCTTTACCTTCTGAGTTAAGTGTCACACTCTGTGGGAGATAGATACACTTGGCGAAAGGTGGCTCTTTTCTTTCACTCACAAAGTCCCAGAGCACGCTGTCTGTTGGCACACACCCAAACAAAGCCCGACCCCGCCCTGTGTTTTTAATTAGATGCAAAGTGAGTGTCGAGGGAAATAATAAGAGACAAGCAATTAAAAGAAAACTGGAAAGTTAGTGCCACCTTTGCCCCCAAGTTAAACGCCCAAGAGCCGTTTGCTTTGTCAGCCCATTTCCTTTTGAAATAAAAAACCATTACAGGCAAGAAATGATTTGTAAAAATGAAAAGGAGTTCCCCCTTTGAAAGCCTGTGATCATTTATTTTTCAGGAGACTTTAACAAGCCTTAGGGGACAACAGCGTTTGCATATCTATGTAAATTAGTATGAGTTTGTGAAGCCAAGAAAAGCAGCCGACGAGACTAGCTGTTGCGGTTTACGGCAATTAAATTGTGACGTTAAGTTTTTGTTCACAAAGAGAACGGATCCCACTCTTGTAAGTCTAAATAAGAGGGTTTCGAATAGAAGAGGAAATAAAAATTTTGGCATTTACAGAATTGGAGAAGATAACAGAATATGAATAGCATTTGTCTTCTGTTTCCACGAGTAAAATAGTTTAACAGGGAACAGCTTAGCCTCTCTCTCACCCTCTCTTTTCCACTGTAACAGGCGACTGTATTTTTTTATTATTTAGTCATCTCCCTTCACAGTTCATTTCATGCCACTTTACTGTAAGAACAGTAAGAAACAACACAACACAGCTTAAAAAATATTTAAATTCAAATATGATAAATATGGATGGTTATGCAACATAATACACACAAACACATGTGAACGCATCTGTCTAAATGTATCTGCCAATAGCATTTGGATGACCTGCTGTTTAAGTCCGACTCATGGCACTTTCCCAATACTACCCCATACCTATTTTATTATCGTTACATCATTTTGTAGTTTGAGCGATGCAGCGACGTGAACTGCTGTTGGTCAGGGATGTCTCTTGTAAATGTGAATGTACTCCGTTGGTCATACAGGTATTGTTCTGCATATAAATGCAGAAGTGACTTCATACATAATTGATTTCAACACAGGAGAATCGAGATGAACAATTTGATAATCTAATAAGAATCTAGAGTATATTAAAATCGTACGTGGAAAAAATATCTTAGGGGGCAATTAAGTTGAAACAGTCTTCTTTTAGGGAAAATGATACAGTGCCTTAAAATTCTCCCCCCAGAAGACTTGAGTTTGGAATAGTGCAACACTGTATGAGTGCAGGAACAGAAACGTATTAAAGTTTAACACTTACTGGATAATAAAAGAGCACTGCACAAAGAGGAAAGACCAAGAGGGGTTAAGTGTGTGTGTGAGAACGCAGGGCTTTACAGGACTCTGTTACAGCAGATGTTTAAGGATAGATTAGCCCGTCTCATTAGCTAGCTCTGTTCTGCTTCTCTCACAAGACTGTAGGCAGTATCCTCTGATATACAGAGCCAATTTAACCAAAATTGGGCCTGGGAGGATTGGGAAAATATTCTTAAACACCTGTGATTTATCCACACATGAGGCCTATTGGTAGGTTGGTATGAGTATCTAATTAACTGCAGAGACAGATTTGACCTTTTCCTCAGACTTCATTGTTTCCCCTGACAGCCGGCAGCACCCGAACATGCACATAAACACACAACAAACCATAACACTAAAAAACAGACAGAAAAGATAAAAATATAGAGAGAATGGCAACCTGTAGAAATTACATATAGAAGATAGTGAGTGAGGTAGAATGCATAGAATGTGAGACTGAAAGGAAATTCATAAATACACACACACAAAGTGAAAGCACATCCATCTTTCTATTACTGTGCCAGACACACACGCACGCACACACACTCAGTCTGGTTTGATTGTATTTGCAAGATCAACTAATACTTTTTATATACCAGACTAATATTTTTCTATACTGTACCACTGAAGTCAACCCTTACATAAACTTTTCCACATAATTTAAAGTACAGTAAACACACAATTTATTGCCAAATATGACATTGTAACTAGTGAGAACAATTTTTGTTCTACTGTTTTTTTTGTACATTTTACTATATTTGTGCAGATGTTTTCAAAATTTTGTTATGACAAGAAAGCTTGTACACACAGTACTTAGAAGGTATTTCTTGATTCTCATTAAAATACTTTTTTTCTGGTTGGCTTATCTGCTTTTCCCACACATACACATACTGTACACTGATGTACTTCACCCTCATTTCATTATCTTTCATTTTGTACACTTTTCTGGCATTTTAATTTTTCAATTTATTTTAGTCAAGGTTTATTTATGTTAATAAAACCACCTGAATTGAATTCCCCCCTCTCTCCCTCCCTTTTTCTCACTCCTTACACCCTGTCACACTGCATACCGATGCATCAAAATGTGACTAAACTAGATTGTTCCCATCATAGTCAATGTAGTCAATGATGCTATATATTGAAAGCTATACTGACTGATGCCCAGTTCTTATCATTGTCATGCTGCACAGCTCCACTAGCCAATTTATTTCCAAAAAAATACAAGAATCAAATAAGTGTATTGATTATTATAAATTGTTACAAACATAAATACAGTATCTAGTCTTTGGCCTAATTTAATCTATATAAAATCTTTTTTAACAATATTGAATGTAAATGTGTTTATTTCTCTATATTTATACTTCTCTATATTGACTGTAGAGGATTCTGTGCAATTTCAACCAATATAGAAAAGTCAAATGTCTCTCAGAATGATAATACTAGCCTTACTCCTTTGGGTCTACAGAAAAGATCATTCCCGCAGAAGACGACCAGCAGATGTTGTGTGACTGTGTGTCAGAACCGGGTCCAGATCTCTCATTACTCTGTGTGTGGTCCGTGCGCTGGGGTCACTGAAGCTTTGGTGGAGGACAGAACACAATGACCCGAGGTTCTTATCTCAAGCTGAGCTCTCTGCTATGTGTGTGTGTCTCAGGATAAGTCTTCTGTTAATGTTGTGAGGTTGATTGTGAGAGTGAGTAACCTGCTGTGAATCACAGATGGGATTTTGCATACTTTGTACTCTCTCTCTCTCATAGACACGCACGCTCTGTCTACCCCATCAGCAGTCATGTGTGAAGGATTGGAAACCTGTGCTTAGCTGTACCCACCTGTCTGCCCCCTGTGATTGTGTGTTTACTTCAGTTTTTATTGGAAATCTTAAATAGCTGCACAGCTGTGTGAAAAGTGTAAAAGGCGTGTGGTCCATGAAAATTTTGTGATGTTGGGTATTCTGTGTATAAGTGATTATTGCCAACATTAATAAATAGGACAGAGTTGCATTTTTGTTATAAATAAATAATGCAAGACAATTTCATAGTTGGAATTTTGTGGACAGTTAATGTTCTAAATTAAAGCAAACACTTAAAACTATCTAGATTGTGAAGCATTTTAAGATTGAACTTATCCTTTAAGGACAGTAAGGAAGAATTCATCAGATTTTTATTTCTACAAAGATTGAATGGACAAGTAAGCTTGTGAATAATGTGTTTATGCATCATTATCCAGTAAATAAAGCATTAGGTCAGTGGGTAAAGCTTTTGGTTTTGTATGGTTGTCTGCACACATTAACAAGAGCACCTTAATTAGCTTAACCGGTCATAAATGAACCACCTCCCACTGAAAATCTAGTTCCTTAATGATCCATTCCAGCCTCATAACAAACTCTGACAGTCTTTAAAATACTTCTCTGTCATTTCATCCTTCCTGTCATGTTTTAAATACTTTTAAAGTCTTTCTGTTTCTTAAAGAAAAATGAACAACATTCCTCATAGCAGATCAGGAAGAAACCCTGACTACCATTGTAAGTGAATTTGGTAGATGTCAAAACGTGTTGAGTTTACATGTTTTATGGGGATTTTCCATAGACATAATGACTTTTGTACTGTACAAACTGTATATTCTATCCCCTAACCCTCACTCAAACCCTAAACCTAACCTTGAAAAAAATCTGCATTTTTAATTTTTTTGAATAAAAATCATTTAGTAGGATTTATAAGCTATTTTCCTCATGGGCCCCAAAGAATGTCCCACAAGATTGAAAAATTACTGTTACTACTATGAGGCCATTTGGTCCCCACACTGCAGGGTTTACAAGGACCACACACACACGCACACATTTATTTACAGTAGCTATCTAGACAGAGACATATCATGGACTTCTATTCTTTTATATACACTGAATTGTAACTAAAGCCCTATTCGCACGGGATTAGTATTATCTAGGGACCTCTAGTCATTTGTAATAATTGCGGAGGTTGTCTGTGATCTTAATCCCGTGCGAATCGGCCATGTCTGTAATTTGTAAAGTAAAAATTCCCCTGCAAATGACCTACCATATTTCGCCGAACACAGAGGTTCTGTGATAATATTAGTCCTGTGTGAATCGGCATCTCTGTGATTTGGCCAGCATTTGGCGGGTTATATCATTTTTTCAAGGTTTCTATTTCCTGTGCGCGAAAAATGGAGGCTGCGTTGGAGTGTTTTGGGTGCCGGATATCGTTATACACCATACAATGATACAATTTGCCGGAAGAGAAAGCTGAACGCCACGAGACGAGCGGGGAAAAAAAGAATGATTAGATGGAGATGGATGATGTGTATAGCGGCATGCGGTAAGGATATTTCTTACGTGATACATATATATCTATAATATGCCTATAATGACAAGACATTTCCAAGACAGAAATAGCCTATCCAAAATAGTGCCCAATCAAGCAAGGGGTTTCACATCATAATTCGCAGTTACGGTTGGTGTTCCTGTAGCTCAACTGGTAGAGCATTGCGTTAGCAGCACAAAGGTTGTGGGTTTGATCCCAGGGAACACAAGTACTGTGGATGTTACGTACTACTTTGACGTCATATCCGGGAGATAAGTCAGTAAATTCAAGTAAAATCTCAGGCTTCGCTTATCCTATGCGAATGCGCCACACGAAAATCAGACGTGGGGGGCTAATTTCTAAATCACACAAGGTCCCCAGATTATACTAATCCCGTGCGAATAGGGCTTAATACAGAATTAAGAAACAAAAAACAAATACCCCAAATGGACACCCCCAACAATTTGTCTAATTTAGTTCACTTGTGGGGACAAATTTGTCTCCAAAGTATAAATAAGCAAGTACACAGACAAACACACACACACAGTTTACTAATGCCTGATTTTGTGCTGTTAGTAAAGTGATTTGTCTTTACTTCTGTGTTGGACACATTTACTTCCTGAACTCTCTGAAGTGTTAATGTAGACAGGAGTGTCTTGCTTCTTCTAAGAGGTTCACTTTCTAAGTTATTTGATTTGTTGTACCATTACTCTTCCCAAGCAGTTTTGTCTTTGGCTCTCACACATGTCTGTTTATCTCTCTTCCTGGACAAATTTTGATTCTGCATTCTCTGTATCTACAGGGTTCTTTTGTCCATCCATCCATTCATCCATCTATCCATTCAACCAATGGTATCCATCCAACCATCAACATAGTATTTAAGTGTTTTAGGATGACAGGTGTAATTTCCAAAGAATTACACCCCCAGAGGGATTCAGACACAGGTCTTGGGTTTCTTTGTCCATCACCTTTTCTTTTATAATTTTTTTCTTTTAAAATTTCCATTCATTCATTCAGCTCCAAAGGACTTCTGATCTGTCTATATCAAATTTGAAGCAGTGCTCTCCTTAACCAAACAGTAAAAATACAGCACCGGGGAAAAGAGAAAAAACTCTTTGAAATGCAAATCTGCAATTCATGCTGTAGATACTGCAAATCTAGGCAAAAGAACATGGCTAAAAAGAAGAAAACTCAATGTATGTTCAAAATATAACAGCAAGAGGAAATAAATTCCTAACAGTAACTTGTACAGAACAATCATTATTTCTTGTGGCATCATTAGAGTCACAATTACCATCATTATTACCATCACCTTTACCATCCTTACTTTTACCATCATTGTTACTGTACCATCATTACTATCACCTTTAACATCATTATTACTGTCATGGAGCCTCCAGCATCAGATCCCAGTGACAGGTGACAGGTAAAGATAATCCAAGATGGTGGCGGGTGAAGGCGGGTGAATGATGGGAGTTGAAGTTCACAAGTCTGGTGAGGCAGATCGGGTGACTGGGGTGCTGGGATCTGATGCTGAGGCTCCGTGACAATTACCATCACCTTTACTATCCTTACTTTTATCATCATTCTTACTGTACCATCATTACTATCGCCTTTACCAACATTATTACTGCACCATCATTATTATCACCTTTACCATCACTATTACCACCAATCATCTTTACCAACATTATTACCATCATCACCTTTACTGTCATTATTTTTTCCACCATGATTATCATTAATTACCATCATCACCATCATTATTACCACCATCGTTGTTACCATCATTATTACCACCATCGTTGTTACCATCATTATTACCATCACCTTTACCATCATTACTATCACCTTTACCGTAATTACTACTGTACCATCATTGCTATCATGTTTACCATCAGTATTACCATCATCGCCTTTACCAACATTATTACCATCCTTACTATTACCATTATTAATCCTGTACCATCATTACTATCACCTTTACCATCATTATTACCATCATCACATCAAGTCAACCATGATTATTACTACCATCATTATCATTATTTTCAAAATGATTATATGTTCAATATTACCATCACGTCAACTTAACCAGCATTATTACCATCATCAACATCAATTTAACCATCATAACCATCAACTGCATCATGATCATAGCAATCACTGCCATCATCATGTGTCAGTACTTCCACCATCACCATCCTTAATGATAGGCCAGTAAACAACCTAGAACACCCTAGCAATGCCCTGCTGTAGCAGCCACATAGCAACATCATGGCAGCAACTCACAACACTCCAACACTGTAGAGGTGGGTATTGCACAGATGTGCACCACTTCTATTTTTACCTACAGAAAATGTAAAAATCTAGTAACCATCATCATCTATATCATTACCCTATCCATCATCATCACTATTCTGAATCATTCTCTCCAGTCCTTATAATCTATATCTCACTCTTGTCTTCTAATATGAACCGCTTTTCCTTTACAACTCTCTTTTATGTGTAATCAAACACTCTCCCGCTCCTCACTTCTGTCAGGGCTCTGTGTGTTCAGGGTCAGTCCCTTGAGCTTAGTCAAATAATGGTTCTTTCTTCTCCTCTTCCTCAGTCTCTCAAGGTGAAGAGCACCACTTCTCCTCTATTGCCTGCAATCCAAAACTTTGTAATCAGTCTCAGATAATTTGAGTGCGTGTAAGTGCATGTGCCCTTGATCTGGGGAACGTCCTCACGTCTTAGACTTTTTAATATACAGAGTTGTATTCTGGGTATGTGATTGACAGTATGGTTTTGCCTGTGTGATGTCTTTTAAGATTGTTAGTACAGTCTTGTGCATGTGTCAGCCTGCCTTTATAAATGCATGTTTTTTTTTTATGTTTTAGTAGTGTATGTGTGGTTTAATGTCCCTCACACCTACAGTATTTTTGTAGTCACAGCACGCTGCAGTAATTACCAGGTGTCTGAGACTCAACTCTAGGTCAATACTATTTTCCTTCAGAACATACAAAAGCCAATACACACACACACAAACACACATTAACTAAATCCACACAGTTGGTCAATACCATACCACATGCAGTACACCAATGGAGACTGTCATGTTTACAAATATCACACTCTGTCACACAAATCAAATACAAATGAAATAGAAAAAAAGAAATTGAATAGGCAGCAAGGCTTCTGCAACCACAGAGTGCACAGTAAAGAAAATCAGCAGCCGGGGGCTCAGCTGTGTGAGATAGCAGCCGATATCGATCTGTGCTATCACCTCCTTTCAGCCGGTACAATACATAGAGAAAAAAAACAGAATATACTCCACCACTTAACTCAAAAAGTTATAACAGGTTTATGCTAATGCATAATTGATGTAGTTTTCAGATAGGACACCTTGAAAGTTAAATAATTTGGACATTTCTTTCTGACAGCTGGTTTGAGACAGGTCCACAGGCCACTGTACAGACTGCAATCACGCAATACTTGCGTCTTTGACTGTCAAAAAATGACATTATTGAGGAGCTGAAGACTTCACAGACTACTAATTAGGTTATATAAAATGGGAAATAGAAATTCGTGTCATGCATATTTTCTGTATCTGCAGTAAAAAACTAGGAGGTAGAAAGTTTGTTGTTGTATTCCCAATGTAATTTTGTTTTTAAAGAGTTGAAATCACTCTAATCTGAAAGTATATTAAAGAGTCTCCTAATTAAACAGTTGAGTAACTTTATATTTGTAGGCGTGAATTACTATAAATTATTCAAAACTTTAAAGAAAATTTCACAAGTTGACTACAGAACTGGAACAAATTCACCTGTCACATAGAAAGCTATAGGCACTACACTAAAAATGCCTGAAAATGATTGACAGGACTGTATGATTGAGCTTCCCCTGAACCTGTGAACCATTTGAACTTTTGAACATGTAAGACTTAACATAAAGGGTGCGAGTTGAGATGAGAGTTATTATTGTTAAGGGATAGAGTCTATGTAAAGGAAAGATCAGTGACTGTCCTGTGATCTTCAAACATTTTTTACTTTAATTATAAATGTTCTTTAATCTGTTATCTGTCACTGCACATATTGAGCATTGCTCATGAAAATGCATCTGAACTATCAACTACAATTTCTTACATTTTAGATATTTGATTTTTTTTTACATTTTTTAAATAATTTAGTACTTTTTAGTTTTTGGTATTTTTAAAAATAACTTTACCTTTTTTAAAAATATTTTACTATGTTTATTGTTATATGAATATGTTTTATTATTTATTCTTGAGTCTTGATTAGATTAGAATTCAACAATGATATATTAAAGTGAGTCGTGTTAAAGTGTTCCACCAGTAAAATTGTAATAGTTAACAGGTTAGCAAAACTCCATGTCCATGTGATAGCATATTCCTGGCACTGAGCCAGCAAAATATTTCAAAGAAAGTCAAGAACTGTTTTTTCTGACAGGTGCCGTTTCACATGGAGACTGGCTCGACTATGCTGCTGTGAGTGATATAGTCATCTTCACTGTATGACACAAACATGTTTTAATGAAACAGTGCAAATTACAGTTTCCTGCAGTTTCAATAAATATTGAAATAGGGTTGGGGAACGTTCCTGGTTTACCAGTCACTAGCAGAATGTTAATTTATGACACCCTTCACATATCTGTATAAAGCAGCATATTTGTCATTTGGCTATTTAATTAAAGTGATTTTCACACTTCTTAAAAGGCACATGAATACTGTAGTAGAGCATGATTGGAAGTAATTTATCCAGCAAAACTCCTTGCCACAGAATCCAGGGATTAAACACCTAATCTTATGGCTGACAGTATAATTGCCTAAGTCTGTTGCGCCTTACTGATCAACATCTGCTTCAATAGGATCTGCTCTAAAGAAGACGTAAAGAAGAGAGTGTGATGAGAAGCAATTTTAAGAAAAATTTAGGTTATTCCTTTGATTCATGTAGGGTTGAAAATAACAGTAATTTCAGAGAATTCAGTCCAGTGCTATACTCTGATTTGTATGTAATGAGCAATGAAACATGTTTCAGTCTCATGATTAATCCTAGCTCTATTCCAAAACCTACTGTGCCAAGCTGAATAACTCACTGTTGTGTGGTTACCTTCTAAACATCTTAATATTATATCATTAGTGATTGTTTTAGGATGTTTTACATAAGCAGCAGTTTCATTATCATTTACTTGTGCACAACGCACAAATTGTCCTCCTCAGTAGACGCCTGTGAGAAACACCTGCTAACACTTACAGTTGATTCCAAGCGCCAGGAGTGCACCATAAATGCATAGCACACTGAAACACATTGACTTAGTAGCAAGATAAATTAAGACAACAGCATCTCAAGAACAGTATTTATTTGAAATGTACAAATGACAAAACCATGAACTAGAAAATGTGAGCAAGACTTAATGTGACGTAATGTGACATAAAGCATAATTACATTACTGACAATACAGTATACTGTATATATATACTACAGTATATACAGTATATATCGCAAAATAAGCTAACCCACACGCACGCTCTCAAACAATTGAAGTATTCAAACATCTGCCTGCTCTCAAAAACCAAACACTCAGTCAACTTCAGCTTTTTAGGTCAAAAAATGACAAAGGCCCCATGGGGTGGTCTCTCACTTACAGAGGAACACAATGCTGTTAAGTACTAGAGAGAACCCGTCACTCCTTAGTCTCTATGATGAATTATTCAGACTGGTGGTTTGCGTACATATGTCAGGAAAAGTGAATACTGGCCACCAGCCATCCTCAGACATACAGCACCCCAGAGCCCTTGATATGTCCAGGATCTCTGACAGCTTTCCTGTACACTCACTCTCTATTTTTGTGAGGAAGCAGAGCCAGCACTTAATATTCCTGCAGTCTATTGTAAATTGGGGTAAAGAAAGATAAAAAAAACAACAGTGGGCACAGCTATTATAAAGAAGAAAATGCAGTGTTCTACTAAAACAAGATAATTGAAGGAAACAGTTCTACCTAAAAAAATATTTTTATCATTTACGTCCTTTAAAAGTAATTTTTAACGAATCAAATGTTTGAATGTGCAGAAGTGTGAAGTACATTTGTTTAAAAGCTAGAGCAGAAGGCAAGAAAGAAATTTTCTGTGAATAAGAAATGACACTTATCTGTTTCTCACACATAGTTGTTGCATAGTTGTACAGCTTCAGAACACTTGGAATATAATTCATGAGTCATATGGACCACTGGTGCTTTTTTCATCAACAGAACCAGTTAATATTCAGAGCTGACTGGAATAGAGCAAACTGAGCATTCTGTCTTGTTTCTAAATCGCAAAAAAAATGACTACAATGCGAACATGGCGTCCTCAAATGTTTCTACTTTAGAGAGCGTGTTTAAAAAGCGTAGTTTTCGTTTGACAGAAACAAAGTCTTAGTGTGGGTGGAAGGTCAAAACAGAGAGAAAAGGAAGAAGTGTGTACAAGGTCCTAGAATAAATAGTCACATGGTATGGCTCAAGGTAATTGGCTTAAAATCAATCCAGAACTGAGTGTTTGTTGGCTAAGATTGCAAAAATAAAAAAACATACTTCCATGATGTCATGTGCCAGATGCTAGCTATAAACATCTTTGCTCTAACCGAGGAATTAGTATAAAGACAGAGATGCTTTACCAGAAAAACACCCAATGAAAATGAAAAAAGAAACAGGGAATTGAATTTTTAATTAAAAAAAGAAAACGATAATCTGGGTTTCACACCCCAAAGCTATGTTTCCCATGTGTTAGAATCACATGTGTAAAGAGTTTTAGACGTGAGATCGATACAGTAAAAGCAATGGAGCTCCTACAGGGAGTGACGTGTAAACACACACACACAAACACTGTCTCAGAGGAGAGAGGTGTATCACGCTTTGTAATTGAGGTGTGTTAAGACAGGCAGATGTGACAATTACAATCTTTTCTCCATTATTCCCATGTCTCCATTTAAAGTATCTCTCACACACACATAAATACGCACACACAGAATCAATCTCCATTCAAAATCAGCCATGTAATTGCTGTAAATGAGTCTGCGATATTAAAACCCGTTTAACAATATGAGACCACAGCGATCCAGTGTAGCGTCTGCAAGTATGAGAGGTTATATCTGTGATCACATATCGACAGACAGATTCGAGGTTGGTGACATTTCACAAATCTGTGCAGTTGGATTTATGGCTCCTGAGAAACACAATGTATATGGAGGACTGCAGCTAGTTGTCACACTTTTACCTCCATGGATTATTTCTCAGAGTAGATTTATGTTTGAAAGTCAATTTCTGCAGTATACAGGTTTGCACATTTAAGATATGGCTATAAGGTATGGCAGATATGGCAATAAACACCCTGTAAAAGGGTACAGTTCATCAAATACACAGTGACCGTTTATGGAGTCAATACAGTCTAGTCATAATAAAGCTTACTATTATATAAAAGATTTTAAAAAAATCAATTTTAATTTTATAATTGATTAAATTTCAAACTACCGACCACATGCATGAATAGCTTTCAAAACAACCCAAATATGTGCTAATTTAGCTTTTTGGGGTTAAGCCTGTAACACTGTGTCCTAACCAAATCTGACGCAATATCATTTTAGTGATAAACATCTGACTGTCTACACATCAGAATAGTTTTTCTGTGTCACAGCAGCTAAGGTTTGGGAACAGGCGCATTCACAGATGCATTTTTATTGTGCTTTGCATCGTCATGTTGCATTTGGTTGGGACATAAAATTAGCATACAATTGCTAGAAAAAAACACCTTTACATAATCAGATTCAAAACCTTGTAGGATTAAACTATTGCAACAACTTTCCTATTGACTGTAACAACTAGACCCTTATATATTGTTATATAACGTCTGCCTGCATGGAGTGTCCTTGGAGAGAGTGTGAAAAATATACGACGACATGGAGGAAGAGTGTGAGCTGATTTGACGTGAGTAGGGTCAGACCTCAGAGAATCAGAGTGAAAGAAATGATGGTGAGAGGAGGAGTGAGAGAGGAGCACCTCTATGTGCTCAGGTAATGAAGTCTGTCTGCAGCTTGCTTACTTTCGGGTGTAAAGATCCTAAATCAGCCGGTATGTATGGTATGATGGACTAAATCTGTCATCATTCACGATGGTTCCCTAGACAAAGATTAAACTAAGATTAAACTATTAAGACCAAGACCAAGTAAAAACACAACACACTGAACATGCAGTGTAATCCATGAACAAGATTGGCATGCTTTTATATATTTTGTACACCTTGCTCACTCTCGCATAACTCACTAAACTCTCAGTCTGCTAAAACTATTTTCAGAGACCTCTGCGGTGTCTACAGTAGAAGGTTCTCAATTGTTCTCTTGAGCGTTGCCTTTGGCTTTTAATAACTTCCAAGCATTCCCCTTGGCTTTCCTTTTATTGTATTGTAAGGAAAGAGTTTGTATGTGAGTGAAAATGTGTTCACATCAAAGTAAAAATCAAAATAAAGAAGAATAAAATATATTTTGCATCAAGGTTTTTTTAATTTGACATCATTTTCATACCAAGCACAACAATCTAGTTCTGATTATTGCAATTCTCATTCATGTCAAAAGATGTATTTTCATTCAATTATGTTTTTGTGAGATATTTATACATTTATACTTGTTGAACAGCTTTTAATAAGCATCACCACCAAGAATGGCCACAACAAAACATATTTGCATTTTACATTTATGCATTTGGCAGATGCTTTTATTCAAAGTGACCTACAGTGCATTATACTATACATGTTTTTTTTATGAGTATGTGCAATCCCTGGGATCGAATCCATAATCCATGCTAGTGGCATGCTCTTACCAACTGAGTGATACACTAATAAGAAAAGAGAGAGTAGATTGTCTCATGTCTTTATTTTGATTTTGAGGCGAGACATGCTTGACAGGATTCACAAGATTTACCCAGGTGTCTGGAATGGAGCAAAATCGAAGAAAGAGAGAGAGAGTAAGAATTGCATGTTATGCTGTCACATCAAAAGTGTTACCTCTGGGGATACAGTAGGATGAAGTGTCTTGTCTTCACCATCCAGTTGTCGATATCCTAAATGCCCTAAACCAAAGTTTTCAAAAAGATACACCAACCCACAAACATTCTGAGTCGCACGTATCAAACAGAAAGTAAAGCTATGAGTCATCTGAATGTATGCTTTCTGAGCGTATGCTTTCTGAGCGCATCTTTAGACAAACTCACACCCAGAACCCCTTATTACAAACAAGAATTGATCTCTTCAAACCAAGACTATAGTACAGAGAAAATAATAGTCTTTCTCTTTGTCTGTCTACCTATTTTTCTCTCTCTGTGGACAATGATGCCGATAACTGCTGCATTACAGCCATAGGATTCAATATTGAAGAGATTTTTATAAACATAGTTATTATCAACTCTGCTCTGACAGAAATCCCATAAAATTATATGGTCTGCCTGAGCAACACACTACTACTTCATTAGCCAACAAACATAGTAATGGCTGCTTGTTGATAATGTAATGCAAATGCCTTTCATGCCTTGCATTTTCATGCACAAAATAGTGTTAGCGTGAAAAACATTAAATTGAACACGTAAAAAAAAAAAACTAAAGCTGTTGCATTGTCATACACCTAATAGCATTCTGAAATTAGGTCTCTGCTTCGCTTCCTGCACTCAAAGGCATATTATTAAGTGGAATGTTTCATGTGGCACTTTTAACAGAATAAATAGATAGTTTGAAAACGGTTAAAATAAACACTCTAAGAAATTATTCATGGGGTTAGTGAGAAAAGCTTAAAATAAAGAACATATTCAGCATAAAAAAATTAAGTTTGTTACATGTTCCTCACATAAAAAGTCTTTTTTAAGTAAACAGTTTTACCTTCACGTAACAACAGAAAAATATTAAGTTAGTGCAGAGTTTCCCAAACCAGTCCTACGCGACCCTCTTCCAGGATGTCTTAGATCTCTCCCTATATGAAACACCTGATTCAGCTCATCAGCTTCCTCCGAGATTGAAGTAAATGTCTCCCTAATTAACACACTAACAAGCTGATGAGCTGAATCAGGTGTTTCATATAGGGAGAGATCTAAAAGGGGGACTGATTTGGGAAACACTGAGTTAGTGAAACTTGTATATTTAGTGAAAAGATGAATAATACTTGGAGCGGCAAGCAGCTGCATGTGTTGTGGTCCTAGCTAAACTTGTAACAAAGGTGGGTCACTCAATATTTCATTTACATCGATGCATGATCTACGTGACCTAGCGTTGTTTGTGTGTGAGGTTAAAGGTTAACAGATAAAGAACATTCTGTGTCTGTAAAGCGGACTGCAAATGCAACTATACGTACAAGTAACTAGGAAACAATGCTTCTATTTTCCTAAGAGTCCTGGACAATTTATTTATCTTTTTATTTATTTATCTAAGTGTTGTTAAAAGTAGGCATGTTCATTTTTATGCACAAATGATGCTATAAACATTGCAAACAATTAACAAACCATTTGGACATATGTTGACTTTGGTTTTATAATAAAGCATTTTCATCATAAAACTGGAATTGCTGTGCTATTTCCTTAGATTGAAGTGAAATAAGTCACTTATAAAGAAATAGGTAACAATTGGTAACATGGCCATTTGAGTAGACAAACAAACAAAATGAAGTAGTTGGAATAGCTTAAGTTATGTAATTTGACAACTTAACATCACCAAAACCTTTAGAATTAAAATTAAATTGTTTCAACTTAATTAAGCTTTAAGAGGTTTAGTCAAATCATGCTGGTTGTACTAAACAAATTGGGTAAGTCTAACTATAAAATTTTCATGATATTTACTTAATAATGTTTGAGTTGAAGTTGCAAATATTTACCTTTTAGAGTTAACGTGACACAGCATTCGCAGCCCTATTTTACTGTTCTGTAATATGACACATTTTCTTGAAAAATACGATACTCTATAAGAAAACAATGCAAGTCGGTACTTGAATTAATGCTTTTTTGATTGAATAGCAAATAGTGGGACTGAAACACCACCAGAAATCACCTTTAAGAGACTTTTGGACCAGGTTATTGCAGCTGAAGGTCAAGGTCAGTTTTGAGAACACGGGCATATCTCCTGGGTTACAATTCTGTTTTATTATTTCCTACAGTAACATTTTGCTAGATTAATGGTAAATTGCTGTCTTTACTATAGGAAAGATTTGAGACTGTTGCTTAACGAATTGCTAATTTCTTAAAATTGACCAAAAATCTTTGGAACCGGCTGTTGTCACCTTGGCTGTATTTTTGGTGCATTGGTGAATCATGCACAATAAAATCATGTTTATGTGGCTTTTAAGTCTAAGACATGGCTTTAATGTAACTGCATGTCAAAATCTCATAAAAATAAACATGTCTTGTACCTCATGGACTATATAATACATGAGTGTATATAAAACAATATACTGTAATCCTTATTTATTAACTTGTACAATATAACTGTTGAGAATAAAAATCTTCATCTTCCTGTAGATGAAGTTTTAGTTGCCTAAAGATGCCAGAATCACATCATGTGTGGGTGGCTAACAACTGCTAGAGTGTCGAACAAGCTTAAATACACCCCTGAGATAAGCACACAACATGCAGTTATCAACACTCGCGTCAGGGTCTACAGCAAAACGCATCCTAATCTGCTGCGCAACAGATCAAAGGTGTACAACATTTGCTGCACAAGCTCTGCCTTCACAATGGACATAAAACTGTCAAAACATGTAGATTCCCTTACTTGCCAAATCAGTGTAATACTGTCACGGAGTCAACTGCTCAACCCTCAGTATCAGATTCCTTCACTCCACAGAGAATTAATAGGAAAATATTTCTGATAGCAACCCAGGCAGATAAAAAAGTAAGCATCATGCACGGGAGTTTTATATGGCGAAATACCACTCACATTTTCTTTAGAAGCCAGTTAGCAAGATAGCTGAAGTTTAAGGAGGAATAGTAAAGAGAAAGCTAAATTAGTATGTGTGCGTCCAAATATCAGGTTCCACAACTGCACCAAAGTCAGTGTACGAAAGTCAGTTCACTTTGCCGCCATGTTTGTAACGCCTCCAGGCAGTTATTTTAAGAACACAATCCCATCTACTTGAATGGGGAAGGCATATTTCTACAATTGCTTTCTAAAATTGCAACTTAATAACATTTCTGATCAACAAATAATCCTGACATTAACTGTACCATAACCTTCGTTTCTTAAGCTCAAATTGCACAATAAAAACACCTTTTTCGAGATCGCTTTAGTTACTGCGCATGTGCACAGGTTGGCATGCGCCTCACGAGCCTCTGTAAACAGCCCCTCCCCTAGATAAACGTCAGTCTTTATTTATTTGTGATTGGTTCCTTTTACTGGAGGGTGGAACTTTTGTTGCTAGAGAGACCATATTGAGCGATGCAATCTGCCCCATTTATAGTAATGGCAGTGGCGCTTCTTGTTAATATTAAATATCTTTGACTGCACCCTTTGTTTGAGGTACATGCTGTACCTCAAACAAATTTAAAGTGTAAAAATGAAACTTGACAACCAATTAATAATTTTAAGCTGAACGACTCAAGATTTAAATACAAAGCTACAGCAATATTGTCTTCATAATTTATGTCAGGAGTGAACATCAAAATATATAATTTAAAGGGGTTTTGGAGTCTCTAAGTGGCTCTTTGGTTTGATGTTCCAAACATATTTGATGTTTGTATGCTATGTTTGTACTATAAATCATTTTCTGTGTAGAGTATTCTCAAAACACAATATGTCAACTAAAGCTATTTTACTTTGGTTATACCATTTTCAGGCTTTTGACAGAACATTTTCTCATCTTAAAGTGTTAATAACTCTCGAAGTTTAAAACGCTTTAAGATGGACAACAGCGGTGGTCGGATACCTCTAGCACACCTCAGTGAATTAAAGTGTGAGCACTGGAGAGAGGACCTTACTTGCTGACTAGGTACAGCCCGTCATCCCAATAACAATCAAACCACAAAAGTACATATCTGGGGGTACCAATCTCAGCCAGTGTGGAGATCAGCAGATGGTGCTTGACAGTGTGAAAAGCAAAGAGCAGTTGTGTATAAATCAGAACAGAGTCCGCGTGGACACTTTAGTTGACGTAAGTGCTGTAGTGACACACGCATTCATCCTCAAGAGAAATATTCAGTCCTCTTGCTCTCGACTCAGGTGTGCGGACGTGAATCCTTGTGAGCAGTTTATCAGACAGCGTCAACTTCACCACATGTGGTCTCACCTGCTCTCATCAAAAACGCACTAAAAGAAGACTGCATCTGACACACAGTATGATTGCAGACAGGGCTGAGGGTCTTCTGAAACATCAGACCAGGCTCAATTAGTTGCTCGTCATTGAGCAGATGGGTCATTCCTCTCATGCAGTCTCATGAGCATTGTTACATTTATTTAAAATAGACCAGTGGTTTAGAAAAATAAACGACTAACCTTTTAGAAATATGCTCTGGCCAAACTTGGGCCATAAACTCCAGAAATGCCAAAAATCTTTCCTGCCACGGCTGCAGCTTCTCAGTCCGGACCTCGGCTTCGTTCCACCCGGACCGCGAGATGTAATAAACCAAAAACTTCCATTTTCATAGTTTACATGAGTAGCGCGTCCACAACGGAGCTGTACACAAACTTCACAGTCATAGACATTAATGATGATAATCTTTCAGTGCTTTCTGCTATCCTGCCTCTCCCGCAAAGCTGCACAAAGTTTACGGTTCGCTATATATATCTTCAACTATTTAACTACTGTACATGAGTAGTCTTTGATCCATGAACAATACAGACAAATGTAGTTTTTGTTATATAATAATGGCAGCATTAACGACAAAAGAACATGACGACTTTGACATTGTTGAGATAATAAAAAAGTTGTAAATCATATATTTTTATTAAAGTGAGGTGCACGTTTAAACAATGGCACTGTATACCTCAAACGCACTCAGGGACGATGATCTTCCTGTAATATTCTTATACAGAGCAAAACATGCTTTATTGATTTAAGTTTCTTCTGCCCTGCGTGAGCTGATTTATTTCTTGATGGAGTTACGCTGCATTTAAAAGCCTCTAGACTATTCAATTTGACATTATGTATGTTGTCAGTAGCTTTATTTTAAAATATTATAATGATCCAGTCAGACTCCTAAGAGGGCAAATATAAAGCCACAGAACCTACAGTATATTTTCTCAGTTACTAAGCATTCTCTGATCCACATTGTATATAGCGTGGGTTTCTAAATGTACAAAAAACAATATCCTTGGATAATAAATTGGATTTAAGCTTTTTATATACAGTACATATCCAACTTTGCTTAACTGATGACATATTATTATTATTATTTTTTTTAATGATGCCTGTTGGCAAGAATATTGCCTGTGGAAATAGGCCTGCCACCACAGCTGGAAAAATCTCAGAGGAAACACTGAAACTATAATTATAAAGTTTAAATATATAATATATTCACTTGATTAGAAAGGCAAGACAATTAACAGAATGACTAGCAGAATGGAACCTAATAAGATGGAAATATGGAGCCAAAGTTAGCCATTACTCACCAAGGGAATAAAGGTTAGCTTACATAAGGCATTCATCTTCACTTTATATTTTTGAAACTACATTTTGAAATTTGTGTAATATTTTACTGTTTTTTTATTTTATCTCACAGAAGTGATTCTTAAGTTAAAAAACAGCTAATACCACAAACAAACCATGGCTAAAACATTTTTGTAATGTTGGTTTAACATGTATGTTTTTTTTTTACTTAAAAGGCTATTACAAACAGGTTAAAAACCAAAAATTAAAACCTATATGTGACCATGTCTGTAAAAACCCAGCTCAAGTAATTTTTTGTGATTTTAGTGTTTTCTACATGAAATCATCCTAAATACTGTTAAGAACATTCTGTAAAAATATAACCTTGATATCTTTAAACTTGACGGAGTAAGATTATGTCAAAGATTTAAGTCATAGTGAAATGAATAGACCATTTCATAATATGTAAACAGCACTGGTCCAAAAGCACTTCCTGTCTCAAAATGTTTAACGAACATCTTTAAGGTTCAATTACATATGTGAAATACAGAAAAACTAAAACGGGAAGTGCTTCTGGACCAGTGTTGTTTACATCTTGTGAAATGGTCTATAGGTGAAATTAACTTTAATGCTTATAATCTCAGAATTTAATGCTCATTATATCAGATTTTTAGACTTTAGCCTGGTTTTCACAGACAGGGTCAAAACCATTTTGATTTAATAAATTAGATTAATAAAAAACATGGATCAAATCGGGTACCAGGATTATCTCATTAGATCTTATGTGTATTGGCCCTAAATATCATATGATAATTAGTCACAAGACATGCAAGATCCTATGAGACCAACAAGCCAGCATATTTGATCCCGATGTTTCTTCATTTAATTAATTATCAGTGTGTTGGCACTTTTAACTCGCGATGCGTAATCAGAATTGCATAGATGCTTTTTAAAATATAATTTTATTATAAGTTTTATACTTTTATACTTTTAATATTAATATTATTATAATTATACTTCCAACGTATGTATAACATCAGTAAAAACACTCATATTTACTCCAAGGACCATTTAGAAAAATTATCAATAGATACTGTTCAGTTACAGTTAATCACAGTTACATCAAAAATTAAGTTTTCTTCTTTATTAGAACAACCTCTTTACAGAACAGTAAACAACTGCAGAACAAATTCTGTGCAATTCCACACTTCATTCAAGCCCTTGTGAAAAAAATAATATTGATTAAATGTTTCTACCAGTTTATGAGAAAATGATAAAGATTCTTTTGTCTGTTGAAATCTCCATATCATTCCAATGTAACATTTTATATAGCTTACCCATGAGTCGGAGCTTAGGGAATTTTCAACAATTAAATAAATTGTCTGTTTTTTTGTTACTTTTTGTTTATTCTGTTTCCTGTCACACTTTTCACTAAATTAACTGTCTTTATTATATCCGTTTACTATTGCCTCAACATTCACTCAACAATGATCCTCTGAACACAAAAAAAGAAGCCTAGAGCATATAACAGCTGGAGTGGGAAATCAACTTTAAATACGCTTCTTAAACCTTTGTGACTTTGGTCCTCCTGTACTTTCTCTCAAGAGAAAGAGAAAATAAAGGGATATACTCGAGGAAGGACATTTTTGAACTAGTGCTTCAAACAAACTACTACAATTAATCATTCTGCCTGGAACATATCGCTTCCAATCATGGCTGAGGCTTGAGTTCCATTACCTTTAAAACCAATGTGACCCTCAATACAGAGCACGAGGGCCCTCCGAAAAAATAATCAACATGGAAGGGATGGACTTTAGTTCTTTTATTATATCTAAGGCAGTTTTACTGAGGTTTTTACAGTAAAAATGGAAAGTGTTAACATATGGGATTAGATGTGTGCCAATAAAAATGAACGTAAGCTTTCCAGAAATGATCAAAAATACACCATTACGAAAGAAGAAAAATACAAAAAAATGAAATAAAGAAGGAAAATGAAAAAAAATGAACTCAGTCGCAAAAATGTAACATGCTCTTCAAATCTGCTTCATTCTTTGTTAACAATTTTCAAAATAATGCGCTGCCACAGATTAGGTATTTATTGTTATCTGTGTTTTTAACACTTGACACTGCTTTCTGTTACACCTGTTGTATTTTCACTAAAATACCACTAAATATTAAAATTCATTATGTTTTCATTTACATTTAGTGCGTTGTTATCCCTTTTTTTAAGTTGTTTTTTTGGCATTTTCAGCTTTATTTTTAATAGGAAAGTGAAGTGAGACAGGAGGTGATAGGTAAGGAGAGAGAGAGTAGCGGGACCGGAAAGGATGCCAAGCCGGGACTCGAACTCCGTTCTATGTGCCAGGAGAACTCTTTTGTGTGTTATTGTAAGCTGTACACATTTATGTTATTGCGTTATGTAGATTAATGTAGTTATGTAGAGATACAGATATTATACATAGTTAACATGTTTGGTAAAATTAGAAGATTATGTATATAGGGTTTTATGACAACACTAGATCATATCATAAAGTAATAATCTTGCCAAGGAATGTCATGTCTTTGTCTTCACACAGCATTACTATGCCCACTGGTACATTTCAACTAAGCACAATGTACTTTGTGTGTACACATTAATTCACTATAAACAAACACATGTATCGGAGAAGATTGTTTAAGGTATTGTTTTTCTGTCTTAATGCTGCTACACATGACAGCAGAATGCAAGATCTGAGTTCCAGCGTTTGTTATGTTTTTCACACCGATCGTGACTGTGGTTATGATAGTTCATTACACAGAAAGAGTTTATTTTTAGTAAACTTCTTAGCAATATTCTTCTAGTGCTGTAATTAAAATGGTTTAAAAGAATCACTGATTGTTACGGGATCCCAGGGAAGACGAACAGGCAAGAAGTAGTTTGACACTCTTTACTTGGTAGATAATTCAAGAAAACAAACATCCTTAGGAAACATATACATCCGTGGAACAGGAACAAGAACAAGAACAGAACAGGAACAAGAACAAGAACAAGAACTAAGAACTAGAACTAGGCATCAAAAAAGGCATGGCACAACTGAGAACCAACGATTAACATAAAGTAAACCTGACAATGAAACAGAACAAGCACAGTATATAAAGAGTCCAGAATGATTAACAACAGGTGCAGGTGAAATCAAAGATGGATGCAGGTAATTCATGACAGGTGTGAGAGGTGCAAAGCAGTCTGGGAAATGGAGTCCAGAAGGGAGGTGCAGGGTGGACCCGTGACACTGATATGTACAGTCTTGCATTGAGAATGAGCACAGATTACACTATTTTACTATAACAAAATTTCTTCCAATCAGCCAATTTAATGAAAATGAGTGAGAAATAATGAAAAAGTTTTTTTTTTAATGAAAAAGAGAGCATAAAAACATCACTTAACTTCAGGTAAAAAAAAAACAGGCAGCACTTTCTTTGTATGGTGATAATTAGGGGCAAACTAATTTCCATCTGAAGCTCCCTAGGTTAGGTGTTTCCCTGACTGACACAAACCACACACATAAAAGATGAAAAGGGTTCTGCGATTGTGTACAAGGAAAGTAATATAAAAGTGACATGCCAAACCCTAAAATAATGAGGGCAGGGATTTGTAAATCTAATTACCTGGTGTTTTCTCAAGCTACATAAGGCAAACCTACAACACAATAGATGCAACTAACCATTATTGACAGCTTTTGTTGAAGTTCTTGTGTTTGTTGTCTCGAGTCGCTTGGCCTCCACATTGCAGGCGCTGTGAGGGCCAGACAGTAGACACACAGCATGCACAATGAGGAGACCACAAAACCCCTTATTGGCTGCTAGGTCAGTAAGATTAATTGGCAAATACGTTTCAAGTTATAATTGTAAATAAACTGTAATGGTGATGCTGAAATGTGTGGCTTCATATTTTAGTGTGTTTTTATATAGATGACTACAATGGCAATTGTCATGTTGTGGTTTGTATTGGTGTCAAAATTGTTAAAAGTGATGGTTTAAGACCATAGATATGCAGTGTTTGTCAAAGCCAAGGTTTTTGCGTTTGATTCCCAGGGAATGCATATACTAAGAAAATGTATAGCTTATTATTTTTTCATAAAAGCATCTGCCAAACACAAACCTGTAATCCCTGCAATTCAATGAAGAGATAAAAAAACATCTCTGTTTAATTAATATTGTCCTGACCAGCATCTGAGAATCTAAACCAGAAAATCAATAGGTCAAATGGTGGATTACCTATAGTAAGACCAAGGTTTCAAACAGTCATTTTAGATGACCTTTTAAAACAACTGGCTTTTAATGTCTATTAAAATATTTGCACCAACAAAAATAAAAATGTCTTTCCCAGGTCATAAATAATTGCATTGAGAACCAATGGTACGACGATGATGACCATCCTTTTCCGAGAGCATGCACCTGCCTTAGCAGTTCTGTATGGTCCAGTTAACTGTTTCAAATGGAGCGTGAATGAAAACATGCATGTGTCCCCCTGAGTTCCATTAAGCACATAGTCAATAAATCAATATATGATTTAGTAATGGATATCTTTATGCTCAAATTTGAAAGATCCTGCCACTGGATATAGCAGTCTGCAATTACTTTGAAACAAAGTATATTTTAAATGTTTTTCTGACATAGGTCAAAACACTATTGTTAGACATGACATGACAATTATTGAAATTTTAGTTTTTAATTGGGGGCCAGTGTCACTCTAGTCACAACTGACCTGTTATTATGTGTAGAATTACACCCTCTCCCTATTTCCCCTGAATGAGCACTTAATTCAAGGGTGTTTCATCCAAAGTAACATAAGGGTTTTATATTTGTTTATGCGTAAAAATGCACTGTCAAACTGTTGAGTCAGCTCCACCTACGAACTACACATAAAAGCAAAAGCAGTCAACATGGTTGATTAGTCACTGGACAGAGGTGAAGTGCAAAAACAATTACTTGCTAAATTTTCCACCTGAAAAGGTTTTATTGGTAATACTTTCCCTCGTGGTCAGCAAACACTTCACCATTTTTCCTATGATGCAGCAAGGGAGAAAGAAAAAAAATAGCTTTAAAGATATGTAGTTGTTTGTGTTTGTCTGTGTAGGAGTTGATAAAAGTTAAGTGTACAAATCTAAAGCAAGGCTGAAGAACCTTCTCTGACCTTCAAGAACTTTTTGAATGTTCCATCCAGAGATCAGACTAATCTTTCCCTGCTCTGTCTCAAACAAAGCTGACACCAGAGTCAGCGCTAGCCTGTGAGAAACAAGTCAACCTCACATAATAAAACTAGAAAAAAATCTGTGGCTCAGCTTTTGCTCTGCAGTCACCTTCTTGTGTGTCTTTTTTGTGTCGTTTTTAGCGGCTGTCAAACACTTCAGGATTGAGACAGCTCTAACGCCTACTCAGTCCACGGCCAGCTTCACTTTGACAGTCCAACAACTAATGAAAGTGAACATCTAACTGTCTTCACGGATAACTGAGGCACCGAATGTGGATTCAGACTGATCAGGTGGAGGCAGGGATTGAATTCTGAATCCTCTATTGTATATTTATATAGTAATAACCCTGTGCACATGGACACAGCACACTTTCCGCAGGAGAGGTCATTTTGTGATCCATAAATATTATAGTAATATAGAATTTTATATTTCTCTTATGAAAGTTCTTATATCTCTATTTATTTCAGTGGGATGAATTATTTTATTTTTGCTCTTTAGGGTTTTTTTTCAGTTTTTTATTTCATTGCAAATTATTCAAAGCCAACATGTGTATTTTTTGTTATGTTAAAATGTTTATTTTACCTCTTTTTACTGTAAACCGAGCCAGTCATGACCACCACCTATAAGCAATTTTTAGGTTGATTTTTTTGCAGTTCTGTTCAATGATGCTACACTCTAAAATGCTGCAAGATGAACACAATTTGATGCCATACATTATTTTGGTATGATCAAATTTTTCATTTTTGTTACTACTAACCTTTTTAAATATTGGATAATAATGAGGATGCCTAACCTTATTTAGATTAATTAAACTAAATTAACAAGCACTTAAAAAGTGGTAAGCTCAGAATCTGACACTGGTTTATTCATCCTGTTAAATTAGTTTCTGTTTGAGGAGATTTCCATTTCTGTTTTGTCAATATGGCTCACAACTTATATCTATTTAGTTTCAAAATATGTACAGTAGCAGAGCAGAGGATTAGGCAATGGAGAGGATGGAGTTGACTATATTAAAATATTAAAACGACTTCAAACATGAGAAATTGCAAAAAACACTGTATGTTTTTTTTGTGTGACATAAACACATTCATTTACTTACTGGATACTACATCCATCATATTTAAATTTGTGTGTCCACAGCCCAGGATTCATGAGATTCAGGATTCAATGTTCATGAGAGACTATGTGTACTTGTTCTCCAAACAGAAGTTTCATTAATTTTGTTAATTGTGTGTGAACAATTTGTCACACTAAGAATTCATTATATTTTTGTACTGTAACTGTGTTGTTGCTGTTCCTTTGTTACTGATTATGAACACAAAAAAATCGATTGTGGATTGACACAATGAATGAATTGCACAGATGAATTGTTCACAACAAAACTAATAATGTTCATTTTGTTTTTTTATGGACTTTAATTCTCTCCAGAAACCAATCCTCATTTATTCACTGCGCCTCCACAACATTTAATTGAACTCACAGTGTGAGAACAAAAACTATCAACCAAAAGCATATGTTGCACTGATCATGACTAAGGGACTGATATCACATAGAAACACGACAATAATAATTTCATTAAGTATGTATGTATCATGGTGTGACGCGCACAAATCTATTTCTGTAGCCATGGTCTGATCACACACACTTTCTTTTTGATTTATTCCGTAAGAATATTTTAAAACGTGGATGTCACTTGCATTTTAACCATGCTGAATTGTATCATACTGTAAAATATCTAGCTTCATTTTTCTGTCTTTAATTTACAACAAAATTGTATGCCATGCAGGTGACCAAGTAATATCCCCTTCAGCCTTCATCGACCGGCTGCATAATGTCCGGGGAATGATGGAGGATCGTTATGCCTATTGATAGTCCTGCAATGAATGTCAACATTAGCACACAACTTATCATGTTAATGGTTAGTAATGTGTTAGTAATGCTCGTTCAGTTTGGATCAAAGACAAAGCGTTAAGGCTGAGAGAAAAAGAGCAAACAATCCCTTCTATTCCCAAGACTCCTTGTGTCGAGGCTGACATGCCCTGTGAGGGCGAGAGTCATTCATCTCTTCACAGAACCACAGAAAATCATTAACAGTGGAGTCTGTTCTGCTCCTTTAAGCGAATCGTTTAATCACTGAATGGAATTGTAGGCAGACGGAGTAAATGATAGGCTGAAGGAATGATTTATCTGTACTGTTAAGAAGTCTGCGAAATATAGCGACTCAAATTCATTGCAAGGAAATCCAACACAGATTGTTCAGGAAAACATAGGATAGATAGATGGATCTTTCACTTTCATTGCACATCAATGGTACTCTGATGGTATCAACTCTACCTAACCACTAATCAGCCAATTCCCTTCTATCAAAAGAAAGGCCTAAAGACCAAATTATTCCATTAACACAATGTACATCTGCTAAGTGAACAAATGCAAATTAATATAGAAAATTGTAGAAGGTGACTTTCAATTTCAGCTGCAACCCTCTACAGTATGTCTACAAAACAAGATGTCAGAATTCTAAGATCAACATTATTTAACATCATTTAGCAGATGCTTTAATCCAAAGTGACTTACAAATGAGAGAGCCTTTAACATTTAGCCAATGAGCCAACAATAAGCGCAGTTTATAAAGCTTGTTTACATATAGGACTAGAGTTAAAGCTGAACAATGGGGGTTGTGATGGACTCAGCAGCTCGGGTGGAGGCTGGCAGCTCATTCTACCAGAGAGGAATAGAATGGGTAAATGTTTTTGCAAGTCATTTGGTGCCTCGCTGTGATGGAACAACCAGCCTGGGGCATCAGCTGCAATAGCAATAGCTCCCTGCCATGTCTCTGATGTTTGAATTTATTTGACAGAATCCCTCATTTTCAGTTAAGAATAATGATCTTCATCGAGATATTTAATATTTCCATCCTTTCACATTCTGTAGTGTGTTTAATGTCTAAGCCAACAGTGTTTACAGGTATCTTTGAAGTGTTTAAATAGTCTATGGGTTCTACAGACAGTGCTAAGATGACCTTTCTGAGACTATCCAGTTGTTCTGTGTGTTCCATGAGAAAATAAAAATATAATTTTAAAGGGGTTATTCTTGGAGAGAGAGATGCAGAGATTATACAGGGACTAGGATAAACATTTTATCTCAGACAGTTTCTGCTGACCTAAACACACCCATTCCATTATTAGAAACAGCACCTGCACAGTGGGATGTGCACTTTAGGTTGTATCATTTTGCACCTGTGCACAAACACACAAACACACCAAGCCTATCAACATGTCTATGTAATATTTTGACCCCAAAATCAAAAGAAAAATATAATAAATTATATTGCATGAAGAAAATTCGATATAAAAACAATATAACATTATTTCACTTTTTTTTATTTTACACTATACATATACTAAATTTGTTAAAGTAATTGAACTTATTAACCTTTGAAGGTAATTGGAATTGCAAACAAACAAACTCAAAAAACTAATTGATTTTTTGAAAAAACAAAACATCAATCAAAAACAGATGTATTGTTGTATCCATGTTCTTCCTTCTGCTCTTTTCTATTTAACACACACACACCTTTTCAGCTCTCGCTTTCCCTCTCAGAGGAGCACACCTTTCTGTTTATAATAACCTCATGACACAAAGAGCAGTTGAAAGACAGATGAACAGCTCCTATCTTTTACCCTTTCAAGTGTTTGAGTTTCCCCACTGCTCCTTCCTGCCAAACAGGAAAGAGGAAATATATCAAATACTGTGTAAATAACATCCTTTAGAAGTATGAGTTACCATCCACGTCTGGGAGACCTACAGAGAAAATAAATTAAGATGACTATTAAGAAATATTTTGAGTATTGCTAATATACTGTGTCATCTTCAGATGTATAATTGGATCTTGAAGAATTTGAACAAACCCTGTACCCCAACAGTGCACATTAAAATGAACTTGTTGTGCTTGTTAGCATAAAGAAAATTAATTAATTTAGCTTTAAATAAAAAAAATCTATTTTGTGAAACTATTTAAAAAGTAATTGAATTGAAAAGACCTAATTATAGCATGTGTCAATTCAACTTTAAAAAATTATGTTCTAGTAATGAGAATAAATTGAGTTCCAACACCTGACTCTCTCCATTCAAGTTAGGCTACATGAATAATTTGCTTAAAGGTAAAGTAACATTGCTGAAGATTTTCAGTTCCCATCATGCTTTGCATGTGATTGAAAAACCAGAGAAAAATCAAGGTGCTATTTTATGCATTTTTAAGCAATGTGAGAAAAGGGGGATACTTACTAATGTTTAATATTCTGTTCTTTTGGTATTTAAAAGAGTTTCTGTTAGATTAATAATTTTTTAAAAAGTTATCAAAAGTAGAGCATTTGCTTAGCCTGAGAACAGGTCAGAATGTTGATAATGCACAAAAAGTGTTTCACTTGGAAATGCTGGAGCCAGGATTGGGAATGAATTCTATTTGACAAATTTCAGTGTTTTGTGTTAAAGAAAATGCAGTTTAATTGTAATTTTGTGAAACAACTGTCCATGATTAAATCACATATTTTGGGAAGAATTTAATCAAAATTAGTTGGACCAACTCAATTACATTTTATTTTATGAATCTGTTTTTATAATTTGGTGCTACATTTATTAATTGGATGGAGATTCTGCCCTCAATAAAATTGAGTTAATCCAATAAGTTATTTTTTGAGTGTATATGCAAGTCATTCTCTAAGCAACTGCCTTAAAAATACACACAGGTTGCATTGAGGTAGGGACCAGAATAATTCCAGCTCATGTAAGATAATTTGTTGATGTCCAGTTTTCAAATTAAGTAATGAGTGAATAAATTCTGTAAATGATTCTTGTATGTGTAAAGAATTAGGTGTCTCTTGAGTAAGGCTTTGCATTTGAGAGCTGATTCATTTAGTGTGAATTGGTTGTGGATGACTCTTGAGTGACTCTTGGTATTAGTGCATCAGTTTGAGTGTGGTGCTTTAAATAACTTCTGAATAACCTTGAACATCAGCGGTTTGATAGAGTCGAGGCTAAATATATAACAAGGTATATTTATAGCACACAAATGCTAGGATTATGGAATCTAACTATATGCTACATTTATTGTGTACATTTATAATGACAGATACATCTATCTGTCCATGTATCTATTCTGCTCACTGCTCTATTGACACTCAAAAAGCATTTGATACCGGGAGAGGACAGAACATCCTTGATTTCTCCATCCGTGACGATGTTGAGAATAGTAGGGTACCTCTTATACAACAGTCCACACACAAGAACAATCCTTTGAGATAAAAAGGCGTCCGGAGTTTGCACACACATAGACAACACTGGGATACAGTTCCTTGGGCTCCACACAGATCAGTGATTTGTCATTGAAGTCATTCATCTTTTTTGTGACAGACAGAGGTCAGAAAGCTGGAGAATGGACATGTGTGTGATAGGCTGTCTGACACCAAACAGTGGTACAGCTCAGACAGGGCTCACACATCAGAGTAACAGACCCAGTTTATCTGACAGGGAACATGAGGTTGTTTTTTACTCTGTTGTCTCAACCTCACCTTACTGCAAAAACAACTGTCTGAAAACCAGACAGATTTCAGGCAAGTAGAATATGTGTGTTAATCCTAATACTTTAATTGCATTAATGCACAAGCAAAGCTATGATCTCCATGGGAATTGGGCTTTGTGAAAATGGTGTGTGGGGGATGTGTAACAGTATAATATGAAGGTGAACAAAAGTGAAAGGGAAGCGTGGTAAGTTCAATAAGAACTTTAATTTTGCTATTCTATTCAAACAAACAAGATGAATTTAAAGTTCTTCTTAGTTTTGCTTTATCACAGAAGTTTACCAGTTCAGAAGGTACGAAACAGATGCTTGTGGAACAGACAGAGTGCACAGAACTCAAAAGGTATCAACATTGTCCACACACACATATCCACACATTAAAAAGATGATTCATTTAGTAACTTCTTTAAGTATTTGTATCCTATTTGTAGCCTTTTAGTGAATCATTTCCAGTGTTGATGGAAAAACATGACATTAAGACCTGACTTTAGTAACCCTAGAAGCATACTACCGCCTTCCCGCAAGCTGCTGGTTACATTTCTTCTGTAAAAACATCTTACAGTATATCTATAAACTGTCATGCTAAAAACTAAATTTGATCTTTGTTTTTGGTGGTTTCTGTCTATGGAGATAGTTTCTTCTGGCCTCAGACCAGTGCTGTGGTTTATCAAAGAATGGTTAAAGCTGGTAAATGAAGTAGTATTGAATTATTGAGTATTCTCACAACCTTTCTGCTTGTGTTTTAGATCATGAAATCTGGAATCAAACTATGGACTGGAGCTACAAATTTTCAGTTAATTTAATGCTAAAAGGTAAGGTTTTTATTTGAAGTTTTGGAATAATCTTGCAAAAGCTTTAATCTGACCCCACACTTCAAAGTCAGAAAAAAGTCATGAATTCCAAGAACAGTGAAGAAAAACAGGTGACTTATGCAGTCACAAGATCTTATTTGAAGCCTGTGAATCTCTTAGCAGAACTTGAAAGAACAATAAAAAATGACAAAAGAGGCTGTCACATTCTGAAATGCAAAAACAGAAAGTCTAAACTATATAGGTTTTTGATTTTCTATGCCATGCTGCATGTTGATGGACCAATCCACGTTTTATCTTTGATTTCAGCATCACTCAGATCTTTTGTTGTTGTCAGCAATATAAGTACTGTAACCCATTAATGTGCATTAACTTTGTATTGTATACTTTGATGAAACAAAGATAAGATAAGGAATATGAAAGATCTTGTACTAGAATCTATTTGCTTTTGTAAGATCATATCTGTCATTCACTCTTCAACTTTATATTAGAGGTGGAAAACAGCAAAGATCTTGACATCATGATAATATTGCAAGTCTTTTTGTTTAGCGTATCGCAATTAAAAACTGTGGTGTTGTCAGTTGTTGTTTCTAATTTATGTTGTTCCTTATTAATTTGGTGCTTTGCACAGTGAGTGTTGAACTTCCCACTTCCTTGTAGAAACAGTATGGAACTTTGTGTGTGAAAATATATCGGTATACTAAATATACATTATGAACAAATAGGTTACAATGCAGTATACTTGTAAATTCTTAAAAAAAGAAAACAATGATGGACTGGTATTTCTCAGTCTGTTTTGAGGTTGTAATTTGGTAGTAAAAAGTTAAAAAAACATTGATGTTGATATATTTTTTGCTGTTGAAATATTTTCAATCTTCTCGCTGCTTTTCCTTAAATGGTAAAAGTGAATATGAATTTGGTAATCACTTATAAAGTGTGACTTATTAGGCCACATGCAGTTTGGTCAAGAGTTTTTTGGATCATTAAATCTCACTACTGTATCTGTCTATCGAAAGATTTACAGATATATGTTACGGTCACACTTAAGCAATTCCCTCATATAATATACTTCAAAACATCACAAAGAGCAAGTACCCAAACACAGGCTAGTACAGTCATTAACTTAATGTCCTTTTTAATTATGTTTTTCAATGATAAATCCTTTCTCAGGCTTGTCTCATGTTTAACCTGTATCCAGAAAAAAAGCCTAGTGAGACATATGATCAAGCTTAAGCTATGTGCGGGATACATTTTATTACACGTCTGAGCACTGGGCTAATTCCTATTGGTCACATTATTGAAATATTTGTGGGTTGATGGCCGATGGAAAAGGACCACCAGTCCCATGTCCAAAAACCAAGATTTACTGTTAACAGATGGTGAGAAGTTCAAGTCAATGTTTAAGATGTGGGAGCATGATTTAAGTTCCATTGTCAAGGTTTTGAAATCATTGCTTGAATGGCAGTCTGTAATGTTTAGCACATTCTTTCCAAATTTCCTGAAAACAGGCCTGTGCACTGTTCACACATATATACAAAGACAAACACTATTCTGCAATCAATACGCCCCCTTTATGGTAACCTTGAGGCAAAGTAGTTTAAAATAAGACAATGTCAGGCTTTAATAAACAAATTTCAACACAAAAAGCAGATGGCTGGAAAGGGGGTGAGGATGAAAAAGCATTAAGTGAACTTAAATAAGAGCCCGTTTACATGTAGATATTTTACTACATGCTTGCAGTTACAGATCCTGATGATTAACCAAGTGGTAAAGGCCAAGTTTTTGAATGTAATTTAGATATTTAAAACAGATAACACCAAAATAAAATATCAGTGTGAAAAACATTTAAAAACTTCATGAACAAAACAGTGCCTGCGTGTTAAGAAAATAGCAAACAATGAATTTGTTACTTTGTAAACAGAAGTCTATCCAAAGTACACATTCTCTCAAAGGTCAGAAAACAAAATAGAATATAGCTTGTAGTTTACTTGTTATTAAGTGCCAAAAAACAAAACTGAATTGATCTTATAGTATTTGGCTGCTGCCCACTATTATATCCCAGCCACATTTTGCTGTTCACAACTCAATTCCCTGCTCCAGTCGGCAGTCAGCTCCCATAGAGAATGAATTGGAAACACCAGCTCAGGCTCTGCTCACTCCGTGCCAGTGGACAGTAACTGACTTTCAACAGCAAGTGAGACTTAAAGAGAAAATATCAGGAACACTATTCCTGATTGCTGGAGCACCCCCTCCCCCCCATACAGCATCTTAAATTGCCCTAAGACACAATGTTGACTGGCCTCATGAGCGATATCAAGCTGTCTAGACACTGTCACAATAACCTTTTAACGCCTCTTCACTATTTTTACACAGCTTCGTGTTGATGGGACCTGTATTTTCACAGGGCCTTAAGTGAGAGGCAATCACTAACTGTACAGTTAAAGAAAACACAACACAGAGGATGTACTTACTGAGACAATTAAAAAAATCTTCTACACCTCCAAACTGCAATCAGAGAGACTATCCATACCTCTTTTATAAAGTGCCACATATCTGCTGCCAGAGTCAAGTCCAATTAAATGGCATATTATTTCAATGAAAACAAGTAAGAAGTGAGAAATTGACGTACAGTAATATTTGGATGTTGATTGTTCAGCAGAAATTTTGCAATTCAATTTCTCCACAAGTTTGCATTAGGACTTTTCTTGCACTGACACACATACATTTTTATCTAGTAAAATGTCTAAGAAAGAAGCATATTACTTATGCCTGTTTCAAACACTTTGACACCAGAAAGAAAACTGAAAACGTCAAGCGAATTCAGGACAGTATTGAACAAACTGTACTTTAGTACCTCACAGCCTTGATTTCATTCATTTTACATTGAAATATGACCAGATATAACATTGGCCTCTTTGTACGTGATGCCTACTGAGGTTTTGTTAGAAACAACAGGTGAACTACCAGAACTGTCTGTAAACCTGATGTTGCAGAGTTCTACATTTTTGTTGGTCTCTCATTATAGGGTTATTCATATGACTATAACACTTGTAACAATGAATAAAACTGTAACTACAAACTTATTTGTCAGAAAACGTCTGATTCTGATGCATCTTCCATTCCATGAAAAGACCTACACTGCAAAGCTTGTCTGTAACACAGACACCCACCTCACAGACACAATACTGGCAGACTAAAAGAATATTGTTAATCGTCAGATTCTCTTTCACATTCTTAGTCTCTTTTAAAGTTGTGGGTATATCCTCACTGATGCTTATCTGGAAGCCGACAAGCAAATGACAAACCGTCAGAAAACTTTACCTACATAATCCCCAGTGGGCTGCTGGGCGAGGTGTGACTGTTGGTTGACATCAGGAGGAAGGGAACATCACAGATTCAGTGAGGTGTGTGGGAGTTGTACATGTGTGTATATGTGCACAAACCTACGCAAAAAGTCAGTAAGAACAAAACAGAATATCACAAAGTCACAGAGGTTTCTGTTTCTCCCAGGGCACGATGTCAATAAATTTTATGCAATTGTCTGTGAGAAAGCGTGAGAGAAGAATATGTGATTTCTCTATAGACCCACTATTTGTTGCACAACTCACTGTAAAACAAGTTTCTTCTGCAGTTTTCTACAGCAATCCAAAAGATTCAGTGTCTCTCTGAGACTGTGCTGTGAAGTTGTCCCTGTTTCACTCTACCCCGTCATCTGGAAAATGCCAGACAGGAAGATCACAAAGGAAAGAGGATTAAGAGAAGACTGGGCAGCCTCATGGTTTGGATCAATTGTAAGTGTGTGTATATTTTTTTGCCTAGGTTTGTAAGGCTTTCCTGTACATGTCTTTCAGAGAAACGACACACACCACAGTATAATCTCCTACAGCATAAAACACACATTCTGGGAGCAACAGTTTGGGTGATATACGGTAGCTCTTTTCCAATGCCTAGTAAGCTAACTATAATATTTGAAGGCATCATGAACCATTTCAAAAAAAGTTTTTATGTTACTAAGTTACTGTTTTATATTGTGTTTGTGTGTTTTATGTGTTTAATGCCTATAAAGCCATTACATCATTTCAATACATGTTCCCTGTTTTGTGACTAACACATAATAATGATTTTTTTCAGTTTTTTGTGTGCTGCCTACATATAACATTCCAATTCAGTTACTCACCTTTCAGCTTCCATCTCATCTAAGAATGCAGCTGTCTTTATTAGTAGTAGGAGATGAAGCAGCTCTCTAGTATTTGGAACAGCTATTGAGTGATTTCTCACATTATATACACATCATTAAACTGGACAAAATCACTAAACACATCAATAAACCATTGTTACTACAGAGATACTGTTTTACCATTGGTCAATACACCAGGTACTTTTTCTAAGGCCAGTTAGGTGTATGTGATTAGGTCTGCTAGATACAGGCAAACAAGCCTTGATAAATGGCCTTTCAACAGGGGACAGAGACTGATCTGAATCCGGAGTGATTCTCTTTATTCAATCATTCCTCGGAAGGCTGGCTGTCATCCTGCCATTTTACTTACATCTTAACTCCCCATCTGTTCCGATCACTAGCATGTCTTTACTTCGTGCATAAATTTGACCTCAGGTGTCCTCTTGTGTCCTATTCCAAAGGCCAGAACTTTAGGCGAGCAGAAACACTTGCCCTTGATAATGTTAATTCATTTATTAAACACAGTTTGAATCCCAGTTAATGCAAAAACCAGTGCATAATGGCAAGGAGGGGGATGTGAAGTCACAGAGGTTCCACAGCAGGACGGTAACTGAACATTCTGGATCTATTGATGCCACCCCAGAGAGAATGTCAGCTCCCCACAAAGGCACAGATAGGAGATGTGGCAGTGTAATGGTGGCTTATTCATCAAAGGATAAGAAGAGAAAGGGAGACCTTTAGGGCTGAACCCTCATCTTCAGGTATAGCAAATATATATAGGTGATTTTACCTTAGGTGGCTCCAGCCTCTTTCTTTAATCTTTAATCTTTAATTTATCTCTGCAATAAGTATGACGTCCGGGTCTTTCATTTTGAATAGCCGTCTTAAAAAATATTAAGTTTGTAATACTAAAGGTGACCCTTTTTTCAAGATATAATATAAGTGTTATGGGTCCACAGAATGTGTCTGTAAAGTTTTAGCTCAAAATACACCACTGATCATTTATTATAACATCCTCTAAATGTCAACACAGTACGGATCGGTACAGGTCGGCTCGGTTTGCTTTTCTATTGCATTTTAGTACCCCTTCAAAGAGGGTGGGATTATAGGCGTATTGTTATAGTAGCGTATTGTATTCGTTCACGGCTCAACTCCCGTGACCGAATAGGCTACAAACAAACACACAGCACAGACGCAATGGAGAATATAATAAGCTGGCAAATCAATGCCAAAAACAACCGAGCGAACTAATGCTCGCGCACAGGTAAATGATGTAGTGAACAGCACACACAAATGCATTTTAGGTCCCAACTTAACAGTAGGGTCCCTCTCTAATGTAATCAAAGGACCAGTGCCATCAGATAAGGCTGCTAGAGAAACTGCCAGACACCCTCTATAGGACAGCCTTATCATCAAACCAAACCCCTCACGCAAAGATTTAGGCCAGCCTGACCATAAAGCTCCTAGGGATCTCCAGATGTGGCATGTAATTAAATGGCCATGCAGCAGCTCTGTGTCTGCAACAAGGTTCCAGATTGCTAGGACCCTCTCGGTGCTCCAGGAGATTAGCATCCCACAGCGCTTCATGTTCAAGGCTGTTAAACAAAATCCGAATCTTTCTTTACTTCAGCAAGGCTCGGCTCCACCAGTGAAGACGTCGTCATCATAGGACTGCTCACATGAACATAAATATCACTTACCAAACCTCTTTCCAGTGACATTGGCATTAGTGTATTCTTTCAGTTTAAAATCTTAGTTACCCTTGATCTTACATAACTGATTATCAAATATTTAACAAAAAATTCAACAGTTATTTGTTTATTTCCAAATAAGGTCTTTACCTTATTTATTAGAACCCAGAGAACATTTTGCCATCTATCCCAACAACTCCTATTTTTCATTATTTCCACTTTATTTTCCAATCTTACTATTCTTTATCTGTTTAGTATCATTTAGTAGTGTTGTTATTTACTCTTGTATGTCTTGTGTTCATAAATCCTCTCTTATTACAAATGTGTATTTTTCATGTGTTGATAATACAGTAAAAGGCTCTACAAGTTAGGAAAAATCTCACAAAATCCTTTAGATGAACCAGGTGATTTACTCCCTCCACTTTACATAATTTTACTTGATGCTGACACACATTAATGTTCAAACAACTTATAAAAGTTGATTTTCCAAAATAGTTCTACATTAAGTATTCAATGGCCAAAGCACTGCGGCTTTTTCTGCTCGTCCACAGCCCACTGCCTGGTCCATTAAAATCATTCATTTTCACAAATTACAAAATCACAAATTAAATGTACAATTACTATAGTATAGTATAATATAGTATAGTAAAAGGCTTCACCATCTGGTATAGTGTGACATTGGAAGTTATAAATAAGGCACGTTATATAATAATACAGTATGAGTATGATATACTTTGATATACTACAGTACACTACAGTACAGTATAATATGGTAAAGTACAAGGATGTGTGTGAGGATGGATGTTTGAATCTTTCACATCTCCTATAATAGTCTGGAAGGCATTTAAAAGCCTCAGTCTAATACCCTTTCCACGGGGTCTCTCAATGTCACAGGAAGAGACAGTGTGAACACAGAACGCTTAGACTGCCTTACGCTGAATGCATTTACTCTTTGACACAATCTACACATATACCCCAATGTGTGACAATGACCTTTAACTGGACACCTGACCCTAAATTTCCAAAATACTACATTTCTACACAGATGTGGGGACATGAACTCTTCCCACTTGTTTTTGGAAACTTTTGCAAAGCCTCTTGATGGCTCCTCTGGAGACACCGATGACTGGAGCCATGCGCAATAAAAATAAAATAAGTTATGTAAATAAGTAAAAATAAGTTATGCTCCACGCAGCATAACTTTACGGGTATTGAGCATTTTTTGCTACGTAAATTAAATATACTTGTTACTTTACGACTACTAAGACACTCCACAGGTGCAGCTGTTACACAGTTACTGTTGAGGTTTCAAAGTGTACAGAATTTGTCATTTGTCTCTTGTGGCTGAATTATGCAAAGAAGTAACAGGGCAAGTTTAGACAACAGCACGATAAGACTATATAACCAGGCAAGAGGGTAACATTTTGATAGACTAGGACTGATATATCCATGCACACATACTTGCATTTATTAAACCATCAACCAGGGCCATGGCTTGATTTGATTGGGGATTCAGTTTCCATGTCTTGTTCTATTGTTTTCACTGCTGGGAACCCAACATCAGTTCTCCTCTAAGTCCAGAATTAAATTAGGTGGAAGACTATTGTCAATAAATTGTCCATGGCACATTATTGTCTTTTATTTCTTCAAGGAGAAATTAAATGCAATGTACAAAAACTGAATGGTGTTAGGACTATGGGCAGTGTAAGTAATGTGTTTGTACAGTAAAATATTTTGCTCATCACAGAGATTTACTAACAATAACACTAAATAGAAAAGAAAAACAAAACTATAAACAAAAAACTGGCAACAGAATATAAAGCTAACATATTGGATAGCTGTACAAACCTCTGCTTTTTCCCAGTCATAACTGCATCTGTTGTCATTTATTCTGCACTATGACACTTGGCAAGAGAAGAATCAATGACATGTGAAGCTCTGTCCAATCAAAAATAAGAATAATAATGCAAGTGGGTAAACGCATCATATCTGGGAATATGTAAGAAAACAGTTTGGGTTGGGGGGTATTTTGGTAACCCTAATCAGCACCCATACTAAATCCAACCATGCCATCTGTGTTTTTAATCCTTCTGCTGATTACAGACACAAATCCTACCTGTTTTGTATGTATTATTGATAAATGCTTTCTCTTTGTCAAATCAATTCATCACTGACACACAAATCAATAAGATTATTTGTGTATGTGTTCTGTAAATTTGTATGTGTTCTGTAAATTTGTGTATGTGACCCAAAAGGCCCATCGCATTGTTCATAGGGTCAAGCCTATATGCCTACCAGGTGATAGCTGATGATTTACACACTCCTTTTAACACTCACGGCCACTGGAATTTAAGCCCTACACATTTCATACATATAGCTTCCAAAGCTGTGTGTGTTTTTCCATGACTCTCACAGAGACAGAAAGAATGCACATGAGGAATTGCTGTTGACACCAGCTAGAGTATTTCCAGTAAATATTATGGAAAATGGTGAGGAACAGGTTAAAAATGTTGTTCACAACTTTTAAAAACACATTAAAGACTTTAGTTTAGTTTAAGGTGCCATGCTTGTTTGGAAATGAAGTTATACTGACCATCTGCAGCAGCTGAACTAAAGTTCCAAACATAGCTAAAAAAGATTATTTAATTATCCATTCAAAGCTTACAAAATACAAAATAGCCATGTGTCTGCCCTGCCTGACGAACTTTATGATTTCAATGGTGGTTTGAGCTGATTTATGATGGTAAGTGCTGGTTTGGTGCTGGTCTTGCAGGCCTACCAGCATGATCTTTCCGGTTGTCCCAAGAAATGTTTCTGGTAAGGCTGAGGGAACATCTGCAAGCCAACATCCCATGCCGATGACCAGCATGCAAATGCAACACATGCTGGTAACCTGCAATGCTGGTCGTTTCCAAAGGATGTATTATAAAGTCCTTCAGAACTCTCACACTTCTTATAAGTGTGGTATAAAAGCACACAAATTACACTAATTCAGTGTGTGAGTGTGGAGGGATTACAACAAAGTGACAAAAGACTATTTCTATATATTTAACATTCAGTATGCTCCCTTTTAATGCAATGTGCATTTTCTTATTGTTTTGGATAAATATATCTGCTAAATAAACAAGTATAAATGTGTATCTACTTTCGATTTCCTTTTTACTTTTGGTTACATCTTATGTAAACAGATGCATGCATGCAAATACACACAGACTAAACAATGTTATCCTTTATTGTGTATTTAGGCTTGGAGAACTTGTTCCACAACTAGACTGCACCATGTTTAACAGCAAACATTGCACTCAGAACTGTTATTGCCTTGTGTGACATATAATATAACGACTTCTCTACACTTACTCTACTCAACATGTTGAATGTTTAAAGTTGAGCTGCTGCTGGTGGTGCTGGGCATTGTGTGATATGGGTCATGCTGTTTTGCAAATGTATTTCAGTGGACTTAATAAACAAAAAAGAACAATTTGTCCATATGTGTATGGGACTGACTGTGTCATATTACAAGAACATCTCACTTTCCAAGTGAAAGAAAGGCAAAACTATACTCATGAATACGGAACTACTGAAGAAAAGATACTTTCTACTCTGATCAATCTGTTGCCTTCCAAAGGAAAGTTTTTCTTACATATCAGACAGAAAGCATGAAATATTCTGTACGGTTTGACAACTTAGTACAAGCCCTTTGGTACAAAGTGTTACATAAGTAAAAAATTGTCAAGTCACCTAAAAAGGGCTTCATTTAAATTTAGCTGTTTAAGACAAAAATATGAACTACTACATTATCTACATTAAACTAGATTATCTTATACATGTAAACATACTTTTGTGTAGGACAACATTATAACAGCAGTCCAAGACTTATAACACAGGGTCATCAAGTCATCAACTTAGAGTCATGCATAGTTGTTATGGCAAAATAAACCCCTTCGGGGTCCTAATCACCCTGCAAGGGTTTATTCTGCAATAGCATTTGCTGGCTGTACATTATCCCTTACATAGTCTAGATAATAACAGCATAGCCTTTACTACTCCACTCAAACCCTCAGAAATCAAAAGTGAGTGACAAGTGTGTGCCCTCTCTGGACAGTACAATGCCCTTTGTGTGATTTATTCCAGCACTCATGCTGCCTAGGGAAGAAAAGTGGCATATGGACACCTCAAAAAGACTAACTCATGATAAGGCCAGAGAAACTCCCTCACATTGTGTCACAGAACTTGGGATGTCTTTAGTCCCCAGGGAGCAGCAGCGTGACAGGGAGCATGTTTCTGAGGCTTATTCTCTAGGGCTGTAATCCAGGGACATGGGTACCAGAGTGCACCATGACAAGATTAGATGAGACGTGAGAATGTGAAAGATAGAGAAAAAAATAGAGAAAATGTCAGAAAAACAGAGGAACGTTTTTTCCTCTGTGATTGCACGCAAATGCTTTCCAGCACCAGCTGTATGTATTTCTTCATATGTGTTTGTGTGTTTTTATGAGCTTGTGATATAAATTCCAGATTGCATTGTGTAAATCACTGACAGAAGCCGACCCCCTCAAAATCACTGAGCAATCTGCACAGAGAACAAATCTGCACAGAGAAACGCTGAGGTAAATTTTTTGATGAGGATGGTATTTGTTAAACCAGCTAATGAATTTAAACTGAGGCGGGTCAGGTCACCGGCTTAAAATTATTGATGTTCTTTATCCCACTGTCCATGTGCTTTGATTGTTAGCATAAACACACACATCCAAAAACTGTGTTAAACAAACACAATGGTGGCAACAACAACAAAAAGACCAACAAAAATAGCAAAAATATCCTAAAAAACACAGGTTAAGCGTGTTTCATTCATCCCTCTTGGCAAGCCCATCCCACTGGGTACAATCAGTTCTGAAAAAAAACACTGACTAAACACAGCCCTGGGCTCCACTGACAGACCCTAATGCCTGCACCAGGCAGCCAATTCATATTTATGAGAGCAACCCCACTGAGAATCAGAACATTACAAACAAACCAATGCCCCTCTAAAACACAGTTCAGCATAGTCACATCATCACTTTCTCTCTCCAGTGTTTTGACTCCAGATCAGTTGTTATCCTTAATACATTACCTGCTGAGATCATAAAAAGGGCATAGTGAGGTTCCAGATCAACTAGGGTATAATATATTTATATGCGTTTGTGTGTGTGTGTGTGTGTGTGTGTGTGTGTGTGTGTGTGTGTGTGTGGTCCAGGTAAACCCTATGTGGAAACCAAATATTATTTTTTTACCCTTTGGGGACATTTTCTGGTCCCCGTGAGAAAAACAACTTATACATCATACTAAACATGTTTATTTGAAAATCTGATAATGTGTGTGTGAGAGAGAGACAGAGAGTGAGAGAGAGAGAGAGAGAGAGAGAGAGAGAGAGAGCATGTATGCATATGAATTTGTGCATTTGTGGTGTTGTTCTGTAAAATATCATATTGCAGTAGTATAATGAAAACGGGGATTAACGTGGTATTTAATTTAACTCTTCAACTTTAATAGACTCATGAAAGGAAAAATAATTCAATAGCTAAAACCCAACATGGCCAGAACACACACACGCCTCCCTCTACTACAATGGGATAAGCTTTCAATCAATTTCATCCTCAAAACGCAGACTAAAATGTCTGGAAAGATGTTTGCCATGTAATCGTTTCAATAACAGACAGGAATTAGCAATGTCATTCAATACTTTCTTTCATTTCAGTCTTAATGCCACTCTAAATGTTAAGCAATTACGCATGAACCTCTATTTTCGGATGATGTCAGTCGTATTGCGTCATCTCTTCTCATTACATCGTCCACTTTTCTTATCTAATGTACTCGTCCTCTATCCTTTTCTCGGGAGCGCGCCTCTCCAAGTCGCGCCTCTCCTGTTACGCATTAAACTGCTTATGTTTTGCGGAAAGGATCTGTAGATATCGCGTAGCAAAATGTGACCATACATAAAATACGAGGTTTAAGCACTACAAGGCTAGTTACAAATCCAAAATTAGATATTCAAAATGATTCTACTTACAACGCCTAAAACCTCGTATTTGTCATTACTTTTTGAGGCAAACATCCCCAGCAAATGATCATAAAATTACCACAAGCGAAGGACATGCTGACAAATCTGCCTCTACATATTACACACGGGCATTTTAAACTGTACTGCTTAGAGCAAAAACGCAGCATTTAAAGATTATTTATTTGACACTTTTCACTGGTAGTGGATTGAGAATAATTGAGGAGTTACCGGTTTACAGTAATGACACTATTTCATGTAAATGTTTAACTTCATGAGTTAATATCACTGTATTAATAAGGTGCGCAATGGTTGTAGAATGATGCGCAGAGGACAGACTCTGAAGTTCTGTTACACATCATAACGCATATCAATCTCTTCACTACAGCAAAACCACTTACACTGTATACTGATGTCATTATACGATTTATATAATTCCCAATGTGCATTATCTTAACCTGCGCACAAGATCATTGTTAAACCATGAGTCGTCAAATTTAGTTTTTTTTCCCTTTACTAGATTTAAAAACCTGCTCATCATTTGTTATCCACTTTTGAACTTAGACCTTTTTACAGACACTGCTAACTTTAAACGATTGTGCTGTCTGACTTTCATTTACTTTTCTGAAGATGAGTCACCGGCCACAAGAAAAACGCATGGGAAAAAATACTAAGAGCAGTTTAAATATACAATTTTCTGAGAAAAAGAGTTGCACGATATAAAATAAAAACACATATATCGATCTATAACAAGCTACAAGTGTTTCCTCAGACGTGGAAAATAATAAATGTTATTTAAGCTCAACTCACCCATTAACAAAGTGTCTTTCTCCTCTCACCTGCCCTAGGGAGGATGCATTCTAGCGCTTCTCACTCGTTTGTTCGGTCTTCTTTTTCAGTTTCATTGATCACGAATTCCTCAAGAACCCGAGCCAGTGGCAGGAGGAGGACCGCGCTCATTCAGACTAAAGAGCCACGAGAGCGAGCGAGCGAGCGAGCGCGTGCGTGCGCGTTGTCACTGCCTGCAACCCGCCGCATACCAAACAACGCGCGCTGATCCACCGCCTGTCTGCTATGCAGCTGCGCTCTGGCGCACGGCCACGGATGGCGAGGGTGGTGGCCAACCAGCTCGACTAGACTGTCGGTTTAATTCTAAATATGCAATTACTGCAAGATTAATGGTTTTCTCATCATTCAGAAAATTTAATGTCAAGCATGGTCTTTTCAATATTAATGAACTAAGTGGAACTACAGATGATTTAGGCTATCAGAATCTTTATAATTAGTTACTATTAAATTGCACGACTTCTTCAGTAAATAGGTAAATCCTCACAAGCATCTTGAGGACATATTTAACTAACACTTCCAAAGACCTCATATTTCAGTTATGATGCTTCTCATTGGATAACAATTTGACAAATTTAATATACCCAAATATCAAAGTAACTTAAATGTTGTCTGAACGCTTATATTGACAAGAGCATCTGGTCTCTTACGGTGTATTTGTACAAAACACATTGTCATAGAGCCAATTATGGAAAACTGCATGATGCTGTGTAGAGCAGAATATGAAAAGATGAGATTTGCAGTTGAGCGCTTTGGCACCAGCTTAGTGCTGAGCGCAACGTGTTAAATTATACAGACCTGGCATGGCTTATACGAATGGCTTCGCTTTGCTTCTGACATATCATTTGTGACAACAGCAGGGACCTGAGCTTTACCCTAAAGCCAGACTAGGACAGATCAAATGAAGACATACAGGCCAAATGAACTCCACAAAGGTTGGAGGGCAAGAGAATTAGGGAAATAAAATAACAGGTTTATGATAAAAATAAATATTACGTGATTTAAAGGCCATGCAGATCAAACTTAAATGTTTCAAGTAGCTTATAATCATAAAGCTGGCACTGTCACGGTTTTACCCTGCACTTCCCCATGGACTCAATCTCCCACAATCCATTTCACCTTGCACACCTGCCTTTTATCACCAGCTCTCCGCTTGTAATGTTCCTGCCCGTTCTGTGTTTCCTGTTGTTCCTGAATGTTTTGTACCCGTGTTAATGTTCCTGTCACCCGTTCACTCACCTGACTTCTAAACTACATGTCCCATAATCCATTGCACCAGTTTGTCATTGTATGCACCTGTGTTTGTTAATTTGTTTGGTTATTTAAACTCTGTCTTTTGGTTTAGTTTTTGTCTGGGATTAATGTTGTGTATTTGTTGAACGTAAGTCTTTACCCCTGTATTCTCTGCATTGGAAAGTTTACCTGTCGGAATATCTCAGATGTTATCTGCCTGAATCTGGAAAGTTTCACCTGTTGGATTACCTCTGATGTTTGTCTTCGCTCTGTGAGTCACCTGTCAGGATTTGTTACCTGCATCGCTGATGGTCAGCTGCTGGAACCCGTTTGGATTTGTATTCTCTTTGTTCTTATACCCGAGTCTGCCTGTTGGATGTACTAGTATCTTGTTGCTGGGATTTGATTCTGTTTTGACTCTATTTGCATGCGCTGTCCATTTGACAGCGTTTTGATTTCATTCAGTAAACCTGCTTGTGTGAAATTCAACTATCTGACTCTTGTATAATCCATAACAGGCACTCATTACATGGACTACTAAGATTACAAACAACTGCAATAGGTCTAGATCGCTCTAGTGCATGTCCATAAAATGAAGCTAAATTAGCATAATAGTGTAAATCACACCTTGGGCCCTTGAGTAAGTTCTGCTCTGGGTACTACACTTCATGAGAACTGTGTATTAGTGTCTTACTAAGTGGACTTCATGTAAGGTGATGAGCACAGACTCCTAAAGATAAGAAGGGAAATTTTCTTTTCTTACCCATTTTTTTTCTTAACAAGGCTGCTTGTAAGTACAACAGGTCAGGCCACACAGAGCCATATTCTTCCCCCCACACACGTATACGGAGAGTAATCAAAATGGCTAAAAGGTAATCCAGTCTTCTCTCCACCTTAGCCAGCAGACAGGATCATTAGACTACTAAAAAATAACAAGGGACATTTTGGGGCAAATTTCCCCCACTTTCAGGGAAAGTACTTTGGTGAATGTCAATTGATTTCTCCTGCCTTCCACTGTCACATGAGCATCACACACGCATGAACGCGCATCCCAGTGACATCCTGCTGCACACACCTATTATTAAGGGCTTTGTCGAACAATAAGACTTACCAAAGAAACGAGGGATGTGATCATAACATTTTCTCCTGGATTCCTTTTTGGCCTGTATACATATGACACCCTTATTGTTCATCCTTAAGAACACTAAACATGGCAAAAATTGTGAAAGATGATGAAAAAATTGTCTGTAATAAACAATTTTCAGAATGCCAGGATCCATTCTCTTGTGGACACCTTATGCTATTATTATGGCTTTCTTCCATTTACAATTAAGGATGCTGGACTGCAGACACTGCTTTGTTCTACAAATACCCCAAAACAAAGTCAAAATGCTAGATGTAGATGCCCAAATATTTTACAAGTGAGCAATCTGTTTATGTAAGAAAAGAAAATGGAAGCTGTTAAAATGGTTTGTCTTAGAATACAGGCGACAAGTAGTTGAGCATAATTTTCTGCTATTATCCTTTCTGCGTCATCTTGACATAACAAGTTATGCTGCCTCAATTAGACATTTGCATCTCAGAAAAAAAACAACTGAGCGCATTAGCAGAGGATGCTTCTTTATGTCACACTTATAAGGAATACACATTCTCCAGCCATTTAATAAGCTTACAAGCATTGCTTTTTCTCAGTGTTCTACATGCATTTAAACTTTTTTTTGATCCAGAGCTTACTGTTCATGTAGCATCTCCTTAATGCAGACCTGGGCTCAATTTTAAAGTCACTCTTCTGATGATTAAATACATAGAGCCAGGTTAGCAGAACTGATTCTTGAACAGCCTCAGTCAAGACAGTGCCCCAGGGTCCAGGCTTCAGCCTCATCACAGCAAAAACTTTATAAGTCCCACTGACCTTCAACCCCATCTTCTTGCACAACTGAATACACTACAAGAAACAAAGCATTAGCTCAACCACCACCCACCTCATTTAATGGGTCTCCTCATTGATCTCCTGACGTGTTTTCCCAGCTTCAGCATTGTGCAGCATTCTCAGAATGATTTGTGCTGTGGAGAAGCTTCTTATTTCAACAGGGCATGCTTGTGGTTTCTTAATTGGCAAACAAAATGCACAGTGTGTGTGTGTGTGTGTGTGTGTGTGTGTGTGTGTGTGTGTGTGTGTGTGTGTGTGTGTGTGTGTGTGTGAGAGAGAGAAAGAGAGAGAGAAAGAGAGAGAGACAAATAAGTGACAATGCAAATTCTCCCTTTCTGTCTTTCTAGCCCCTTCATACCCTTTCCCAATTCTCACCCCTGTTATATCACATGCAAATATCTCCCACAAGAGAATTAAACTGGATGTGGCAAAGCTCTCAAAATGTTCCAAACTAACACACTGTAATATTAATATCTCAAACACAAACTCCAGTATATCCAACATGTGTGAAATTTCAGCCCTGTGACATTGTGATACCTGTGTTCCCATAAAGGTGGTTGTGGCTTTCGAACTGAATAATCACATTTAGATGCAAATGATTTAGAGGTGTAATAAGACATCACACAATACTGCCTAGTGGAAAATAAAGTACAAATTCTTTACACTAATGTGTCTTGAAAGCATTTGACAAATTCTTCATTTTTCATGCTTTGATGATTTAATGACAACTATATTTGGTTCTACATATTTATACAAATGTATGCATCTACCTCACTGGAGTAGAAATCTGAACTACACCAATTACTGTGGCACAGCAAAGATATTTTACATCTTAAGCTAGGCTCATAGATGATAAGTGGAAGGTTGTGCAAATTCAGGCTAAAGCTGAAGCCTAGAAGGTGGATGCTGAAATGTTTAATATCATTAATATTCTAGTATAATGCCAGAGATACCATAAATATATTTGAATCCTTCTGTTGTTTTTTAATTTGCTCTAAAAATGTATGGTAATTTCAGATAAGGGAGACATCTAAAATAAGGAATTGGAAACCACTGATCTAGGGTCATCTTTTCACCTTAATCAGAATTAAGGTTAGGAAACCGTTTCCAGACTAACAGTGTTATTCAAGGGCAGCAAACAGATTGTCTCTTAGTGTATTCATACACTCATCAATGGCCTTGGCCAAAGTGCATATGACTGATTCTGACTGTGAGATCTGATGGTGGCCATGCTGTCAGTAGACCACAGAGCAGAAGCTATTGCTTCTGCTGGACTCCTGGGGTCTGAAGGTAAGAGGTTTAAAAGCAAGGCTCCCTAGGGCTAAACATCAGAAAGCTTGACTGATCGATCTGTTCTCCTTGCCATAGTGAGGATTGTTGTGCGTGTGTGTGGGATGGATTGCATCAGAAATTAGACACTAATCAGCTTCTCAGGTTTAAAGGACATAAATGGAACTATTTACCACATGTAATACCTAATAGTGTTATTATAAATTAATTACACATTAACAATATTGTAATAAGTTGCATAACACACACATTATTTTAGGCCAACCAACCTTGTGATGTCACATGCGGTGGTATTGCAGGATGGCAGCGCCCTTGCCCCAAAGCTACAAAATTTCTTTTTTTCTTCAAAGTGGTTACATTAATCGTGTTTGTTATATATTATTATATATATCAGAAGAACCACCATTTACAGTAAAGTAGATACAGTAAACTGTCCTTAACCCCCGAAGAAAACTTTCACACAGATTTGAAACCTCAGAAAAGGCTTACAAATATGTGATGTCCTCTCTCCCGGTTTAACTTGCCTAATGTCCTGCAAAGAACTCTGACCTTACTGAGGTAAACACACATTTTTTTCTTATGTTTTAATGGGTCTCTATATTATCTCAAATCACCCACTGCTGGCTTCTTGGAAAAGAGATTGTCCTAGTTTCCTTGCAAAAGGAAAATAATAGCATAAAAAGAGACAGGGCAAACATATTAAATGTGCCTGAGTGAAAACCGCACAGAACCGTCCTCACACAGGTTTCTGGGGCAGACGGTGGTTCAACCCTGAATCACCAGTTCTTCTTGTCTCTAAGGCCCATTTGCACTTTCTTTAGAATGCAAGAGTGCTTAGAACGAGATTGAAGTTAGGTAAGAATAAAGAGAAAGAGAGATGGAGAGAAGGAAAAGACCTGTAAATAGTGAAATGCTGGGCAGATGCACGCATGCTGTAATTTGGTTTGCTCCCCTAGGACAGATTCACTAGTGCAAGGAGAGAAAATGAGATTAAACAACACGTACTATTAAATCTGATGATGGGGGCTTATTCTGCTAAGACACCCAATGTAGCTTCGTTTTCAATCCAGCAGGTTTATCTTACATGAATTCAGTTTGCATTGTTGTTTAATTCTGATTTCGCAATTCTGATGTATGCAAATGCACACACTACACACTTTTCTGAAAGCTAAGGGTATGTTTGCATAAAGGCTTTTTTGCACTGTACATGGTTGTTTTCAATGGAAAGATGTGGCAAGCAACACAAAGAAAGCAGCACAGATAGGGGCACAGCTTGCCAAGCTTGTGACATTTTGTCGGGCATGACTGCAATAAAAGTACAGTACATTATTTGAACTTTGAATTACTAATATCTGTCTATAATACTATACATATCTGGGAAGAAAATAGAAGATCATTTTAAAATCCTTGCTTGTATTTTTACACAGGTATCAGTGAGGTCTCTGGGACCCCAAATATGAATAAACAATGGACAATACCTGCTGCAAAACAGCAGTGTGTCAGTGTGTGTGTGTGTGTGTGTGTTTTGTGTGTGTGTGTGTGTGTGTGTGTGTGTGATATGTGGTCCTGGTAAACACTGTGGGGACCAAATGTTTTTTAAAAGTAATTTTTGATCTTGTGGGGAAAAACTCTTAATCCTATAACTATAAATTATTATTTTTATTATTTTGAAAACGGAAAAATGCAGAAAGGTTTGTGTAAGGGTAAGGTTTAAGGCATAAAATATATACAGTTTGTACAGTAAAAAAGTCATTATGTCATTATGTCTATAGAAAGTCCCCATAAAACATGGAAACCCAACAGCTAGCTTTACTGTATACTAAAACATTTTCTGTATATTTCTTTTCCCCATAACTGATCATAGCTGATCATATCCCAGATAGTCCAGCATAAAACAGGGCAACAAACTGGTCCCTGCTCAGTATAAATGAATAATATAATATAATATAGTATAAATGAATCCAAACCTTCTATCTGTCTCAAAGACCATACACACCATCACACCTCTAATTTCTCCACTATCCACTTTATTGATAGCACAACCCAACTGTGCCAATAATGATATGGCAAATGCAAAGACAATGCCAGCTTTAACTGTTATTTTTAAGTCGAAATCCAAACCTCAGCATCCCCTAGATCGACAGCCAGAACCTCTGGAGATAACAACTGTGACAAGCTCCCATAAACCCGGACCGGTAGAAGAACAAAAGGGCAGTCTTTGCTACCATAAAAGTTTACAAAATGAGTTTAGCGTGTTTGACATGCATTATTTATTGAAAATGTAACCATCATACCATTGTTTTGTTTTGTTTTGTTTTGATTTGTTGTTGTCAATCTCATCACTTTTGACTGTCATGTGTTGTCTTGCAACATGTCTTCTTTTCCTTATCTGTTTTATTGCTTGCTACTGCTCCTTTCCCTCACTTTTCACCCTCCCTCTCTCTATTTATTTTTTTCCTTTCTGTCTATTCTCCCCCATTTCTTCCTATTCCCAGCAGGGGTGTGACAGGTCTTTTTGCAAGCTGCATAGAATGGTGATTTGCTTTGCTTTGCTTTGTCCTGTATATATATATATATATATACACATATAAAGCCGAAATCCTGAAGATAGCATCTTACTTGTAAAGAACATTAACTGAATGTGGCTTTTCGATGTTCGGTGTTGTCTAACTAAGATATAGCAGAACCTTTTCATGATATCTGAGATTAAATCAGGTTTCTAAAGCTTAAATTGTTTACATAAATTGGAAATTCTGCTTGTGCTTTTATGAAACCTCCATGGTTCATGTTTAAGTAGGAATTGGTAATCTAAGATATACCTCTCAGCGGTTGCGCTGTATGACTCATGGTTCAAGGAGAAATTCATTGGATTAATTAAAGCTCAAAACAAGATTTGATGCATGTTAATGCTAACTCACAAAAAGACTCTTTTAAAAACATTATAACCGCTACCTTTGCAGCCTGTGATTTGGTGTATGTAATAGACAGAAGGGCTCATGGTGTTAATACCTGCTGCTTTCCTGATAGTGTGAGGCAGCTGTGAGTTTCATACATAAGCAAGTGGGGTAAAACCTTTGATTTTAGTGAGGTTATTGCTCCTGCTAGTCATTTTTAGAGTGAGATAGCAGGATACTGGTTAGTCATAATACTCAGACTTTTGATTGTGGACATCAAGTGTGATTCACATGCATCTTATTCCTGCCAATCTAGCTGTGAAAAGCCCATCTTAGATCAGCATGAATTTCCATGCTGGTTCAGGCTAGATTACTCTGGTCAAGCTGGTGGACCTGCATAGCCATACTATTTTACAGCATAATTTAGCTGGCAAAGCTTGTCATCCAGCATGCTTTCTTTGGGGATGCTGTGATGCTATAATGAAGTCCTGTTGGAACACCAGCATCCAATTTCTTTCAACTCCTTCTTCATTTAAATAACAGGTTGAACAAATTTACAGCAGCATAACACAGCAATAACCATTTACAAAAACAACAAGTAAAAGCTGTTTAGAATAAAAGATGTTTGTAATAATAATCAAAACCTATTTTAAACCTACAAGTGAAAGGTTTCAAAGGTTTGGTTTACAGAACACATTTGCTGCTAGTATATTCTATGTTACACTTGTGATAAAGTTCATGACCTTTCATTGGGATGAGAGGTTTAGTTGCTGTGGACTAAAGTGTACATCACTTGAAATAGTTATTTTTGAGCACTTTTGTTTAGAAAAACACTACACCATGACTGTTCTCCCTGCAAAGCTCCCTGTGAAGGTATCATTTATGCAATTTGGAAGGCACTGATAGCTAATAGTTAAAGCAATAGAAGGAAATTAAAAATGAAGTAGTGTGCAGATTGCATATTTGTCTGCATTGCAATCAGAGCAGCAATGAAGATGACTCAACAGAGTCTCAAGTGCTTTCTTGTACTGGTTGAGTGAGTTTAACCATAATTATCAGTCTCAGCTAGGAACTGAAGTTTAAGTACATCGAAAATATGTATGAAATGTTATGTGCAATGGGTTAAGAGATTTTATAGCTGAAGGACAAATGCAAATTTAAAATACATAAAAAATGAAAAAATAATATAAAATAATATTTTGTTAGCAAATCCCTGTTAATGGCCATTTTAGAAAGTAATATGCAAACAACAGTAGGCAGTGGTCAGAGAATGAATTCAGAGTCAGTTATAAAAACAGCTTCCTTTAGGAAATAAATCTTAGCCTCTGCTTAGCAAAGTGAAGAGCAAACAAACAAACAAAGACAAACAAGATAGCAACAAACAGTTTCTTTCTCTTTAAACCTCTCTTTTTAACATAGTTGCTGTGCATAAGTATTCATTGCGGTCCATTCATTGCGGCATCCCACAAGCTCCCTCTTTAAACAGCCCGTGGCAGCCTGTATGAAGGTAGGCAGTGAGTGGAAGCGGGAGGACAGAAAAACATAAAACAGTCCCTCAGGTACTCATGGGAATCTTTACTGGTGTGTTGATGTGGTGTTGAAAGCATACAGCTGCCAGAGGTTATTCTGAGAGAATTTTGGTTTGAAAGGAATTTCCTCCAAAACATACAACATCTCTGTGGTAGGTGATTCAACACAAAAATAAACAAGGGAATCTATAACTTTAGCCATTTGTGATTGAAAGTCCTTTTCCTGTTATTGAATGTACTATTGCCATTTTATCAACCAGCCATGAAAAGCTTTTCAAACAGTATTAACAAAGTCAGTTTACGGAAGTTTGTTCACTCTGCCGCCATGTTTGCAATGCCTCTCAACAAGACGAGCAAGACAACAGTCCCATCTGCTTGAATGGGGGAAAGCAGATATTTCTACAATTGCGATAATAAAATCGCAATTTATCAACATAGTTCAACATATCAACCTTTGTTTCTTAAGCTTAAATTGTGCAAAAAACACATTTTTCTAGATTGCTTTAGCTACTGTGCATGTGCACAGGTTGGCTAGCACCTTACGAGCAGAGCCGCTGGCTTACGAGTCTCCGTAAACAGCCCCTCCCCTAGAGAAACGTCAGTCTTTATCGATTGGGGATTGGTTCTTCTTACTGGAAGGCAGGACTTTCGTCGTTAGAGCGGCCATATTGAACGTTGCAATCTGCCCCGTTCATGATAACGGCAGCGGCGCATCTTGTTAATATTATCTTAGTATTATAATAGTATCTTTAGTATTAATCATCATTAATCATTATTCAGCCTGAAACATCATTTAATTTTAGATCATCTGGCTGAACTTGTGCAATTTTTTATGTTGTTTAAAGTTAACATTTTTAGTAAGCTATTTAAGTTATGAAAGCAATTAAAATAAAATTGCAGGTCTTCAGTCACACTCTAAATAGTACACTCCAAATGGAACTCACTCATTGGCTTCCAAAAAGACAAAATGTTCTCAGTTTAGTCAGAATATTCACCATAAAAGAACAGTTCATGAATCAGGTATCACTACAAACCATAGGCTAATCTGAAAGACTGAACTTTTGGTGTGTTGAAAACTATGTACGCGTGTTGTCAATTCCACACTTGACTGAAATACAATAAGTAATATCTTGCTTTGGGAACTATGCCTGCCCACACATCCCCTCCAGAATTCTGCAATATCAACTCACAACACTATAAGACTGAAGCTATTAAAGCTCTGGCTACCACCAGTCATCTAAAGTGTTGAACTCCACTAATGTAACACATTACAGTGATTTTCAGCAAGTGTTTGATCCACCTATACCACAGAGCTGTAACTTGAAGTACCAGGAAATGTTAAGAGATTACTGACCTAAGGATAAACACTACGTACTGGCACTCATTATTTGTGAGGTCCAGGGCAAACCGGGAAATGTGAGTTCAATGCATATGGAGTGAGACGTATTTTCATAGCCTTGCTATTTTGGTTTCTATTTTAGTACTTTCACTGACTCAAGGTTTCTCCTGGATCAGTGTAAATAAACAGGAGGTGGAAAACAGACTAAAGCCAAAACAAGCAAAAGAAGTGACATGTCTACTGGACAAAAGTAGAGGCCAATTTTTACCTCCCAATAAAACAGAAAGCATGATGTGGTTACATACACTTAACCATGGTATGCTAGCTTGACAAGATTCTGGTTAATTGGGGAGGACACAGAAGTCGTATTTAAAATCGCTAAATGCACAGAAAAGAACAGAAACCTGGAACACATGTCCGATTTATTTACTGGGATTTCACCTGTCTGTAGGTAAATATTTTGTAACTAATGACACACCTAAACAGAATTGAGACAGGATTTGGAAACAAGAACACAACTAGAACATGAATCATGCACTTTATAAAAGAACACAAGAAACAAAGGCAAAAAAAACTTTACCCTGTCCTTCACACCAAGAGTACAAAGCATTGCTGTCTGCTGACCAAAGGAAACATTCACAGTTACCCAATCTTTAAAATAGCCGTTTTCTTTTGATGTAAAGGAATCCATTGATCTGCATGAATGCGATGAAGTACGTGAAATGAAAACGTCACAGGTTATTAGCAGCTGACCATAGAGATCTGATTTGCCCTGCAGTGCTGTTCTGAAACACTGGTCACACTAAAACGTACCGACAGGATGAAGGGGAAGGGGGCAAGAAACAGACAGGGAGAGAGAGAGTTCACATCCCTTTTGGAGGAGCCTTAGGGCCTTATTAAAGAGCCTAACATCTTTAGATCTCCGGATGCAAGTAAGCCTGAGCGCTGCAGGGCCACAGGTGAAGCCAAATACAAGTATGATAATCCCTCACAATCACTAAAATCTCTGTGAATAAATGATCTGATTATTTTTATGGTTTGCATATAAAGGACTAAAAATATCACACCAGGTTGCTGAATCAAACCTTTTGTCAAAATGTTTCTGCCATCATTCGGCAGTAATTTTAAAACATTATACTAGCAAAGCAAAGCCTTTACTGTTTCAGCAAAGCTCTACTAACTGACCAACCAAGAATTTCAGAATATGATTGACAGTCGAACTGAGCATACTGACTGAGCAGTTGAAATGCCTAAAATACCATGGTTTTGTCTGGCATTCCTGTGACATCAAAAAATAGCTACATTTTTATATCTCAATAATGTCATAAAAACTACATTTAATAATTTTTTTCATGTAGAATTACATTTTGTAACATTTTAGTCATTGCTCTAATATTCAGTATTGAATGTGTTCCAAAATCACATGGAATGGAATGCACTTTAAATAAATACCTTAGCCACTACTTTCATTTAATAGGGGGGTGGCATAGAGTTTTTTAATATTTTATTTTGTTCCCTGAGGTGTAAAAACAATATTAATAAATATTTTTGCTGTAAAACTATTCATTTTATGATCTTTTTACGCCACTTTTTCAACCTGCTGTCTGGAAAAGGTGGATTTACGTGTTCCCCTTTAAAAGCCATAGGGTGAAATAGTCAACTCATCTGATTGGCTAACGTCTAGCCAATGATTTTGTTTCAACGCCCCCAACACATCTGCTGGTATTGCCGGAGCAGCGAGGCTTTGGCTCATGGTGTCATTAATGAACCATATATGTTTGAGCCTGAATCTGATAAGGAATCAGACGAAAATCCCTCGACAAAGAATGTAGCAGTTTCAACATGATAAGAATTTAAATATTATGACTGACTTTCATCTTTAGTTTTACTTACTAATTCGTAACGGATGAAAGAGTTTGTACAGTACTTAAATCAAATACATATAATGTAATGCGAAATTAAATTAAATATAGTACTTCAAAATAATTGTCACGGCGCGATCTTTCAGAAACCGTTTTTTAGCAAAGCAAGCATCATTTTGTGCCTTGTTTAGAAAATATTCGTTGGTAAAATGCACTGAACGCACATGTAATTCCGGATCGACGTGGGTTGGACATTCTGTAAAAATAAACTGAATTCATTTTTTCCTTTCCTCTGGATCCTTTGGAAGTTTGTGCAAAGACGTTCATTTCTCACAATCAGGAACTGCACAGCGTTTGGCTGACATCTTACTGCTCTTACAACTTGATAATGCCCCACTGTCTCCCTCAAAGTTGTTTCTTGTCTTGCACGCTGACAAAGTGCACATGTTGTGGATGACGTTTCACACTCGCTCAGTGGTGGTGCTCTGTTTTCACACGTGGTACCAGTGGGCGAAGCTAACGAAACAACGGTGTTTTCGTGTTTCTTCAAGGCTGATCGTATGCAAATGAATCGGCATCTCTGACATCACAAATACAGCCACTGCTCATTTGGCTTTTTCCGAAGAACTCAATAAATGCCTTTGTTATTGATAACGCGGACACTTTGAGCTATAAAACTTCAAGGATGTATTAATGAGACTAACACCTCTTACACCTAATACCTCTTACTCGCGGTATTTGGGCCAATGACAGTACACTGGATCGCTGGCCAATCAGAGCACACTGCGCTTTTCAGAACAATAAGCTTTATAAAAATTAATGCATTTCAGAAAGGCGTGGCTTAGAGGAGCAACAATAATCTGCGTTATGTTTAAAATAAATGACATTTTAAACCCCAAAACCACATAAACACATTTCATTACACCAAATACACCAAATTATGTTCTTTTTAGAACCATCATATGACGCCTTTAAACAAATTGATGCGATTTACATTCAGGTGTTGTCGGGTTAGAATAAAATTATCATCGGACATCATGCATGTTGGGTTTGGGTAAGAAGAGAATCGGGTTAGGCTGCATCAGGAACAGATCATTGGACCCAATAATAATTCTACTTTTGACCACCTTTATTATATGTTTATGCCGGGGTTTTTTTACATTTTAGAGGTTTATAGCTCCAGTGCATTTATTTTCATGACATTAAAAAGAGGGACCAGAATATTTTTTCTAAAATAATAATGATTAAATAAGAGAAGACGCTGCCTTTAAGCCTGCATAAACCTCACAGATTGGCACCCTGGTGAATTCTTTGTAAATATAATCTGAAAAGGGTCAAAAGACCCTTAGCCAATTCCTTAAACAAATGCTTCATACAATTTTATACACCTTTAATCAATACAACAGGATGAGTAAAGCCAAGCTAAATAGTCAAACTATTCCACATTCAGGGATGAGAGAGTAACCAAGCAAACCTGGCTCAGATGAGAACAATCACAACTGGCTTGAGCTAGAGGGGATTCTCGCTTACACGGTATACAGACAGCATACTAATGCAGAGGTAAACCAGGTGCTGTGAAGCAGGCATACCACAATCTGGACACACAAGAATGTTGACCCAGGATTAGTATTTTGCTTTTGAGTAAATTTAATGAGAAATGGTTGGAGAACGCAGTGAGAATTTGACAGGGCTGACAAAAAGGCTGTTTTTCTACTCTTTACTTTGTAACTACTCTGTAACCAAAGCAAAAACTGAAGTATTGGTAGTACAATCATCTTAAAACCCTTGCTCAAATTACTTTGTTGAAACACAAACACGCACACGCTCACACAAACACACAGTACGTTCCACAATCAACAAGCCATTCAGCAGAGGCATTTGATCAATACAAATATCTATAATTATTTAAATGAACCGATCAATATATTTGTGCCAGTATATTCAGAGCACTGTGTAACTAAGTAAGCTTAATACAAATGTATTGATGCCAGTTTACAAACATTGTTGGTTAAACAAAGATGGAAACCATCTAAATCTACAATAGCTTTATTTGTAGAAATGAAAAACTAATGGGAAAAACAGATGAAATAATATTTGGGAAGATTGAGAGGACAGGCAATCTTTGCCATTCTCTTAAAATCATGTTGTTACCTGAGGTCAAACTGTAATGATGAAATTCAGAAAAATGGTCAAGCCTGAGAAACAGATGGATAGACAGAGGGAGAAAGAGAGAGAGACAAAAGCACAGAGAAAATGAGAACAAAGTAGGAATGTTTTACAACTGCTAATTTTCAATAAAGAGGCTTTCTTTAGACTTTAAATGATATATGGTTCTTCAAAAAGCTATACAGTCTAGTTCTTCATTAAAATTAAAAAGGCAACTGCACTAACCGAAGCTGTCATCATAAAACCACCAGCAACCCTCCATTAGCCTAAAACATCAGTGCTTTAATGAATCACCTTTAATGGTGAAATTCATCAACTATTTCACAGCAAACAAGAGCTCAAAGGTTTCATGCAACCTTGTAATGGATATTTTGTTTGTCCTAGAATCCATTAGCAGTCACACGACAGACCAGCTCAGATTGAAGTCCATTTGGTATGACTGTCCATTGACCGTCAATTTGTCTGTTGAAAAACTGAAGGGTAAAAAGACGTTAGAGGCACAATGTGATATAGATCTTAGATTTGCTGTTGAAGTGGAAGACTAATGAGAGGGGTTATTTATTCACCTCTAGCAGGACAATAAGTCAAAACAAAACCAGCAGACATCCCTGAACTGCAGGCTGAGCGTTTTTACTTTGTGTTTAGTTTTGCAAGCTAAACTAATGGTTTAGAGGAGCAGTATTAAAAGAACAGTAGTCAAATCCTGTTTATTACCATACCATTATTTTACCATTTCTATAACATAAATGTTATATCCATGTGTGTAATTCAGTTAAATTAAGTCACTAATATTTGGCCTATTGATGCCAAAAATAAGAGAAATTAAGCAAACAATAAATCAATATTAAAATAATCAAAGCTTGCTTGTTGTAACACATCTTGAAAGTGACACGATAGTCAGACCACATGCTTTATTTGATAAATGTTACTGACAAACCGAAGTGTACCATAAAGATAAAAGATAAAAGATAAAGATAAAACACAGAGATTCTCATCAGCCTCATCAGCCTAAATGAATATCCAAGATGGCGCTGAGCATGGCGGCCGTGTTGCGAGCTCCGAGTAAACTCTGTGGTTTTTGGTTTGTTTTACTTGTTTTTTTGTTGTTCTACGTGTTGGATGTTGTTTGTATAATTGTCTACGACAGACATACACGTTTAAACATAGGTTCCTACGTCGCGAAACAGAAACCGGACTTTGAGTTCTTGAACGCTGGCGCTCTGTTTACAGACACCGCATCAGATCCCTTTGTCTGGGCCGCGTGGGCGTGACCGAGGAAACGTCGCCGGAAAGGAGGGAAGAGAGCCGCCGTCCTTGTAAGACTCAGACGTCGTCCCCTCTGACCTCCTCTCCTAACCATTTTGCTGGCTAACGTTCAATCACTGGACAACAAACTCTGTGAACTGCGGGCACGCATCTCATACCAACGAGAAACAAGGGACTGCTGCATTATTTGCCTTACAGAAACCTGGATGTCTGCAGTGGTTCCAGACTCAGCCATCGAGCTTACGGGGTTCTCCGTGCACCGCTCGGACAGAACGAAAGAGCTCACAGGGAAAAGCAGAGGCGGGGGTGTTTGTTTCTTTATCAACAACTCGTGGTGTGATGAAAGGAACCTACACTCTATTAAATCCTTCTGCTCCCCTGATCTGGAATTTCATATGCTTCTGTGTCGACCATTCTGGCTACCGAGGGATTTTACAGCGGTCATAATCACAGCTGTTTATATTCCTCCTCAAGCCAACACAGACCAGGCACTCAAGGAACTGTATGGGAATATAAGTGAGCAGGAATTCGCATACCCAGATGCAGCGTTTTTTGTTATGGGGGACTTTAACAAAGCTAACTTCAGAACAATAGCTCCAAAATACTTCCAACACATCACCATCAACACGCGTGGAGATCGCGCACTGGACCACTGTTACTCTCCTTTTCGGGACGCCTACAAATCTCTACCCCGCCCACCCTTCGGCAAATCAGATCACTCCTCCATCCTGCTCCTGCCCGCTTATAGGCAGAAACTGAAACGGGAAGCACCTGCCCTCAGGACAATTCAATGCTGGTCGGACCAATCAGACGCTATACTACAGGACTGTTTTGATCACGTGGACTGGGACATGTTCCGGGCAGCGTCTGATGACGACATAGAGGCATACTCAGAGACTGTAACGTGTTTCATCAGGAAGTGTGTAGAAGATGTAGTGCCGACAAAAACGATCCGTATCTACCCCAACCAAAAACCGTGGATTAATAGCGATGTCCGAGCAGCCTTGTCAGCGCGAACATCTGCTTTTAAATCCGGGAACGATGATGATCGCAAACAAGCCAGTTACGATCTCAGAAAATCGTGCAAGAAGTATGTGGCAGGGAATCAATAACATCACAGACTTTAAAGGGAAGAAACCAGCTACTGTGAACATTGCCGCCTCTCTACCGGATGAGCTTAATAACTTTTATGCTCGTTTCGAGGCTCACAACACCGCCCACACAGAGAGCGCTCCCACAGCTGCTGCTAGAGATGTTGGTGCGCTCACCATCTCCGTCGCGCATGTAACCCGATCCTTCCGACGGATAAATATCCGGGTAAATATGCGGGTCCTGATGGCATCCCAGGCCGTGTGCTCCGAGCATGCTCATTCCAACTAGTCGGTGTTTTCACAGACAACCTCTCCCTCTGTCTTTCTGTGGTTCCCTCGTGCTTCAAAAAAGGACGAAGCTCCAGACTCTGGGACTAAATGGATCTCTGTGCAGCTAGATCCTGGACTTCCTAACAGGCAGAAGTCAAGTGGTCAGAATGGGCAACAATACATCATCCCGCTGACCCTCAACACTGGTGCTCCTCAGGGCTGTGTCCTCAGCCCACTCCCTGTACTCCCTGTACACACATGACTGTACAGCCACACACAGCTCCATCGTCAAATTCGCCGACGACACAACGGCGATAGGCCTGATCACCGACAACGATGAAACGGCCTACAGAGAGGAGGTAAGCACTCTGACTAAATGGTGTCAGGAGAACCACCTCTCAATCAACATCGACAAGACCAAGGAGCTGGTGGTGGATTTCAGGAGACAGAGCAGAGAACACAAAACCATCACCATCGACAAGACACCTGTGGAGCGGGTAAGCAGCTTTAAGTTCCTCGGCGTCAACATCAGTGAGGATCTCACCTGGTCTATACACACTGACGCAGTGCTGAAGAAGGCACATCAACGCCTCTTCTTCCTGAGACGGCTGAGGAAGTTTGGAATGAGCCCCAGCATCCTCAGATCATTCTACACTATAGAGAGCATCCTGACGGGCTGTATCACTGCCTGGTTCGGAAACAGCACCGCTGGCAACCGTAAAGCTCTGAAAAGGGTTGTGCGACCTGTCAGCCACATTGTTGGAGGTGAGCTTCCCTCCCTCCAGGACATCTACACCAGGCGGTGTATAAGGAAAGCCCGGAGGATCATCAGTGACTCCAGCCACCCGTCCCACAGACTGCTCTCTCTGCTGCCCTCAGGAAGACGTCTCCGCAGCATCCAATCCCGCACTAGTCGATTTAGGGATAGCTTTTTCCCTCAGGCTATCAGACTAATGAACAGTAAAAACTAATACACCCTACAGCATACTCCCATAATATGGTATGCCACACACCGCACTTAACTTTAACAATAAACACTGGACTATACATACACACTGCATTTATACAACAATCTACCTGTTACCGCTGGATACCATCCGACGCACATTCATGACATTTTGTATCCAGTTCACGTACAATCTGTTGCATTTCAGCATATTTTTGCATTTGTATTTTTGCATCTGTTGCATTTCAGCATATATTTATGCGTTGATATATCTACATAATGTAGAAGGTGTACATTCTGTGTATAGTGTATATTGTGATGTTAACTGTATGTATGTACATTGTATGTCTAATAGTACACTGTGTGTACTGACTATATGTATGTGCATATTGCACATCTGTACCTGTTGAAGTCTGTATGGTTATATGTTAACTGTTTCTGCAATTTTTCTGGAGCACGCTCCCAAGAATTTCACTCTCCAAGGCACATGTGCTGTGGTGATGTGACAATAAAACTGACTTTGACTTTGACTTTATTATATTATATTATGAATGATGATGTTATCTTAAGCCCTATTCGCACGGGATTAGTATTATCTAGGGACCTCTAGTCATTTGTAATAATTGCGGAGGTTGTCTGTGATCTTAATCCCGTGCGAATCGGCCATGTCTGTAATTTGTAAAGTAAAAATTCCCCTGCAAATGACCTACCATATTTCGCCGAACACAGAGGTTCTGTGATAATATTAGTCCCGTGCGAATCGGCATCTCTGTGATTTGGTCAGCATTTGGCGGTCGTATATCATATTTTCAAGGTTTTTTCAAAGTTTTAAGTGTATTTTGGGTGCTGGATATCGCTGTACACCGTACAACGATACAATCTACAGAAAGAAAAAGCTGAACGCCACGAGACGAGCGGGAAAAAAGAATGAATAGATGGATGACATGTATAGCGGCATTCTTTTTATGATATGACATACATATCTTTACATATATGCCTATAATATGCCTATAATGACAGGACAATAGTCTATTCAAAATAGTGCACAATCAAGCGAGGAGGTTTATATCATAATTCGAGGTTACGGTTCCATCTAGTCGCCCAGTGAAGCCATATTTCATATGTTACGTACTGCTTCGCCATCATATCCGGGAGATAAGTCGGCAAATTCGAGTAAAATCTCCCGTGCGAATGCGCCACACGAAAATCAGACGCGTTGGGGGTAATTTCTAAATCACACAAGGTCCCCAGATAATACTAATCCCATGCGAATAGGGCTTTAGCCTCTGATACTCCTCATTAATATAGCTTGTAAAAATGTATATTTTGTGAATGTGAGCATGTTTACATTAACATTTCCTGAGTGCATACCAATGTTCTGTTTTCCTGTTCAACTTTATCCTCAACACATTTCACATTCAGTGCTGAAATCAGTCATAACACTGTTGTGTGACTGCTGTGTCAGTGTTAATGAGTGATGTTCGGCTAGTATTTTCATGTTACAGCTTGCACACTTATGTCTACCAAAACAAGGGAAACAAATATTTGATATTACTTTATTTGACACTAAGCCTTCAAACGCAGTACTGAGAAAGAGGAGACAAGCTATCTCTTTCAAACTTGCATTTGTCATAACCATTTTAAATTCACTGACAAGTGTCTGAGCTGTTCCCTACAAAACAGTCAGTGCAAGTACTGTAGGTACATTTCTTCTTTTTCTGCCTGTAAACGCATTTTCCACTTTAAGAAACAGGTCTAACCTGAGATTGTGATAAAACAATACAGGTATTTTTGTAAAGATTGCATATAAACTACAGGGGAAACCAGGAAATGTAATTTCAGCCTGAGCCACTTGAGGTTTGTGAAGAGACCATCATCTACTATCTGATTTTAGCAAAAGTGCCAAGGTTTATTCTTTTTTGCAATACCTCTACATAAGTAATCACACGATAAGGAAAATTGCATGTCTACTTTTCGATACCTTTGCAATACAAAAGAACAATATATAGCTCCCTTTCATACATCACACTTAAGGAACGGTATGAGAGTGATTCAACATGCTCAATCAAACTGAATCAAAACCTTTCAGAACCTTTCAGTAAGATAAAGGAACTGTTTGAAGAGTTTTGTGGTTTTGCAACACTTAAGGAACGGTAAAGCAATATCTTCTACTGTACACCGGTTGAAGATTTAGTGCATTTGCATCAAAATTGGAGATTTTACAGCCCAACCCGTGATGTATGATTAAAGGAAAGATAAAATACCCTTGTGAGTAGGAAGTCTGACCTTTTATGATAAAAAAGATCCACATGGTCCATAGCTTGTTTTAGCAATACAATCATTTAGTTTGAGATGGTAAAATAGCTTTGTCATGCTGCAAAGGTTATTGGACTCATCAGATCAAACATTTGCCTGTGCTGTTTAATGCTCTACAGCAAATATTGGGGAAGATAATGCTGCGTTGAATAATAGACCGATTCTGGATCGGTTTCAAAGCATCCTTATCAGTGCTCATAGTTGGTGATTACCATAGGCTGCCATGTCATGAACAAGATCCAGGTATGTGATTGAGGATGATTACATTTTTGGCTTTGTAATTTGAATTCATTTCAAAGAGTTTTTAAGAATATTTACCTTTTTAGTAATAAGCAAGTAACGATCCTCTGATGGCTTTTTTATCGATTCCTGATGCCAGATCTTTGCATAATTAATACCACAAAGGTAAAAAGCCTATTAATTTCACAGCAGACAAAAAATGAAAGGACTGCACTTCACTTATGGATTGTGATGACATAATTGACAGGTGATTCATAAGACACTGAACATCATGATTCTGAGTTTCAGTTTTAGAATAATGAGTAATGTTTTAGTCAATGCTTCTTTGCACAGAGTAGATAATATAATGCAGACACAGCTGATGGTCCTTCTGATTAAAGCATAGATAATTACGCAGCTGCTTGTCTGTGAACATTGAATGTTCACAAATAAACAGCTGTGATACAATATACCGGTCAATAAAGATTTTTTGAAAATGTGTTAATTGTGAGACGTGTTCAGAAAACTTAAAGTAGAGAAACATGAAAGTTTTAAATAAATCATTTTCAGTGACATTTAGACGATGACAAAGACTTTCCCTGATCAAATAATTTATCAGCGATATATGAGTGTTAAATTCAGTTAATCTCTGCCTATGCATTTCAAGATTGTGTCACTCTTGCAGTTATCACTTTCTGCCTTTTAGAAAGACTTCAGTTTGGATGCTTGTGATAACATTGTCGTAGTTTCATTCGTCTTGACCTGATGTTGGATTGAAGTGTTTGAAGCATTGACAGCGGATTAAAAGATTTTAACCCACACATTTAATTTGGTCATAGAGACCCCAAGGCCTTACTTAACATTAAGGGATGGTTTCCCAGACAGGGCCCAAGTCTAGTCCCAGACTAACATGCATGTTTGAGCTTAACTTAAACTGTTTTTTTGTAAGGCATGTTTGTAAAAACTACTTAAATGTGCTAATTTTACTAAAACCTAGTTGTGGATTAATCTAAACCCTGTCTGGGAAACCACCCCTAAATCCTTAATATGACACTTAAAGTCTCTACATCCTGCCAGTGTCACAGATTAAAATGTCATCTTCATCATTAATAAAGTAATTTGTATACAAATACATATGCAAATTTGTAATTTGGCCAGAAACCTTTTGTAACAGGACCACAGGTGAGAGATGGAGACAAACACGGTGAGTAGTTAAACATAGTTGGTTTACTGTATGATGAGCAGAACATTAAGACACCAGATGAAACAAACACATGTAATCCAGATAGCAATCATGAAACAGAAGACCGTCCGGGTAACAAACACGAAACGGAAGACCGTCCGGGTAACAAACACAAAACGGAAGACCGTCCGGGCAACAAACACGAAACGGAAGACCGTCCGGGCAACAAACACGAAACGGAAGACCGTCCGGGCAACAAACACGAAACGGAAGACAGTCCGGGCAACAAACACGAAACGGAAGACAGTCCGGGCAACAAACACGAAACGGAAGACAGTCCGGGCAACAAACACGAAACGGAAGACAGTCCGGGCAACAAACACGAAACGGAAGACAGTCCGGGCAACAAACACGAAACGGAAGACAGTCCGGGCAACAAACACGAAACGGAAGACAGTCCGGGCAACAAACACGAAACGGAAGACAGTCCGGGCAACAAACACAAAACGGAAAACAGTCCAGGTAACAAAATGGGCCAGACGGATATTGCATGCGTTAGGGACAACCACTCCACACATTAACGAGATCTGACAGAGAACTGAGGGAAACAGAGTCTATTTATAGTGTCCGGGTAATGAAAGTCAGTTGATGGCAATGATGGTTGGTGACAAGTGAAGGTAATCCAAAATGGCGGCAGGTGAAGTGCAGTGCATCATGGGAAGTGGAGTTCAGAATTCCGGTGAAGCAGATCGGTTGACTGGGGTGCTGGGATCTGATGCTGGAGGGACCGTGACACCTTTGCTTAAAGAATCCTAGAAACTGTACGTAACATATTTCATTTAACCCTTTCAGCTGTGTTTGAATTTCATGACTGATCTTCTGGACAACACAAGCTGATGCTGCAGCAGCTAAAAAGTAAACACTGATAACATTACATGTACATTAGAATATGTGTTAAAAATAAGTTGGTATAGTGTCACATACAGTCTGTGCTAATAGTAGGTGGCAGTAAGTGCACTATTTATGGTGTAAAACTAGGTTTTAAAAGGGTTAGGTACTGTAACTAAACATTAAGATAAACAGCATTACACTATTCTAAACAGACTTTAATAAAATACAGCATGACAGCTTTGGGCCTTGCTCCCAACTGTTCCAAAATGGGTAAACAACTTCTTTTTGTGTTCATAGTATATTTTTTGTCATTTGCTTGGAGGGGCTGTATGAGGTGATATATGTTAGCTGCAATGGTTGTGACAGTGGAACAGTAGAGGATGTCTGCAAGAGGCATTAGTTGTCTAATTAAGGAAGAAAATAGTTGTCATGTGCACAATTGTGCCCACAGGCGAAGAGAAGGTGAAACAGAATGGGACATTGGGTTTGTTATGGGGGGAGTGTTGGTCATAAATAACAATGCAGAAAATAGAAGCTAAATTAATAACAAGGATGGTACAACAGTAAGGTAAACAAGGACTTCTTTGTAAGAGTTAAAGCTATTGATGACAGTGTAGAAAAGGAAAAATAAGACAATTAGAAGCTATTTAGATACATAGCCATTAAAAAATGACACTTGAAAAATAAAGTATGAATGCACAAGAGGCTGAACGACAACTGTATTTCACACCATGACATTTATTAGAAATCAAGGAGTTAAGCCAGTAAATAAAGCAGGGCAAAGAAAAGAGCCAAAATCTTCTCTAATAATCTGTTTTGTGAGTCATACAAAGCTTCGGGCAGAACAGATCCAGTCACGTTGATTGTGATTTTTGAACCCATCTCACAATTTTTGGAAGTAAAAGAGAAAAGTAGACCTGAGGGCAGATCATTATGAATACTAACAAATACTTTCACATCATATTCGTGTGCGATTCCTATGGTGCATTAAAACCACTGTCCTATTGGTAAAAAAAACACTAAGAAGCATGAAGAGAACAGAAGTGAATGGTCACAGTCCACTGAGTGTGCATTTCAGCTTTTATTAAACCAGTTTTTCAAGGCTGTAGAAAATAGTGTAGAAAGAAGCATTGTTTGTTCATTTGCCTGTTTACTGTTGTGCGTCCCACACAAAATTGGAAAACCAATCGTTTGTCTCATTCATCTAAGCTGTAAACAAACCTGAGAGCATGAGAATTTAATTTAAAAATAACTAAAAAGAAAGAAAAGACAAGGTTGGAAGTAAATAAATCGAGGTTAGGTGGGCAGGGTGTGTACATTTTTTTAATATGCTGTTTGTGTATTATTAAAAAAATGTAATCATTTGCTGGAGTAAAAGGTAACTCTGATTGGGTGACATGACCTTAACCAGTTAAAATTGGTGAGCTCCCTAAGAGACCATGTGCACTGGTCATGAAGCTTAAATCTAAAGCAATGTATGACTTTTGCAAGTGTATTGTCTGAAAATAAATCCCTTGGACTTTGGTTTATTGTGTCTCTCCTGCATTTAATTTCACACTGAACATATTTTGTGTGCCAGGACACCTCGCAGGGAAAATCTTATTCATGCTTAGTCATATTAAATCACATCTCCCCTAGTTTTTGAATACATAAGAATTTCTGTGGACAAAATCATGAATGCAGTCTCGTATTGGATTCTTGGTGCAGTCACATGCTGGGTGAGGGGATAGACTCGGGCCATCTTTTTTTTACCAAACCACCCGCCACAGTATTTCTGTAATAAAAAATATGCCCTAAAGGATGAATGGTGGCACTTAAAAGCAATGACCCGATTGTGACATGGAGGTAGTACTAGAATTTCAATCAACAAGCTTGCACATGTCTGGTCAACCAAAACTGCTTCTTGATAAACCAAAATCAACGTGTATCTAAGACAAGAGTATCTACAGTGTTTTGTTGTTTTTGTCTGCTTAAATTAGTTTGAACCTAAGTATTTATGTGTTTCCTAAAGACTAGAATTTGGTCTGATGATATTGTATAATAGGTTGTCTATGATAAATTATGCTGATATGCCTTCAGTTTTTCTCTATCAGTATTAACAGTTGAGATTTATTGTAAAAATTAAATTCAGATTAAGTTTCGATGCACTAGAACAAAAAAGCAAGAATGTGAGAAAGTGATTGAGATTGGGAGCAGTGGAGTGGTGTAATGTGTGATCCAATTAATATGCATGATACAAGTTTATTTACTTCTACGGCTTCTTTCACTTTTGAAGACAATAAAATGTTTTATGCTCACTGGTGATATGCAAGCAGCTTACATATCTGTTTTCTTTACAATTTTCTTTAACAGCAGTGTGTAACTGATGTTCAAGTTAGAACATCTTGAACAGTTTGTTCAAATCAGATATATTTTCTGTTGTCCAGTATGTTTATAATCTATTTATATCGGCACAATGAAATAAATTCATGGTGTAACCAAACCTTACTGCATATTAAAGTATTAATTGTTTATCCCTCACACTGTACTAGATTTAAAAACATTTTACTCTCTTTTTTCCCAATGTAACTTCTATAGGGTTGTGTATGTTTTTGGGTATGTTTTGTGAACTTAAAACCTGACTTTCTTACATGAGGCCAAATTCAAAGTAGGATCTGTGCATGCATGTGTGTGTGTGTTTGTAAATATTAAAACAGTCAAAATGCAAGAATATCAAAGAGCATTAAAAAGTAAAATAAAGGCAATACTGTAGCATAAAGAACAAAGATGATAAAAAGGACAAAAGCAAAAGACAGAAGAGATGCTCACACACACACACACACACACACACACACACACACACACACACACACACACACTAATATTTCAAAACTTCAGACTAATCAAACATTGTAAAAATAGAATCCCAGAAAACTCATGCAGCGCAGCTTGTTCTGCAGATAACAGTTCTGCAATAAAAATTTGCTTCAGAGACAAAAAAGAAAAAAGATTAGCGAGCATCTTGTTGAGGCATGTGACATTAATATTCATGTGCTGAGCACCTCAGTCCGCCCAGCTGTCAGAACATAAGAAGAGAGAAGGAGAGTGAGATTAAGAACACAATTGGTCCTTTCCTCTTCTCCACCTGGGTCCTGTGAACAATTAATCAGAGGTGGGCCACTAATAGCAGCAGCACAAGTATGATAGAAAACATTCAACCAATCATTATGAAAGGAGAATTTATATGACAGAATCCTGTTGAGTTCCCTGACAAACAAATAATGACCACAGATGGAAAGTTATATGCCACAAGGAAGGGAAAGGAAGTTTTTCGTATTTTGTGATGTAATGTAAAAAACTCAAAGACTACATTCTACAAACACCAACATTGTCCTCAAAGATTGAATAGTGTATAGAAAATAAAGAATAAGATTTATGTTTTGATATACTGCTATGTTGAAATATATGGATATGCTGCAAAGTTTACTAAATGGCAGATTAAAGGGATTATTCGATTAAGATCCTGATGCATGAAATATTAAATCACAAGTGGAGAAAACATCTTAAGGTTTCGTTTGCAATAGAAGATGGTGATAAATATTTCAGAAGAAACTGCCAGAGGTTATGTTGATATGTTGAGTTTGTAACAATAGAAAAGAACACAGTGACATATAAAGAGGACATATTGAATTTTGGGTAAAGGTCAAAGGTAATCACCCATGGTGGTTCACAAACTAAATGGTTATAAATGGCCTTTAAAGATCAGCAAGAATATTGGCTTATCATCAGTGTACTTTATTAATGTAGGCTACTCTATATTTTTTGGGTCTTTGTTTGAGATCATTAACGATTAAGCATAAAATGTCACAATGTAGCATACTGTGCTTGTTATGGAACAGAAGGGACGGAGTCAGTGGATCAACAGAAAGGTATCTTTTATGGAACAGATAAGCAGAAGGGTAAACAAAAGGGTAAGTAAGTTAAACTAATACTGTCCTTTGGAGTGCAGATGAACTTAGGGTTGGAGTGCAGATGAACTTGGGGAACACAGAAGACGAGAAGACGACGAAGGAAGAACACTGAAGACTTGACGAGGATAAATCCAATGGGAGACGATCGCTAACACAGGTAAGGGAGTCCAGGTAACAATAGTGTAGACTGGACAGTGAACTGAACAAAACACACAGTATATAAAGAGTCCGGATTATTGCAGACAGGTGCTGGTGTAGATGATGATGACAATGAACAACAGGTGTGCGGAGGTGCAGGGTGACATGGGAAGTGAAGTTTAAACACAAGAAGACAGGTGACATCGTGACAGTACCCCCCCCGGTAGGCGCGTCCTCGCGCCACAAGATCCACGGAGGGGGGAGAGGGAGGCTGGGTGGGTGGTCGAGGTCAGGAGGCTCGGGGTCAGGATCAGGAGGCTCGGGGTCAGGATCAGGAGGCTCGGGGTCAGGAGGCTCGGGATCAGGGACAGGAGGCTCGGGCTCTGGAGGCTCGGGGTCTGGAGGCACGGGCTCTGGAGGGGAGGCTCGGGCTCTGGAGGATCGGGCTCTGGAGGATCGGGCTCTGGAGGATCGGGCTCTGGAGGATCACGGCAGCTCTGGGCTGTTTGTGGCGGCTGTGCCCCGCTCTAGGGTTGTTGATGCGTGGCGCTGGGGCTGACTGCGGCGGCGCTGGCGGCTGGGCCTCTGACCGTTCGGGTGCAGGCTGTGGCGGCTGTGACCGCTCGGGTGCAGGCTGTGGCGGCTGTGACCGCTCAGGTGCAGGTTGTGGCGGCTGTGACCGCTCGGGTGCAGGCTGTGGCGGCTGTGACCGCTCGGGTGCAGGCTGCGGCGGCTGTGACCGCTCGGGTGCAGGCTGCGGCGGCTCTGGTGACTCAGAGGCGCCGGGAACAGGGAATTCAGAGGCTCCGGGAGCAGGGGACTCAGAAACTGGGGCCCTAGAGGAGACAGGAACTGGGGACCTAGAGGAGACAGGAACTGGGGACCTAGAGGAGTGACTATCTAGACACGCACTACCTTCTCCCTGAGAGGACCTCAACTGAGCTGCTGTACTCCTCTGAGGCCCACCCAGCGAAGCCGAAGAGTGCTGGCTACCTAAACTTGGATTATCTGTAGACTGACTAGAAACTAGTTGTGAAGAATTTAACCTGGAAGGAGATCCAGGAGCAAACTGTCTACGGGTACCTTGAAGTGGGACAGGGCCACAGAAACAACTAGGGCCTCCTATAGTAGTGCTAGAAACACCCTGAGGACCTGCAACGTTGATGGGCTGGCTGGAAACGGGTTGGGATGTGATGGGTTTAGAACCTCCAAAAACACGTTTACTAGAGCCGCCTTGAGATTGGGCAAGGATACCACCACAAGCACCACTTCCTCCCTGGGGAGATGCAAACTGACTGGAAGGTCCCACTTGAGGTGACGCGGCAACAAGAGCAACTGGTCTAAATAAACCCTGATAGTTCCCTGAATGGGTAAAAACATCTTGAGACTTGGGACAAGGGAGATCCCCATAACTACTTCCTTTTTGCACCGGGACACTAGAAGTTGAGAACCTTGTCCTGGACTGACTTGGAGTGATGACTAAAGACAGTCTGGTGTCACTCGAGGGCTGACTAAACTCTTCCACATGTGAAAAACTTGCTAGTACTAGCTTGCGAGTAGTCACTGAACTAAATGAAGGCAAGGCAGGGATCGCTTGAGATGGCATGGGGAAGTAATTAGAGGGGGCGACCATATGAGCGGAGTTTGGGGAATCTAAGACAGAGTCTGGGAATTCGGGGGAATCTATGACAGAGTCTGGGAATTCTGAGGAGTCTAGGAAACAGTCTGGGAACTTTGGGGCTTCTAAAACAGAAACTGGGAACTCTGGAAACTCTAGGACATAGTCTGGGAACTCTGGAAACTCTAGGGCGGAGTCTGGGAACTCTGGAAACTCTAGGGCGGAGTCTGGGAACTCGGGGGAATCTATGACAGAGTCTGGGAATTCTGAGGAGTCTAGGAAACAGTCTGGGAACTTTGGGGCTTCTAAAACAGAAACTGGGAACTCTGGAAACTCTAGGACATAGTCTGGGAACTCTGGAAACTCTAGGGCGGAGTCTGGGAACTCGGGAAACTCTAGGGCGGAGTCTGGGAACTCGGGAAACTCTAGGGCGGAGTCTGGGAACTCCGGGAAACTCTAGGGTGAGGAGTCTGGGAACTCGGGAAACTCTAGGGCGGAGTCTGGGAACTCGAAACTCTAGGGCGGAGTCTGGAGGAACTCCAGCAAGCCCTCTTGGCGGGACTGGAGGCTCGGGGAACGCCCTCTTGGCCGGACTGGAGGCTCGGGAGGCGCCCCTCTTGGCCGGGACTGGAGGCTCGGGAACGGCCCTCTTGGCCGGGACTGGAGGCTCGGGAGCGGCCCTCTTGGCCGGGACTGGAGGCTCGGGAACGGCCATCTTGGCCGGGACTGGAGGCTCGGGAACGGCCATCTTGGCCGGGACTGGAGGCTCGGGAACGGCCATCTTGGCCGGGACTGGAGGCTCGGGAACGGCCATCTTGGCCGGGACTGGACACTGGGAAGCGGCCATCTTGGCCGCGGCAGAACTCTCGGCGGTGGCCATCTTGACCAGACGGCAGAGGGGGTGGCACCCACAACTGGCCAACACCCAATCCATGCTATTCTCCACCGCACCAGAGAAGGGCGCTGGTTGGGCCATGGGACTCGCGACAACAACCGGAGAAGGAGTAGCGCTAGGTGCGGTGGTAGCGGTGGTGGAGCGCTCATGGAAGGCATGACGAGCCGCTTCAAACAGGTCCCGAAAAGCATCTGACTGACTCATATTGCTGTTAGGGTCCAGTCTTCTGTTATGGAACAGAAGGGACGGAGTCAGTGGATCAACAGAAAGGTATCTTTTATGGAACAGATAAGCAGAAGGGTAAACAAAAGGGTAAGTAAGTTAAACTAATACTGTCCTTTGGAGTGCAGATGAACTTGGGGTTGGAGTGCAGATGAACTTGGGGAACACAGAAGGCGAGAAGACTTAATGAAGGAAGAACACTGAAGACTTGACGAGGATAAATCCAATGGGAGACGATCGCTAACACAGGTAAGGGAGTCCGGGTAACAATAGTGTAGACTGGACAGTGAACTGAACAAAACACACAGTATATAAAGAGTTTATTGCAGACAGGTGCTGGTGTAGATGATGATGACAATGAACAACAGGTGTGCGGAGGTGCAGGGTGACATGGGAAGTGAAGTTTAAACACAAGAAGACAGGTGACATCGTGACAGTGCTAAAGTTAGAAATGTTTATTATTGAATAATACATACTTTGCTATTTTCTAAAGCATCCAATGTAGGTAAGATTACACAGTAAGATTAGTATTCCATCCTTCCCAAACAGCCTCCGAGCATTAGTTTTTCCTGACAACTACATACGATCTCATTATCACTTAAAGGTTATAACTGGTTGTTAATTAACATAATTAAATAGAGTGGTTATTAAAATATTTCAAATTGTGTCGTTGTATCAATAGGGAAGAATATCTTGGGATATGCTGGATAATCACAATACAGGAACATTACATCACTCTGAGAATCTCTCTCTCTCTCTCTCTCTCTCTCTCTCTCTCTCTCTCTCTCTCTCTCTCTCTCTCTCTCTCTCTCTCTCTCTCTCTCTCTCTCTCTCTCTCTCTCTCTCTCTCTCTCTCTCTCTCTCTCTCTCTCTCTGGTTTGCACATAGTTTGTATAGAAACAAGTACCAGCATCTATTTAAAAAGTCCAGTCTATGCTTTAAAATGACAAACCAAGTTTTTCTTTTCATTGAATCTCATTGTCAACTGGACTAATTGTTAAGCTGGTGCACTGATTGCTTTTGACATTTTGTTTATTTGCTTGGAGCGAGACTCTGCTCAGTCCATTTATGAACACAAATAACAGAGATTTAGCCACTAAGTCTATAGTATTAATTTAAAATGGTCCCTCTAGCAAAACACAGCCCCTTCAATATTTAACAACCTGCAGCCTATGAGTTTTGCTAACCAGTTATTGATTTGTACTAGAAGGCTGGCCTGACTCCAGAAAGACATTCCATTCTTTGATAATACTAATATGAAGAGGAAAAATCCCAGGTTAGCCTCACTAAAACAAAACTAAGAAGGATTTTAAAGATCTACTACTCATATGGTAAATTTTTTATGAACTGGTGTTGTTCTTACCAGTTTCACACTAATTATACCGGAAAGGAATAAACCACTAATGACTTGCTCCAAAAACATGTTGATGGGATGTTGGTTAGGGATGAACTTTATATATTGTCTTTTATTCTTTTCTGAGTTATCTACAAAAGAAACCAAAATATGTTGTACATTTACATTTACATTAACATTTAGTCATTTGGCAGATGCTTTTATCCAAAGCGACTTACAAGTAAGGAATACAATAGAAGCAAATAACAACATAAAAGCAAAACGTTTAAGTGCATCGAAACTGGTCTCAGTTAACGTAGACCAGTACATAACCAGGGTTTTTCTTTTTTAGAAGAATAGGAAGAATAGTGAAAGGAGCAGAAGAAAGTGTATAAATTAGCAGAAAGTGTAGAAAAGAGCAGAAAAAAATAAGTGTTAGTATTGGGTTAGGTGTTGGCAATATGTTTTAGCCGACACTTGAAGATGGCTAAGGATTCAGCTGTTCTGGTAGTGGTAGGTAAATTATTCCACCTGTGGGGTGTAGTTAAAGACACATACGTGACTGTAATTTTGTGCCGCATTCTCAATCGTCTGTAGAGGTTTGACTATGTACATGCTGGAAGTCCAGCTAAAAGATTGTTACAGTAGTCCAGTCTGGATAGAACTAGAGCTTGGGCAAGGACGTGCTCCGATAGGAAGGGTCTGATTTTCCTAATATTGTACACCACAAATTCTTATGTATTCATGGGTCAAAATAAAATTTGAATAAAATATAGAGGTAAATAAATAAATAAACTGTAATTAATTTTTATTATTCACTTATAACAATTGTAGCTCTACAGCAAATAAATTAAATAAAAAATCAACACATGACAAGTTTTCAAGGGCACACTCCAGATTTTTAAGTCATTTTAAAGCGCTGTTGTTCACTTAGTTTTAGCCATTAACATGCGTCGCACTTACAACATAAGGACAATGAGGGCAGGCACGAAGGCAGAAGCGGGAATGGCGTCACGTGTGCTTAACCTACTGCTTTCACTGTAAAATGCTTTTTTTGTACAGGACATTGTCACGGAGTCGAATACGATCCCTTCAGCATAGGATTCGATCCCACACTTCACCCGATCTGCATCCCCGATCTGACTATTGAACTCCATGTCCCACAATTCTTTGCACTCCGCTCACCTGTTCACTATCACCAGCACTCAGCCCCGCAACCAGCTTCATCTGTTTAAAGTCATTACTGGACTCTTTATAATGTGTGTGTTTGCTTTCATTCTTCGTCTGGTATTGTTGTTATTATGTTGGTTTGACCGTGTTCTGGCTGTTCCTGAGAGCTGTAAGTCTTGCTCAGTGTGTGGTTTACCGCTGATATTTCTGCCTGTTTGATTCCCCTCTTAAGTGAGGTTTATACCTGTTTGATTCTCCTCTGATGATGAAGTAAAAGTAAAGACTTTGATCAGAACTGTCTAGTGTATGTCTTGTCTGCTGCACGGTAACAGACATATTATATTATATTATATTATATTATATTATATTATATTATATTATATTATATTATATTATATTATATTATATTATATTATATTATATTATATTATATTATATTATAATTATATTATAATTATATTATATTATATTATAAAATGCTATTTGTTTTTTAACTATTGTAGGTACTTACTGAAAAACAATAGACAAAAATATAAGGACCAAAGATAATGAAAATACTACCTATTGCAAAATACTCAGTAAATTGTCTGAACATATTAAATGTGCCAGAAGCTGTTTTTGTTGTCAAATATAACTAAAAATGACTAGATGTCTAGGAAAAGCTCATCCAATGTGGTCTTCTCATGCTGAGAAGCCCAAAATATGTATGTCCTCATAGGCACACAAGATGAAATGCTGGGGGCTTGGGCATGACTGATCTCCAGTCAGTTCAGAGAATCAAAAGAGAGAGATGTTAGGATGTTGAGCAAATTTACCATTTAAGGAGAATGAGTATGAGAGACAGATAGGCCACCCAGTGCCATCAACAGACATTGGTCAGTGTATATTTCTTTTACTTGCAGATTTCTAAACTACGTTACATACTGTAGTATCTGCCTCTTTCTATGGAGCAGTGTTGCATTAAACTGCAATAGCCTGTAAATCCAGTGCAATAATACAGGGTGGTTAGTTTAATATATTACACCACCTACATTACCACACACACATATTAAATATTGGTTCTAAGTAAAACATTTAAGTGGACTGCCCCTTTAAGTCTATAAACTCTAAATATGCACAACAACAAAACGTGCTGACCAGCCAGCTGACAGTATTTTTACAACCATTACAACAGCAGGAGAAAGAGAAACTCCATTGCTCATACACTAGATATGTAAAACTGTGCAAATTTCAATAAGCGCTTTAAAGTTACTGGCACAGCTGGTGTTAAAATTTCCTTCTAAACCATTAAGCAGTGGCCAAGCGTGGCTGGGAAACAGGACTGAGAATGTTGTCTGGAGAGATTTGCATTGCACTGGAGAGCAGCATGTACAAATAGCATCCAAAAATTGTAATTATAGGATAAACAAAATGGGTAAACACGTTTGTTAAAGTAGAGGTGGCAACAGACAGAAACAAAATGAATGAATAAATAAAAAGCTTAAACGTGTTTTTTCATTGACATTTCTAACAGGTGATTGTGGTTTTTATTTTCTTTATTGTCTCTGGGCTAAAACACTCCACATCTTTGTACCGGTACCCAATACTGCTTTTTAACAGCCAGTGGCAGAATAACAGTTTTACAGTTAAAACAGAAAGAGAGAAAAAATGAGATGGAGAGGGGTAGGGGAATGGTGCTTACATGTTATTATAGAGCCACAGAAAAGGTTATCGCATTTTTGCAAACAAAATACCTACTCATCTCCCAGTGGCACTATAAATATTCATCCCTCTCTCTATCTCTCTCTTCTGACTATTAATGAAAAGTGCTTCTTCAAGTTAGCTCTGATGGAGTGCTTAATTCAGGAAATTGCATTTAAAATGTACCAGGGAGAAATGTCACAACAGCTATTTCCCAACATGAATGGGATGACAATAAGTCTCTGAGCGGCAAAGAGGTGTCGCGTAACCTTCTTATACTGACTGGAGTTTCCAAAGGAAAAAAAATACATAAATAATGCCATTGCAGCAGCTGGGACTCCAGTTCAACAGTCCTTATGCCAAATATATCATTACTCCAGAGCTTCACCACAAATACTGCATGACACGTCACTTCATGACTGTGTTTCACCTTGACGTAGCACCAATATCTGATGCTACTGCACACCAAGGGATAGCAGATTGATCGCATCCATGCACAGCCGCTGTTAAAAATTAAAATAAAATGCAAAATAGACACTGCATCCACTGATGGACATAATACAATACTTAAGAATTTCTCATATTATTCCTAGACTCATTGCTTTTTTTGGTTGATACTCACAAAAAGCGCACATTATTAGGTGATATATCTTAAGCTATGTGTGGCACAGGTTGCTAGTTTTCTCAGTAAAAGGTGAGCAATGACAATTACCACTGTGCTTTCAAGCAAGGCACTTAACCCCAAATTGCTTTGGGGGACTGTAGAGTATTCGAAGTCACTGTGGATGAAGGCATCTAATCAATGACTGCTAACATAGATCTGATTTCTCAGCAGTATATCGATTTCAATTCAATTCAAGTGTTCTGGTGATAATTGAAGTTAAACTGGTATAAGCTGAACTTTAAGCTGAATTTTTTTTGTCTAAACACCAGCTGGCTGCTACAATTAAAAAATAAGTCATCTTGAGTGTATACAAATGTTTATCTAATATAAAGCTCTCTAGAATGAAACAAAATCTCAATGAAAGAAGTTTGTGTCCCCAACTTTGTGTTTAAATAGAAAATACTTCAACACAGTAATAAAATGGTAACACTTTCTATAAAGCCTGTACTTATAGTGCATTATAAGGGCATTTTAATGCATTATAATGCAGGCATAATGCCTCATAATAAAAACCTTATAATAGGTTGTATTGTCTTAAAAATAATCATAACATTATTTACAATGCATTATAATACTTACCTATTAATTAACTTTTAAATTACTTTTAAGGTATGATGATTTATAACACATGGTGAACTATGTTTTATATGGTGACAGTACATAATTTCTTGACAGTACATAATATCTTACTACATAACTGCATTAGGTGAAGTGACTACATCCATAGTCTTTATTGTAGACAGCTATAAGACCACAGATCTCAAACCAGCTGCATCAACATCACTTAATGAAAAGTACCAAAATTTGTCTCATAGATCAGATGTAGAAATCTGGCAACCAGTTTGAGCTGATGAACAGTCATGTTGTTATCACAACCTGACCATTTTAGCAATGACTTTAAATTGTATTGTGGTGCCGCTGGCTACATAAAATTTCAGTGTTAATGCAATTGTGTTAGCCCCCAATTTCTGTTTATTTTAACATAATCACCAATTTGGTGAGATGAACAGCTGCAGGCATTGAAACCTCCTTCTGTACGCATAGCCAATATGCTGTATGTGTCTTTCTCCCATGAGATGATCCTCTCTTTGGGTGACCATTTCTTAAACAGCCTGTTGTGGAGCATCTGTTCTCTCAGGGTGTAACATAGTCCCTCTGGCAGAATTTCAATTTTTGATATAGGCTACTTCCCACAGATGGTAAAATAAAATTCCTCTCTCAAGGCTTTGAATAAAAACACTTAACCACTTCCCTAAGTATTGATATACATACATATTTTTATTAATAACAAATTAAAAGCTAGTTCTAATGTTCTACTAAACTCCTGTCACGGAGCTAGAGCCACAGCCTTCAGCATCGGATTCACACCCAGCACCTATTCGTTCTGTTTCACCGGACTTTTAAGACTACACTACCCAGAATGCATTGCACGTCACCAGTCACCATCTTTGATCACCTGCAACTGTCACCTATTAACGGACTATTATTTAAGCCATGCTTTTGTTTCAGTTCTTTGTCGAGTGTTGATGTTACCTTGCGTGCCATTGTTTACCATTCTTTGTATTTCCAAGGAGGATTACCGTAGTTTATTTCCAAGGAGGATATTCAGAGACCTTTAAGGCCAGTTTGTGATCGTTTACATAGATGACATCCTCATCTATTCGAAGAGCCTTGCAGACCATCAAAGACACGTCAAGACCGTCCTCCACCGTCTCCGGGAAAACCACTTGTACCTCAAGATCGAGAAATGCGCATTCCATCTTTCTGAGGTCCAGTTTCTAGGATACATGATCAATGCCACGGGCGTGCATATTAAACAGGGGAAGGTGGAAGCTGTTCATTCCTGGCCTCAGCCCTCTTCCGTCAGAGGTTTGCAACGCTTTCTGGGGTTTGCCAACTTTTATCAAAGGTTCATCCGGCAGTTCAGTGCTATCTGTGCCCCGCTCACTTCACTGCTACGTGGCAAGCCCCAGAAGTTGGAATGGACCGCGGACGCCGATCAAGCTTTCACCCACTTAAAGGAGGCTTTCAGCACGGCACCTATACTACGTCATCCAAGTCCTGATCTACCATTTGTTGTCGAAGTGGAGGCCTTGACTTCAGTTGTGGGTGCCGTGTTGTCTCAGCAGCAGGTGAGTCCACTTCGGTTCCACCCATGTGCCTTCTTCTCGAGGAAGCTGTCCCGGCGGAGCAAAACTACGATATCGGAAACCGGGAACTGTTGGCCATCAAGCTGGCCCTTGAGGAGTGGAGGCACTGGCTGGAGGGAGCGAAACACCCCTTCACAGTATTCACCGATCATAAAAACCTTCTCTACCTTTGTGAGGCCAAGAGACTTAATTCGCGTCAAGCAAGATGGGCTCTTTTTTTCACAAGGTTTAATTTCACTGTTACCTACTGGCCTGGGAGCAAGAATGGCAAGGCTGATGCCCTCTCACGGATTTACTCCCCTAATACAGAGGTTGCTCCCCCGGAATCCATTCTCCCTCCAGCCATGGTAATCTCGCCTATCCAATGGGCAATTGATGAACGCATCCAAGAGAGTCAACGAGACCAGCCTGCTCCGCCGGGAGGTCCTGAGGGGAAGATCTTCGTGCCCGAAGATTTGCGGATATCCCTGATGGACTCAGCTCACTCGGTTCCGGGAACTGGACACCCAGGCAGACAGCGAACCCTCTCACTGCTGTCCCCCCATTACTGGTGGCCCGGTATGGCCCAGGATGTCTCCCGATTCGTGCAGGGATGCTCAGTCTGCGCCCTCGACTACCACAAGGAAAATTAATGCCATTACCCATTCCTCAACGACCCTGGTCCCACATAGCTGTAGATTTCATGTCTGATCTCCCCCCTTCTGACAACTTTACATGTATCCTTGTGGTGGTCGACCATTTCAGTAAGGGGTGCAAACTCATTCCCCTACCCGGTTTGCCCTCAGCCCTAGTCACTGCCGAATCCCTGTTCACCCATGTATTCCGTCACTTTGGCCTTCCCGAAGACATTGTCTCTGACCAGTTTATCTCCCAGGTCTGGAAAGCCTTCTTCAAGCTGTTGGGGGTCACGGTTAGTCTCTCACCTGGTTACCATCCCCAGTCCAACGGCCAGACTGAGCGTAAGATCCAAGAAATCGGGAGGTATCTCAGGTCTTATTGCAGCGATCATCAGCACAGCTGGCACCGCTTCCTCCCCTGGGCTGAGTATGCTCAAAATTCCTTACGTCAAAACACCACTGGACTAACCCTATTTCAATGTTTTTTAGGTTTCCAACCCCCATTGTTTCCCTGGTCCAACGAACCCTCTGGTTTCGGGTCAGTGAGAGGGTATGGAACTCCGCCCACACCTACTTACAGGCTGCAGTGCGCAGACATCGGAGCCAAGCAGATCAACGAAGAGGTCCCACTCCCACTTACCATCCGGGACAACTTGTTTGGCCCCCGTCCAGGGACATCCGTCTGCGCCTGCCCTGTAAGAAACTAAGCCCCAGATTCATCGGCCCCTTCCCTATTGACCGGCAAATCAACGCAGTGATTTACCGTTGAAAAGGATCTCGTTTGTTGTATCATTGGGACGCTAACAACTCCTACTGATGTTTTACATATTTCAAATAGATAAAACCACAAGCTCTAAGTGGTCATCAGGGGCTGACAGAAATTGGTTATGAACGAACAGAGCCATGGCCAAACAGGAAATGGTAGAGCTGACCTAGTTACCATGGTATTTTATTTTTGTTTTACCCCTTAAATATTAAATGCTACTGAACATTTAACATAAAATATGGTAAGCAAGTTTGTGGCAATGTAATTGATAACATACATAAGGAAATGTTTTAATAATGAAACCAAACTCTTGGCTGATCTCTTTAAATGAGTTATGTACTATTCTATCCCCTAACCCTCAGCCTAACTCTAAATGTAACCCTTACAAAAACCTTTCTGTGGTTGAACATTTAGTATGTTTTACGTTCCTTACAATGTACCTGGTTTAGACTGGCCAATGTATTTAAACCTGTACACACACGCATGCTTAAACAAACATGCACACACACACGCTGTACATGCAGAAATCTTTCTACATTTTTAGAAAAAGCATAAATGAAGGCATCTTTCATTATTTTGTAAGCTTGTGGTTTATCTATATAACATATCAATTGATATTTAAACCACATTTTATTATGATGTAAAGAAACTTTTAACCAGCATGGCAACCAGCATTGTTAGTTCCTTTAGATACGATTTGGCACAAGCATGATGGTAATGTAAAGTAAGCAATTATTTAATTAGAAATGTTTTTCTTCATTATGTGTGTGATGTGAAAAGTGGCAAGTTCAGACTTTGCTGTACTTTAGATCCTAAAAAATAGGCAAACAATAGTATCCTAATTTTTAGCCTGCTGCCCACTTTTTTTCGGAGGAGATGCTGTTAAAGCGATGGATAAACCATCTATCAAGAAGTAGTAGTGCTGTCTTTTGTTGTAGTGCTTTTTGTTGTGTAGTGTTGTGGTTTGCGTGTTAAATAGTAATACAGTTTGCTTCAGGTGGGAAGTAACAAAATGTGCTTTTCATGGTCACGCCTACAACCATACAAAATGTCATTTGTGGCTTAAAGAAGGGTGCAGACCTAAAGTTAAGGTGAACTGCTCCTGTGACCAACTGAACAGTTTTCACTGCCTTCCAAAATAAATTTTTGTGTAGCTCTTGTAAATCCAGAGACCTTATCTCAAGCAAATATAAAAATGTAAGATAACAAATAATTAATATCATAATAAAATGCATATGCATTTACATTTACATTTACATCTAGGCATTTAGCTGACGCTTTTATCCAAAGCGACTTACAAATATTAGGAGACAATGAAGCGATACATCAAAAGCGGCAGCAATAGTACAAAGAAGTGCTTTAGTAAGTTTACAATGTTGTGCAGTGCTAGATAAATACCTGTAGAGGAAGGAAAAGTTTTTTTTTTTTTTTATGCTGTTAGGTGTTCGTGGAAAAGGTGTGTTTTTAGTAGTTTTTTAAAGGAGGTGAGGGATGTGGCAGACCGGATTGAGTTAGGGAGATTATTCCACAAGCCGGGAACAGAGAAGGAGAAGGAGCAAGAGAGAGATTTAGCGCCTTTCTGTGATGGTACCACCAGTCGACGTTCATTGGTTGAGCGTAGGGTTCTGGATGGGTTGTATGTATGTAGAAGCGAGTTGAAGTATGAGGGTGCGGAGTTTGTGATGGTTTTAAAGGCCAGCATTAATGATTTGAATTTAATGCGCAGGCCGCCACCGACCAACCAATGGAGAGAGATAAGGAGTGGCGTGACATGTGCTCTTTTGGGTTCCTGGAAGACAAGTCTTGCTGCAGCGTTCTGTATCATCTGTAGTGGTTTGATTGATCGTGCAGGAAGACCAGCCAGAAGAGCATTGCAATAGTCCAGTCTGGAGATTACCATGGCTTGGACAAGCAGTTGGGCAGCGTGCTCTGTGAGATATGGCCTGATCTTCCTGATGTTGTAGAGTGCATATCTACAAGACCGTGATATCCTTGAGATGTGTTCGGTAAAGGACAGCTGGTCGTTGAAGATTACACCAAGGTTTCTAACTGATTTAGACGGTGTAATGGTTGTGTTGCCAATTTGAATTGTGAGGTTGTGTTGCAATGCCGGTGTGGCCGGAAGTACCAGGAGTTCAGTTTTGGCAAGGTTTAGCTGAAGGTGGTGTTTAGTCATCCAAGATGAGATGTCATTCAGGCAGGCTGCAATGCGAGGCGCTATTGTGGGGTCATCTGGCTGGAAGGAGAGGAAAATCTGGGTGTCATCAGCATAGCAGTGGTAGTCAAAGCCATGTGATTGAATGATGGGACCCAGGGATGTTGTGTAGATGGAGAAGAGGAGTGGTGCAAGAACAGATCCCTGAGGAACGCCAGTGGCCAAGGGATGGGCTTTGGACAGCTCCCCATTCCATGACACCCTGAAGGACCTGTCTGAGAGGTAGGATTTAAACCATTGAAGTGGGGTACCTGTGATCCCTAGCGATGAGAGGGATGTCAGTAGGATCTGGTGGTTGACTGTGTCAAAAGCGGCGGAAAGATCCAGCAGGATGAGAACAGATGATTTGGACTCGGCCTTTGCCAGTCGCAGCGTCTCAGTGACTGACAGAAGTGCCGTCTCTGTGGAGTGGTTGCTCTTGAAACCGGACTGTCGTTTGTCCAGTAGGTCATTCTGGGAGAGGTAGGATGAGATCTGATTAAAAACGGCTCGCTCCAGTGTCTTAGAGATGAACGGGAGGAGAGAGACAGGTCTGTAGCTATCGGTGAGGGAAGGGTTGAGAGTGGGTTTTTTAAGCAGCGGGGTGACCCGGCCTGCTTAAAAGGTGGTGGGAAAGGTGCCAGAGAGGAGTGAGGAGTTAATTGTGTGTGTGAGTGATGGAGTGACTGCGCTGGAGATGGATTGGAGCAGATGGGAGGGGATTGGGTCGAGTGGGCAGGTGGTGGGGTTGCAGGAGAGAAGTTTGGTAACTTCTGCATCGTTTAAAAGTGGAAAAAAGAGGAAAAAAGTGGAGCTAGGTGAAGCCTGTGTGTGTGGTGGGGTTGCAGGAGTTGAGAACTGGCTGCTGATCAGGGATGTTTTGTTTATGAAAAAAGTTAGCAAAATCATCAGCTGATACTGACGAGGCAGGTGGGGGATAGGTGGAGAGAGGAGGGTGTTAAAGGTTTTGAAAAGTGCTTTAGAATCTGGTGTGTGAGTGATCTTTGTGATGTAATAAGATGTCTTTGCTGTGTGGACGGCAGCGGAGAAGGATGAAAGTAGTGACTGGTACTCACAGAGGTCGGGTGGGTGTTTCGTCTTACGCCATTTCCTTTCCGCAGCCCTGAGTTTGGTCCAATGATCCCTAAGGACGTCCGAAAGCCAAGGGCAGGGAGGGGAGGCACGAGCTTGTCTGGAGGATAGAGGGCAGAGGTTATCTAGACAGGATGTTAGTGTTGAGCATAGGGTGTCCGTGGCTGTATTGGTATCCAGGGATGCGAAGTTGGAAGGGAGAGAGGATGATACCTCAGCAGAAAGTGTGTTGGGGGAAAGAGAGCGGAGGTATGAAACTGATGTGGGTGTGGCTGTGTTGTTAGCGCTGAGATGTATGTTGCAAGTTATGAAGAAGTGATCGGAGATATGTAGGGGTAGGACAGTAGGATTTGAGGTGATGCAGTTGCGTGTGAAGATGAGGTCTAGTTGGTTTCCTGATTTATGGGTAGCGGTGGTGGTAAGAAGGGAGAGGTCAAAAGAGGAGAGGAGGTTAAGAAAGTCAGAGACAGAGGATTTCTCCAGGTGAATATTAAAGTCACCAAGAACAATGAGTGGGCTGCCGTCCTCAGGAAATGAGGAGAGAAGCATATCCAGTTCATCAGTGAAGTTATGAAGTGGCCCCGGTGGGCGGTAAACTACAATGATGTGAATCAGAGAAGGAAATGAAACGGTAACCGCATGGAATTCAAAGGAAGTGTTTGTGCATAATCCTGGAAGGCATGTATATTTCCATGTGATGGGAAGGAGTAAACCTGTGCCACCACCCCTGCGGGACTGCCGGGGGGAGTGGGAGAAAGCATGGTTGCATGAGAGTGCAGCGGGAGTGGCAGAGTCCTCTGGACGGATCCATGTCTCAGTGAGACCGAGGATGTGAATGTCTGACTGCGTAGCAAAGGCAGGGATGAATTCAGCCTTGTTCACAGCTGACTGGCAGTTCCAGAGGCCCACGGAGAGAGACAGAGGAGGGGTGGGGGTGGTGTGAATGGTGTGCAGGTCAGAGTGTGAGCGGTATGAGGAGTGTCTGTAGGCGTGTCTATGGTGGATTACAGGGATAGGCTGAGAGTGCATGGAGTTTACAAAGAGGGATGCATCAAATAAAAAGTCATGTTAAACATATTACTTAAAACAGAGCGTGATACTTAAGTGCCTTGTCGGTGTCCTTGCTCGGTGGAGTCGCACAGGTAGAGTCGATGGTCTTTACACTCGTAGGTCTTCACACGAGGAGGGCTTCACACGAGGGCTGACGCTACCGCTGACGCTACGGGTGCGCCGTTTAAGTGCAATCGCTGATTACGACTTGATTGAAAACAGCTAAACACGCCTTTCCACTTTACACAACAAAGGCTTAATTAGGCTAATGTTGCTGGGGTCGAAACTACGAGCTAACACCTGGGATAGCTCCGCGTAATCGAGTGCTAAGTGCAAAGTTATAGCTCTCAGGAAGCAGTAATATCGTTCAAAATGCTACAGTTAACGAATACACACAGGTCAGGATCGAATAAAATAAAGGTTACCTTTTAGAAACGCTATAGATCAATAAAAGACAATTCCTAACCAACAATAGGCAATATTCAACACAGCGCAGTAACAAAGTAAACAGAACTAAGCCGAACTCACGCACAACTGCTGTCTACTGCAGACGGATCGCTGCACATAGTTTAATGTATTCAAAATAGTTCATTAATTAACTCCGTTTGGGCCTTATAGAGAAAATTGAGACAGTAAAACTATTTACCAGAATTATTTAAAATATTTTACCCTAATGTTGTTAAAAAATTAATTGAGAGATGGAACTATTTAACATATTTGTATGTATCGCATCCTGTGGTCTTCTTTCCATACCAAATCATACTGGTTCAAAAGCTGCCTTTTTACATGGCTTCTGATCATTTAATAAACAAAAATCAACAAATGTTGGTAAATATGTAAAAAAAAGTACACAAAATAATTTCCACATCCTTTAAAAACATATGGCAGACATTATTACTGTGAAAGTATTTGTTAGTTTTCAAACTTTTCAAATTACTCATTGTCTGGTTTAATAAAGGACCTGGTTTAACCTGATAACTGACACAGCAAAAAATAAGTATATACACATGAAAATGCTGAACTACAGTTTTTTAATTTTTAGATATTACATATTTTTCAAACATTTTTAAATCCTTTAAAAAATTTTTTTTATAAATTACTGTTATGGGTACCGTGTAGACAGGAGACAGGAATTCTTCAAACTAACTTTACTTGGAACAAACAGGGCATACAGGAAGTATCACTGAAGGTGCAAAGGTGCAGGTGATGAACCAATGATGAGTGATAGGGAACAGGTGCGTGGAGTGCAAGGAGTTATGGGAGATGGAGTCCTGGGGAAACGTGCAGGGTAGGACTGTAACAGTACCTCCCCCTCCCGGAAGGCACATCCTCGCGCCGCAGAAAGACCAACAGAAGAGGGAGGGTGGGGGTCCTGGAGGTGGAAAGGGAGGTGGTGAGGATGAGGGCGGTGAACCAGAATCCATCTGGCCAGGGTGGAGACGATGGAGGGAGAAGCCAAGGTGAGGACACCAGGGAGCCAACCGACCGAGTCGAAACCGGGGATGCTGAAGCCCAAGGCGAAGACGGAGAAACGTAGAGCCAGGGTTACTCGAAGGTGCCGGAGGGCCAAGGCGGAGCCGACAGCTCTGCCGACCGAGGTGGAGACGGGGATCCGGCAGAGCGCGGCGACATCGGAGGGACCGAGGATGAAGGAGGAGCTAGAGGGAAGGAGGAGCCTGACTGAGCCAGAGGGATGCACCGCCGGGTCGAAGGTGGAGAAGGGGAGTCCCGGGGAGAGGGAAGGACAACGAGCGACCACAGCGGAACTGGAGGAACGAGTGAGCCTGATGGAGCCAGTGCGAGGACAGGACACAGTGGAGCCAAGGGAGGTAAGAGCCGAGGCGGAGATGTAGGGTCAGAGGACCGAAGAGGGATCTATCCTCCTGTCCCTGACAGAGGAGAGCCTTGGCCTGGGTGACAATGTCGAGGTTGTGGGTCATCTTCTTCTTTTAGCAGTTGGGTCTTGCGTTCTGTTACGGGTACTGTGTAGACAGGAGACGAGGAGACAGGAATTCTTCAAACTACTTTTACTTGGAACAAACATAAAATACATCCAATGGAATAAAAGGAACTGAACACGATACCAACTTAAATTAACATCATCACTTAGCTAACTTTACATAACATCAACGCAAGACAAGGAACAGAAGAAAACACAGAGCTTAAATAGAAGTCCATTGATGAAGGTGCACAGGGGCAGGTGATGAACCAATGATGAGTGATAGGGAACAGGTGTGTGGAGTGCAAGGAGTTATGGGAGATGGAGTCCTGGGGAAACGTGCAGGGTAGGACTGTAACAATTACAGTGACATTAACATTTTTTTGGTTATGTTTACTGTGTAATATTTAAATAATTAATCTTGAGTTATCTTTCCATCAATTCATGATTAGATTAAAATTCAACTATGAAATATTAAAGTGAATTGGGAAATAACATAGGTGTTCCTCCTGAAGAATGGTGACCGTTAACAGGTTAATAAAGTAGCTAAATATGCCAGGGTGAGGACACCATACAAATGATGGATGGTATACTGTTGTCTTTCAGAAGTTGTCCTTCAAAGTGTGATTATACAAACACTAAATTAATGACTACCAGCACAGCAGCAAGAGGTTTATTTACGTCGTAAAAGAAATTACTCCCATAATTCCCATAAAAGTGTCATAGGAGTGAGAAAATGGTGGATGGCTTGGTGCCTTAACTGTATGGTAATTCTAATTTATTCTGAGATACTGGATAATTACCCTGTCCATGCATGTTATTGACATTCTATAGATGTATATTAATGCTTTTGTTTACTTTTAATATTTTGCTTGCAAAGCATCCTCATTTTGCTTACTGCTTTTTACCGACATTTTCTTGAAAAGTTTTGACTCATTTTATTTGCAAACTGGGAAATACTCATGCCTCAGTAAAAACACCCTTCTAACACCCTTGGAAAGCCAGTTTCTCCAACCTGAAACAAGTTTTAATTCAGAAATGAACATATTGGCAAGTGGATTCAGAAAACATGGTCAAGAGTGCACTAGCTTGTGACAGTTCATAATGTGAATTCTGTTGGTAATAGATGTATGAGTCAGAGCAGCAGAGGTGCATATGCTATCAACAGAACACTGTTTATTGGCAGAGGGAATGTGGGTGGCTCAAGGGCAGAGCTGATTAAAAGAAAGATAAAATCACACCAAAGAAATATATAACAGAAAAGAGTGTTGTGTGTATGCGTTTATGTGTCGAAACCTAATCTGCTTTTCTTTGCACAACTCTACAAAAAAGGGTCGATAATGAGAATGAAGTAGTTATTCTATCCATGGCTAGGTAATATTGTTTCTCATTAAACTTTCTCCAGCTCTTTCTCCATTCAGACAAAATTACCACCAGATGAGCCGTAGGCTGTGAGTCATACAAATCAAATAAATTTGATGCTTGGATGTTTAAACCTTTCTGTCTATTAATATACTGTACCATCTGGCCTGTCTGGGGCAAAAGGCGAAGAGAGTGATACTTATGTAATTTTTATTTTCAGTTTCAACTTCTTTAAGCTTCCCTAGTCTTAATAAAAGAGAAAAGACAGTGAGAGTGTGTGGATAGGTTTGGCTACACTTCTGAGAGCCACGTTATGAAAATGTTAGCACAAATATAATGAAGCATGCCAGTATACAACATGTAAAAACATTTGAAGTGGTCCTTGCTATTTTTCAAGCTGATAAATCTGCCTGTCTTTAAATTAAATAAAGGCAACAGTGGGAGGATTATGTTTAGGTTTAGTCCACAAGAATAAAGCCTGTTAAACAAATCTAAATAATGTAAAATTTTGTGTAAACTGTAAAGGGTTAGTTTTAGGTAAAAGACAATAGGATTTGTTCAGAATTTTAATAAAAGCCAATGAAAGGTCTTTGAAGAACATGTTTGTGAATGTCAGGGATTCCTCACTACCTGCTTCATAACGCTCACTCTGCACGCAGTTCTCGTCCGATCTTGTTATTGCTTCAATGATTCTCTCCGGAATCCTACAAAAGATAGTACTTACCTGCCGATCTTCTTCCCCGTCATTGTCATTCCTCCTGGAGCCCTCTCTCACCATCTCCCTTTGGATTACCTGCAAACAAGGAAGGACTCTTTAGTTAGCCTCCAGCTGTCTTTACTCCAGTGCATCTTAATATTCAGTGAACGACAATCAACTACCATTGATCTCCATGTCTGTTGTCTCCTGCAAACAAAGAAAGACTCTTTATTAGTTCATGACTGTACTCTAGTGAATCTCAATATTTTGTGACCATTTACCTATCATTGATCTCCATATCTGTTTTCCTAATAAACCGGCTGACGTTAACCTAAGTCATGTTCGCCTGTGTCTTCTGATAGGGAAATGGACCAACACTTGAAAAGTTGTTTTTTTTGTGGTGGGGACTACAAACAGTACCCTTAAAAAAGTTTGTGAATATAACCTGTCATCGTTCCTCAGGAGGAACACCTATGTTATTTCCCTATTCACTTTAATATTTAATTGTTGAATTTTGATCTAATTATGACAAACCATAAATTGATGGAAAGGTATAAGACAAGATTAAATATATTAAAAAGTTACTATAAATGTTATTGTTATTTATAAAAGTAACTACAATAAATTAATTTACATGTGTATACTCAATTTCTGCTGTGACCGTTACCAGGTTAAAGCCTCATGGGGGCCGTTGGCTGGTCTCCACAATGCAGGTGATTTCAGGTTTTATTATCCATGTGTGAGCATTTGGTTTCCACAGTGTTGGCACAAAAAAAAACATACTGTGGCTATTAAAGAACAAGACTGCAGATCAGAGGAAGATATCTTAGAATTTAAGTCTTTCACACACTCCCCACACAAATGCACTTTTGTTTCTATTTTAACACTAAAGCCCATTTAAAGGTTACTGTTTTCAGCTTCAATATTTTATAACCACTTAGTGTCACTGTCTAAAGACAGCTGGAGCAGAGAGATGTTGAGGCACAGAGTATGTGAAGCTGTGTATGTTTAAGTGTATGTGTCTGTCCATCTGTATGAGTGATGCCTATATTACAGTCATGCACACACACAAGACACTCGGCTACCTCTCTTGGCCAAATAAATGTGTGTCACATTAAATTAATCACCCCAAAATCCCATTTTTGGACCAAGGCCAGTGTTTGCAAAACATCTTATCACAGGAAAACTGCTGCAAGACAGTTTTGCCCCTGATCCAGCTGGGTGATGAGAGAAGTTTCACACTCATGCTGATATGAGATTACTTCTGTGGTTTTGCCTTTAAATGGTCAAGGATAGAAAAAAGACACATCTGTTCTACCCAGAGTGTACCAACTGAATCTTGCTGTAACAGATCATTGTTTAGCCTTTCTAGCCCCCAAAAGAACCGGCTGAGGGAATCCAGCCTTTTTGCATGCAAAAATATTTGACCCCCGACATCAGACAAGAATCAGTGAGCACAGTTTCTCTGTCTCATAAAAAGGATCAAAAGGCCTTATGGGTAAAGGAGGACAGGAGAAGGTACAATAGAGCCCATGGTATAAAGTAAGAGCTAAATAAAAAAATAGACACACTCCATTAGCTTCTACTACTGCAGTCGCGACTTGGTCTGATGACCCATTGCATGAGGAGTCTGATATATCACCGTTGCTGTGGCAAGGAGACAGAATAGTAATGCATATTTTGACACTGGATATGTGGCTTCTCACACTCCATTTTCAAGATCTGCCTCAAACCTGAAAACAGCCATACTGTCATCATGCCCTGTTAACCCCTTCAGTTGTTGCCAAAGTGAAACATGTTGGCTACACTATAATCTTAACCAATGTGCTACAACAATGTTTTGATAGCAAAGAAATTCCAGTGGCTTTGTACTTTATGGTGGTCGCAGTGGATTCATACAAAAGAGTAAATAGAACTAGATGTGGTGTTGGAATGCTGGATGAGTTGTATGAAGCGAGGTCACTGGAAGTTGTGTTCTAATTATCAGGATTAAATGAACATGGTCTTGAATATAATATCCTATAACATTCCTTTATGTTATATTGTACACTGTACTGTAAGTTTATACGTTTCCTTCCATTTAGAAAAATACAATTCCTTTGTCGGGTAGCCATGTTTACACAAATGTCCAAACAATAAGATTTACACCAGGATCTGTATATAATATGTTTAGCTAAGATGACCACATCTGGCCAGAGTCCTCGAGCCATGGAATGTTGGAAAGATGGTTCCTCAGACGATCAGAGCCAAACTGAGATGCTGACATCTCCCACACGGCCAGGTCCTGTTAACTCCCCAGGCACTTGAAGGATTTCAGAAGGTCAAGAACATCACCAGCCACTATGATTGTAGGAGCCATTTCTTTATTTTGAATGTAATGCATGTTTTGTTCTTTTTGTTTTTGAGAAGTGTGCCCACTATAGGTCAGAAGGCCATTAAATAGGAAGGTGATGTGGTGGAGGCGGGGCTGACTGGGGGCTCACAGCTTTTTGACCTTGAGCTTGGCTTGAACCTATGCCCCGTTTGCAGCATATTTTGTTGCCCAATGTAACCTAGATTTGTTTATTTTGTTTTGCTTCTTTGTTGTAAATAAAACTATTATTTTTTGGAACGAATCATCCTCATGAGTTTATTTTTGACCAAGCAAGAGTCAAAAGATCTCCCAGTCAACATCAACTGTGGCAAACAAAGATAAGATAAGCTAAAATCAGGATAAAAATGTCACAACAATGATGTAGGTTTTTTAACACATATTTGAGATCAGTAGCCACAGCCCTAGGGGCTATATGACAAGCTGGTCTTATATGAAATCTTTGTAAACACAATGAGTTATTCTGATGAGCATTTTGGTGTTGGTCATACCCCATCTGTACAAGCAACACTTCCAGGGATAAGTGTGGGTCAGTGAATGAGTAGCAAATGACTAGTTGGGCAGAAGGGGTGGAAGATTTAGGAAAAGAACTTGAGAAACATGCTAACGTTCAGCATGCTAATGTCCAGCACTACTGAGACTTTCTCCAAAGCCAAGGTACTTTTAAAAATGTTAGTGCTGACTTATTACTGTATGAGTAAAAATTGTTGACCTTATTAACCATCACATGGCAAATATCCTAAAGGAATGTGCAGTATTATTTCTAATTGAAATTGCTTTGCAACTGCCTTTGATATTCATGGACAACTTAGGTGGTGATGAAGATCAAGAAGTAATTATTTCATGTAATGTTGTGTCTTGGGATTAGTGTCACAGTGATAAATTAATTTGATAATTCCTCATGACTATAGTTTATATGTGATGGTGCTAGTGTTCTGTTTGTTTATTTGTTTGCCTCTTGTACTGTCAGGTTGCTTTTAAGAACTATTTATTTGCCACAGCAGGGTACAGCAAGAGAAGTTAAGCAAAAATGTTTTAATAGCCAGTGTGTTTTAGCAGAGGGCTGAAAGTGTCTGAATATTATATTCCGAGGGAAAAATTGGTATGTTTAACATGCATGTAAAATTTATGTCCACCATATTGTAATATCACTCTGACTTCATTTATTTTAAGTTTAAGTTAGTTGGTCTCCTTAACAATATAGGGAATGAACTGAGAAAATATATAATTTTTAAGCACACTTAAAAGTACAGTACAAAAAGTCATTATTGTTAATATACACAAACTGGTACAGTACCATAGTCAACACTGGTGTTTATAAATGCTGTCAAAGCATAATTCAAGTTCAAGTTTATTTGTATAGCGCTTTAACAATGTAGCACTGTTTCAAAGCAGCTTTACAGCAGAATAAACAGAATGACAAGCAGGGAAATATGAAGGCTAATTTAAGGTCTCCTAGTGAGCACTCCAACACGGCGACGGTGACCCAGGAACTCCATTAATGAATGCACATCATATACTGTGAGTAAATTAAAAAACTTTGGTAAGTCAGAACTATTCAACAAACAAAGTGAGTTATGGTGTCTTCTCCCAGTACTGTTACATGCACTGTTTGTCACGTTTAGCGTAGCCTTCTCTGTCAGCAGCAAAGGGGTTCACGTGTGATAAATGCAGGAAAATAGTTAGGCTGACAGAGAAGATCTCCAAATTTGCATCTAAACTTTACTTGAGGAATGTAAGAATGAAAGGAATTAAAAAGGGCACTTTGGATGCAGGTAGCGTAACTAGCTCTGCACATTGTTTGGTTCAGGTTGCAGATCCCCCTCAGTAGGAAAACTTTGTGACTGTGAGGCGGCATATTCACAAGACAAAACACCAATCAATCTTTCCAATTACTGTTTCTAATACATTTGCCCCACTTGGTGAAACACCCACCAAGAAACCAGTTGAAAGTGCGCTAGTTATTGGTGATTTAATTGTATGGAACATAAAAATAGAGGCACCAGCCACCATAGTCCAACGTTTATCGGGAGCCAGAGCGCCTGGCATCAAAGCAAATTTAAAAGTGCTGGCTAAAGCTAAGCGTAAATTTAGTAAAATTATTATTCACGTCGGCACAAATAATGTTAGACTCTGTCAATCGGAGATCACAAAAGATCACATTAAAGAGGTGTGTGAACTTGCAAGTACAATGTCAGACAAAATAATATGCTCTGGTCCCTTCCCTGCTTAACGAGAACACACACTCTGAAGAGAGCAGCCCAGAAATGGAGCGCAGCATCAGGAAAACTAAATTAGAGGTATTTCCCATAGCATGGAGGAATAGTGTTTCAAAATACAGGATCCACCTACTTTTCATCACTAATAGAAAAAAAAAGCAAGACAAGCCTATGTTTTTATTTAACACAGTGGCTAATTTAACAAGAGATAAATCATCAGCCTGTTCGGATACTGGTCATCAGTATAGCAGTACATTTACATTTACATTTACATTTAGGCATTTAGCTGACGCTTTTATCCAAAGCGACTTACAAATATTAGGAGACAATGAAGCGATACGTCAAAAGTGGCAGCAATAGTACAAAGAAGTGCTTTCCTAAGTTTACAATGTTATGCAGTGCTAGATAAATACCTGTAGGGGAAAGAAAATAAGTTTTTTTTTTTTTTTAATGCTGTCAGGTGTTCGTGGAAAAGGTGTGTTTTTAGTAGTTTTTTAAAGGAGGTGAGGGATGTGGCAGACCCGGATTGCGTTAGGAGGTTATTCCACAAGCCGGGGAACAGAGAAGGAGAAAGAGCGAGAGAGATTTAGTGCCCTTTTGTGAGGGTACCAGCAGTCGGCGTTCATTCGTTGGCGTAGGGTTCTGGATGGGTTGTAGGTATGTAGAAGAGAGTTAAAAGTATGAGGGTGCAGAGTTTGTGATGGTTTTAAATGTCAGCATTAATGATTTAAATTTAATGCGGGCCGCCACCGGTAGCCAATGGAGAGAGATGAAGAGTGGCGTGACATGTGCTCTTTTGGGTTCCTGGAAGACAAGTCTTGCTGCAGCGTTCTGTATCATCTGCAGTGGTTTGATTGTTCGTGCAGGAAGACCAGCAGAAGAAACATTACAATAGTCCAGTCTGGAGATTACCATGGCTTGGACAAGCAGTTGGGCAGCGTGCTCTGTGAGGTATGGCCTGATCTTCCTGATGTTGTAAAGTGCATATCTACAAGACCGTGCTATCCTTGAGATGTGTTCGGTAAAGGACAGCTGGTCATTGAAGATTACACCAAGGTTTCTAACTGATTTAGATGGTGTAATGGTTGTGTTGCCAATTTGAATTGTGAGGTTGTGTTGCGTTGCCGGTGAGGCCGGAAGTACCAGGAGCTCAGTTTTGGCAAGGTTTAGCTGAAGGTGGTGTTTAGTCATCCAAAATGAGATGTAATTCAGGCAGGCTGCAATGCGTGATGCTATTGTGGGGTCATCTGGCTGGAAGGAGAAGAAAATCTGGGTGTCATCAGCATAGCAGTGGTAATCAAAGCCATGTGATTGAATGATGGGACCCAAGGATGTTGTGTAGATGAAAAAGAGGAGTGGTGCAAGAACAGATCCCTGAGGAACGCCAGTGGCCATGGAATGGGCTTTAGACAGCTCCCCATTCCATGACACCCTGAAGGACCTGTCTGAGAGGTAGGATTTAAACCATCGGAGTGGGGTACCTGTGATCCCTAGCGATGAGAGGGATGTCAGTAGGATCTGGTGGTTGACCATGTCAAAGGCGGCGGAAAGATCCAGCAGAATGAGAACAGATGATTTAGACTCGGCTTTTGCCAGTCGCAGTGTCTCAGTGACTGACAGAAGTGCAGTCTCTGTGGAGTGGTTGCTCTTGAAACCGGACTGTCGTTTGTCCAGTAGTTCGTTCTGGGAGAGGTAGGATGAAATCTGATTAAAAACAGTTCGCTCCAGTGTCTTAGAGATGAACAGGAGGAGAGAGACAGGTCTGTAGCTATCGGTGAGGGAAGGGTTGAGAGTGGGTTTTTTAAGCAGCGGGGTGACCCGGGCCTGCTTAAAGGTGGTGGGGAAGGTGCCAGAGAGGAGTTAATAATGTGTGTGAGTGATGGAGTGACTGCGCTGGAGATGGATTGGAGCAGATGGGAGGGGATTGGGTCGAGTGGGCAGGTGGTGGGGTTGCAGGAGAGAAGTTTGGCAACTTCAGCATTGTTTAAAGTGGAAAAAGAGGAAAAAGTGGAGCTGGGTGGAGCCTGTGTGTGTGCTGGGGTTTCAGGAGTTGAGAACTGGCTGCTGATCAGGGATGTTTTGTTTATGAAAAAGTTAGCAAAATCATCAGCTGATACTGACGAGGCAGGTGGGGGGGTAGGTGGAGAGAGGAGGGCGCTAAAGGTTTTGAAAAGTTTTTTAGAATCTGATGTGTGACTGATCTTTGTGATGTAGTAAGATGTCTTTGCTGTGTGGACAGCAGCGGAGAAGGATGAAAGTAGTGACTGGTACTCACAGAGGTCGGGTGGGTGTTTCGTCTTACGCCATTTCCTTTCAGCAGCCCTGAGTTTGGTCCGATGATCCCTAAGGACGTCCGAAAGCCAAGGGCAGGGAGGGGAGGCACGAGCTGGTCTGGAGGATAGAGAGCAGAGGTTATCTAGACAGGATGTTAGTGTTGAACATAGGGTGTCCGTGGCTGTATTGGTATCCAGGGATGAGAAGCTGGAAGGGAGAGAGGGTGATACCTCAGCAGAAAGTGTGCTGGGGAAAGGGAGCGGAGGTTGCACCTGAATGAAACAGATGTGGGTGTGGCTGTGTTGTTAGAGATGAGATGTATGTTGCAAGTTATGAAGAAGTGATCAGAGATATGTAGGGGTAGGACAGTAGGATTTAAGGTGATGCAGTTGCGTGTGAAGATGAGGTCCAGTTGGTTTCCTGATTTATGAGTAGCGGTGGTGGTAAGGAGGGAGAGGTCAAATGAGGAAAGAAGGTTTAAAAAGTCAGAGGCAGAGGATTTCTCCAGGTGAATATTAAAGTCACCAAAGACCATGAGTGGGCTACCGTCCTCAGGAAATGAGGAGAGAAGCACATCAAGTTCATCAGTGAAGTGCCCCTGGTGGGCGGTAAACTACAATGATGTGAATCAGAGAAGGAAATGAAACGGTAACCGCATGGTATTCAAAAGAAGTGTTTGTGCATAATCCTGGAAGGCATGTATATTTCCATGTGATGGGAAAGAGTAAACCTGTGCCACCACCCCTGCCGGATTGACGAGAGGAGTGGGAGAAAGCGTAGTTGCAAGAGAGTGCAGCGGGAGTGGCGGAGTCCTCTGGACGGATCCATGTCTCAGTGAGACCGAGGATGTGAATGTCTGACTGTGTAGCAAAGGCAGGGATGAACTCAGCCTTGTTTACAGCTGACTGGCAGTTCCAGAGGCCCACAGAGAGAGACAGAGGAGGGGTGGGGGTGGTATGAATGGGGTGTAGGTCAGAGTGTGTGCGGTATGATGAGTGTCTGTAGGCGTGTCTATGGTGGATTACAGGGATAGGCTGAGAGTGCATAGAGGTTACGAAGAGGGATGCATCAAATAGAAAGTCATGTTAAAATTATTACTTAAATTAAAACGTGATTCTTAAGTGCCTTGTCGGTGTCCTTGCTCGGTGGAGTCGCACAGGTAGAGTCGATGGTCTTTACACTCATAGGTCTTCACACGAGGGCTGACGCTACACGCTGGCCTTCTACAGGTGCGCCCGTTTAAGTGCAATGGCTGATTACGACTTGATTGAAAACAGCTAAACACGCCTTTACAATTTCCACAACAAAGGCTTAATTAGGCTAATGTTGCCCGGGTCGAAACTACGAGCTAACACCTGGGATAGCTCCGCGTAATCGAGTGCTAAATACAAAGTGATAGCTCTCAGGAAGCAATAATATAGTTTAAAATGCTATAGTTAACGAATACACACAGGGCAGGATTAAATAAAATAAAGGTACCCTTTTAGAAACACTATAGATGAATAAAAGATAATTCCTAACCAACAACAGGCAATATTCAACACAGCGCAATAACAAGGTAAACAAAACTAAGCCGAACTCACGCACAACTGCTGTCTACTGCAGACGAATCGCTTCTCCTAAGTTACCAGAGTAAGCCAGTAGTTTAAATATCCTTACGGTCGCTAAACACGCCTTTACAATTTCCACAACAAAGGCTTAATTAGGCTAATGTTGCTCGGGTCGAAACTACGAGCTAACACCTGGGATAGCTCCGCGTAATCGAGTGCTAAATACAAAGTGATCGCTTTGAATCGCTTCTCCTGTGAGAGTGAGAGTCTATACATTTCTTCAAAAATGAAATTGCTAATTTTAAAGAAAAATTACAGCTATGCAACCAGAGGTTACACTATCAGATCAAACAACTCATTACAGCTCCCCAAAGGAGCAACTGCAATTATTTTCTACTATTGATTGAAGAATTCCAGTCAGGTTTTAGAGCACATCATAGCAGAGAGACTGCTTTGATCAGAGTCACCAACGATTTGCTCTTGTCCTCTGATCATGCAGGCACACGTTACACATGCGCTGCATTTGATACTATTGACCACAGTATACTTTTAAAAAGACTTGAAAGTTATGTCAGCATTAGTGGAATAGCATTGGAATGGTTTAAATCATACTTATCTGTCCGATTTTAATTTGTGGCAATAAACAATGAGGTGTCGCGGTAAATCACAAGTCCAATATGGAGTGCCACAGGCTTCGCTCTTCGCCCTGTACATGCTTTCCCTAGGAGCTATAATTAAGAGACATGAATTAGTTTTCACTGCTATGCTGATGATACTTAACTGTTAAACTCAGACAAAACATTATTATTACTCATTGGCTAGAAAACTGCCACACTGTTACGAGCAGCAGGAAAACAGGGAGGCGGATCCAAATGCAGCTTTTAGGAATTTGTTGGCAATGACAGTTGGGTGATTTTCCACTTCCAGCGAAGTGATGTATCGATGTTCCCTTATTTCCTACGGCGTTCGCAGTTCGAACTGAACATATTCGCTCCCTTCGGAATAGAATCTCACGTAAGATGGCAAAATAAAATACCCTGTTAAGTCCACTGCGCAGTCCACTTATGGTCAAATGTAATGCACAAAGAGACACAGAGACACAGACAGAATTATGACACACACGTAACAACCAAGAATATTGCTATTATATTATCTAATGACGGATGTTACATAAAGCCTTCATCATCAGCTAGGAATCTCAATGTTCTCCCAATAATTTAATATACTGCCTGTTATGATAATGTTTTAAATAAAAATGCAAACAAAATAAATAAGCTTTTAATAATTTTTCTTAATGTGCCTGAATAAATGCAATTACCCCCTGATAAATTTAAGTTTTTATCTACCTCCATACCATCAAGGATATCTCCAGGGCTGTATTTATCATTAGTAAGGGCCGGTTCACGCAAAATGAGTTTTTCCATTTAGATGCCAATACTTTCCCACTGTTTTCATATGTAAACATGTGTCAGACAGACGTGTTTCACTGTTACACTCATGTCTTTCGCAGCGTCTTTGCGTTTTAGATGCAAAGTCGCGTTCTATGTGAATCGCCCCTAAGTCGCTGAGTCCACCGGAATGTTTAACAAGGCTGAAATGCTAGACACTACTCTTAAAACACTGGGTTCGGGCACATGAATGCGTAGCGTTTTTCAACTCTCTGCGCCTGGACATAAAACAGCAGCCGTTCACGCAGACTGTAGAAAAAATGCCAGCTGCTGGCGTTTTTCAAAAGCGCAGCACTTCCATTGCAAATAACTTAAAAAATATGCCAGTCGCAGGAATTATCATTATGAGCATTTGACATTAAAGAAGCTCCACTCCCATCTAAGAACGGTAATTGGGAGTCAGGTATTTACCCCTAATGTCTTGGGTTTGTGTGTACCAAGGCACAATGCCAGCTTTGATCACAGGTAGGGTTGTCATAATTAGAGCTTGACAAGGGCAACCACCCTTTCTCTTGCTCTATCCCCACGCTAATACGGCCGTGTCAGATCAGGAAACTCACTTTACGATTTCTTCCAATCTACATGTGGATAAATTATTGACTGCATCCTGTTCTGAGAAGCTGAATGTAGAATATATGTTAATTCGAATTCAAGGCTGTAAATAAAGAGGGGAGAGGTTTTTCCCCTTTCTCCCTCTTGCCAGAACTCACCTAACAAAGTTCACATTGTAAATTATATATAGAGAGAGAGCAGAAATGCAAGTTCACGCCTTGCACCAGGCAAGCAAGATTCAAACACTGTCTTAAGCTCCTTTTGAAGCATATATGCAGCATGTCAGTTTTGTAGGTGTTCTAAAGAGATGGCTAAAAGTGGGGGATTACCCCTAAAGTGGTAAAAGAACTCTGCTGAGCTATAGATCTTGTCCTCTATACCAGCAAGCAGACAGCTTGTGCAATTAATCATTTAATAGCTGATATGGTTGCCAGCCGTTACACTACAGAATGTAGTCAACAACAAGAGCACAGAACTTCAGCCAAATGTATCCCCATAGGTTTTTTTGACCGTACAGCAGGGTTTACAAGATTCAGTTCCACACTCATTTAAATATCACGCTACCCACTCAAGGGGCCATAAAGCAGAGCCTCACCATTGCGGTCACTTTTGGGCAAAGGGGCAGGAGAGAATGTTCCTCATTCCTTAAAGGGATAGTTCACCCAAGAACAAACAATTATGTCATAATTTGTTCACCCTTATGTCATTTAAACCTTGTATATGATTCTTTCTTTTGTGAAACACAAAATAAGATATTTTGTAAAACGCTGGTTTTACCGGCACCCATTGATTTCCATTGTACCTTCATGTTCATACTATGAAAGTGAATGGGTGCCGGTAGCCAGCGTTTTGCAAAATATCTTTTTCTGTGTTCTGCTGAAGCAAGAAAGTCATACAGGTTTGACATGACATAAGGGTTAGTAAATAATAAAATAATTTTTATTTTTGGGTGAACTATCCCTTTAAGAGTATCCAGCTTTTACAGACACCATTTTTAGTTTGCAAAATGCATACTTTGAGGACATACAGGTTAAAGATGTTACTGCTCAAAATTATTGTGTCTCAAACCCAACCAAACATGACTGGTTTGTCACAGTAGACCTTAAATGCATACTGCACATGAATGCATTCCTGGCTCTGTTGTGACTACAAGACTGTGTCTGTGTCCTAAACTACATTGACGACTGGCTGATTCTAATACAGTCTAGGGCAGGAGTTCCCAAACTTTTCATTTATTCACCCACCTAAACAGGTATAATCTATCTCACAACCCAGCAAAATATTTTTAAGTGGAAGTACTGGGGAGAAAACTGGGGAGTTTTTTTATTTTCCCTGTCTATGTAAACAAACTAAATAATGAATAAAGTATATAGTTAATTGCAATACCAATACCACACTTAAGGTAAGATATTAAACCATGGTAATTGCTAGTCATTAATTGGACTTTTTTGTGCCATTCACCACATCAGCAAAGACACCTCTGGTCCAGGGAGTTAATATCAGTTTGACATTGAAATGTTCTCACTTAAAGGTGAGAAGGTGCTTAGCTCTAAGATTGAACCACAAGAAAAGTATGCTTTTTCCATGTCAAAACACACCCTTTTTGGCGTTAGTGTGGGATCCGATTATAAAAGTCTAAACAATTATAGTTGTGGAACAATTATAAACAATATGATCGTTATTCAAAATCTTTCTCTGTGTCTGAATTAACCAAAAATACTCTATACTTAAATGAATATGTGCTGCACTTTTACGGTATGTGGCAGGGCAACTCTACAGTATTGTAACAGCCTAAAACCATTCTGGAATGTTTTTGTTCCTTATTTTTGTGGTTAGTGAATGATTTTAAAGATAAATGGCAAAAATAAATCATGTTTAACATTTAATATTTGAATTATTTTTGTTTACCCACCAAAACAAAGCAGCTAAGAGCTTAAAACAAAACTGCTCTGTCGTCTCCTGTGAGGCCTACACACACACACAGACATACAGAGTCTAGCTTTCCTATCATGTTCACTTCAGAATGACAAAGATGCTTTGAAACTGCCAGGCAAATGAACAATCTCGTCACCCTTGTCATCAAATGTGCAAATAGCGTATAAGAAAACAAGAAAGAGAACCAGAGAGACTCTGAGACAGTGTTTGTGCATAATGTACTAAATAATGCACAACAATCACCCAATTATTTAAGAAGCGTGTATCAGAATTATTTTGTTTTCTGTTTTCATTCTTTTTTCCCTTCATCACCACTAAACTCACTAATTGTATTTTTCGCAATGATCAATTGTCTGAATCATAATTGTGTGTTTTCAAAATCATTCCCACAGTTGCTTGTATAATTACAGTAATCTTTCTAAATCATGCAGCCTGTCATTGTTTTATTAGGCCCTGTATAGACACTGTACAGACAATTACTAAACAATTATAGATCAATTACATCAAATGTCAAATGACAAAGAAAAAACTAAGTTTAGGAAGTCAAGCTGAGAACCTCTAAAAGAACAGAACAACAACTAGATGACATCATAGAGACATAAAGTGAGACAGTTGTGGATGGATAAAAAGAAAGAAAAGTCCCATTTCTAACTTTTCAGAAGCATGTTTCTTTATGGCTACAATGTACAATTTTTGTACCACTGATGAACAGAATCGCTGTATTTCCCAAATACTCCCCATCTTCTATTGTTTGGAAAGACAGCTAGGGCCGCTCCCAAATGTTAATATTACTTAATCCCAATACAACTGATGATCGTTTGTTTGTGTTAGTTTGTTTAACATTAATGTTAAAATATACAACAGATTTAAACTGCATGTTAAAGTTGAATTTAACTAGATTAATAAATTTTGTATAAGTATTGTTAATTCTTATTTCATGTTAACAAATATAATTAATAATTGTTAACAAATAAAACCTTATTGTAAAGTGTTTCTAACTATTTTAACACACCATCTATAAAGATATACATTTTATCGCTTTGTTTGCAGATTAAGTGAAAATGCTTTACAGTTTACAGTAGCTTGTCATGTAAACAAAGTACACCGGAACAGTACACACAGTGAAGTATGCATGGTAGTGCATTGAGACATCCATGGCCAACAGCTCTTATTTTTAGTATTATATGTTTATGCATTAGTAGTTTATTTGGTTATATTTGTTTATGCCTCACTAAAATACCAACCCACCAATACCAGCTGCAGAGAACCCAGGACTTATTAGACCAGAGGTAATCATGATGCCTGGATCAGTGAATTACTATAATTTGTGTAAAATCTATTATGTAAAATCTATCCACTGATCTTTATGGAATTTTTAACAAGTTCCACAAATATTTTGGAAAGTGGTTGTTTTGACTCCACCCCCACACACTTTTTCATTTTAGGTTTGTGAGCTGCAAGTGCCATGTTGTATTGTTTTGTTCTTTGACTGACAACAACTGCAAAAATTATTTGCTCAAGTACAAATCTGACTCCCTTTTTTGGAGACTATGTAGTAGCTTGTACATGCATATTCTGAGACAGAGAGTGAAAAACAGCTAGTGATTGTGTTAACAAAAGTTGCATCTGTGCACAGCATGCATTTGGGCTTCAACAACCCTTTCATCTAACTCACATAAACACACATAAACACATCCAAATGCTCCTCACAGTATTTAAATCAGCTGCTTTCAGCACAATCAGCCAAGTGGATCAGACTAACACTGCTGAAGAGATCTTAACCACTCTCACTCATCACTGTCTTTTGTTTCGCTCTTTCTCACTGTTCCACTTTCTGTTTATGTGCACTGCACTTAAATGCCTCTGACAGGCATGAGAGATACCAGAAATGCACTTTGATCAAAACTTCAGAGACTGCAGAGAGAACACACACACACACACACACACACATATATATACTGTGAATATATAGTAAGGCAAGAATTCACCTTGTGACAGCCAGCATGTTTTACTATAGCTTGAGTTTTAAAGGGCCATTCACAGTACGAAATGTAATGATAACAATAACTATATCAGTGTCCACAATAACAGGTTCTTACATTTACATTTAGGCATTTAGCTGAAGCTTTTAACCAAAGCAACTTACACATATTTAGGAGACAATGAAGCGATACATCATAAGAGGGCAACAATAATACGTGCATTAGTGTTTCGCAGTGCCATTTACTACCTGTAGAGGAGAAAGATGGGTTAGTGTTTTTTTAGCTTGTGCACTGCAGTAAAGAAACAAAAGGAAAAACAGAAACATTTGGGTACATGAAATGATTCAAAAATGAGAGAGATGGAAGAAGCCGTCTTTTTGTTGAGGGAGTTGTCGTTGTCTGAAGACGTACTTCCAAATAAGTCAAGACCAGAGTAGAAGTCTGCACAGCACTACTATTTTTAATCCTGCAATTTACACTGCAATTTAGTGTACACTAGTTTCCGACTGCTCCTGTTTTTAATTCGGACATTAATACCCGCACAGGAAGATATGTATATTTTGTAAATAATATTGTCATAACCTTGCAAGAAGACAATGGACTTTTCTAGCTGAGATTCCCCCAAAGGCTTTTCCCTCTTTTTTTAACCATTCACGAAGTTCTTGCCAATAGCCTTAGTAGTTGGTTGCCAGTTTGATTCCCAGCAGGAAACAACTGAGGTGCTCTTAAGACACCTTAAAACCTTCCCCTTACCCCAATTTGCTCCCAGTGTGTTACTGGTCACTTGTAAGTCACTTTGGATAAAAGTATCTGCTAAATATGTAAATGAAAATGTAGTGTGTGTTTACTGTGAACATCAAGGCATGTTTTTCTGTGAAGCTGCTTTGAAACAATATGTATTGAGAAAGCTGATATACTCCATAGAGATATAATTGTTGTCTCTCAGCTCCTCAGATGTGAGAGAAGTCCGCAAGCTGAAAATAATTATGCACACTACTTTGATGCTTTCCAGTTCACCTCCTGCTAACAGCACCTCCGGCATCACAACAAACACACCTCTAGCTGGACAGTAATTACACGGTGTGCGTCCATTTGTGTGTGAGCTGCTGGGATGAAGCTTTTGAGTAATTTAATACAAAAGCTTTGTTAGGCTTTCCATTTGTTTCTTTCATCATCATAGACTCACACAGGCATTAGTGGAAGATTAATGGAAGATTATTTCAATGATAGATGAAAACAATTGATGTCAGTTAGCATTCAGTTTATTGTCTGCTTTTCATTGGTGTTTAACTATGATTTTTTTTTTTTTTTGCTTCACTTTGATGACAGGATTTTGGATTTAATTAATGTTTTTTTGTTTGAAATTAATAGTATTATGTTATTCTATACATTTTCATGTAAGATCAAATTTTGTTCATGAGAAGGTTACTATGAAAGTGCTAAAGGATTAAAAAACATGAATTTATATTGAAGATTTTACTTTTAGACCATATTAGGTAATTTATTTGCTAAGTAAATCTTTAATCTGTTAACTGTCACCGTTCTCCGGGTGGAACACATAATTTGGTTATTTCACTATTTACTTTAATATTTCATAGTTGAATTCTAATCTAATCATGACACTATATAGTGATGGAAATGTCCAAGACAAAAAAAATATTAAACAATTAAACAATTGGATGAAAGCTTATTAAAAACAATTAAACATTTTTTTGTAGTTTAGTTTTCGCATTTTTATGTGTATGCTTTAACCTGTCATTTATCAGGTTAAAGTGAAATATTTGTATACATACATTCCATCAAAGGAAACTGGCTAAAAATATTGATGGCTCATCTTGCACTACATAGATTTTTGTCCAGATTTTGATGCTTTCTAGAATTATAATGTACCTCCCTGACCACCTGCAACTGCCCAGCTATCAGGGATTTGCATTAGGGTTAATATTTCAATATGGGAAATGCTTACGCAAGTCAAAATAATGAAACATATTACAGTCAGAAGCAATATCATCTGTTTAAATAAATCACCCTATACATGCAAATAGAGAAATTAATAATGACAAAGATGGAGAGAAAAAACGAAACAGGAAAATGCATTGAAAATTGCCACAGGCAAGCTCATACAGCTTTTGCTCTGACCATCTGCCAAGGTCACTCACAGCATCCCCTTTGGATGGATCCGAGTTGCCAAGTCACCTGTGGGCATCTGGTTGGAATGTGCTGGCTGAGCGCCCAGCATGGTTAACATCAATTACGGATCCTCTTCACACAGTGTCTCAACTGAGTCATCTCTTCACAAAGCGAATGAGGCAGATTTTGGCATGATGAGTGTGTGTCTATGTGCTCAAAAAACAGGATTGCATCGCATTGACGAATTTATTAGTACATCACATGTGAAAATATGTTTTAGTATTTTTCAATGTGCAATTCAAGACAGATGCTTTTCTATTTGCACATGTGTAGTAGCAGGAACATCCTGTATAAAAGTGTGCAGTGTTATATTTATATATGGTACAGTTGATATCAGATTTAATTGTTGGCCAAACTGTGTTGTTTTATTGTGACCTTGACCTAACTGTGAACCCTATTTATGAAGATACAACTTGGACTTCGATGACTGAAATAGTTGACATTGCAAATATGGTCGCTAAGGGCATTGACTTACCTGAAAGGAAATGACTTTACTTTGTCAATACACAAGCAGTGCACATATGACTAACTAAAGTCTACAGAATGCTGGATTTCATGAAAGTGGGTGAATTTTAAAGTTTTTGATATGCCTTACCATTTAGAAAAAGATGATAAAACAACACTCAGGAAATCTTATGTGATGTGCCTTGTACAATATCACAGTATTGAAATTCAGATAAAGAAGATGTATTAAAATAAAGAGTGATGCAGCTCTTTTTATTAGTTGAGAAATCAATGCTATATTAGATGGAGGTTCCCAATGATCATTTGTCTTACTGCTGAAAAAGCAATAGAACTTAATTATGTGATACATGCTTTCTTTCTTTCTCTTTCTTTCTTTCTTTCTGTTAGACAATAGTGCAATAGTGTATGCGAGTTACTTCGTAAAGTTATATTAGGTCATTAGCACTGATGGGAGACATTTGATTTACCATTTGTCCTTGGTATTTTAGCAGCTCTCTTTTCTTCACTTCTGGTAGTCATTGGTTTCTGTTAAATAAATATAATTTTCTTTATATCTGTAATTATTTTTTGCCACCTCATCCAGGTTGATGCCTCTGTCCTCATTATGCCCTGTTTTCTGGCGGCATCACAGTGAATTGGAGCCTCATTTTGAAATGGGCACTGGGGTTATTGGACAAGACTGGCCTCATCTACACCCTCAGGCTGAAACAGATCTACCTACTCCTAATGACTGTTTTCTTTTGGTCAATAGGCTTTCATAACATTATTTATTTTAAAAAAAATGAAATCACCCAAACTTGTTAAATGTCCTTTGAAAGTATTTTAATTAAATTAATAGGAATTGATGAAGCAACACTCAAAGCCAAAAAATGTAAACCTTTAAGATTCTGATATACTGTCAACAACAGTGAAACAATAAATAATACTATGTGATATGTATTTGTCCTAACCCGCTGAAATCATCAATTAAAGAGACATTTGACTGGTCATTTAGTTTATGTATCTGATCCATTGTACTGGGAAACTATGCCCACCTCTGTGGCCCCCACAGTTTACATTACAATCCCTGAGATTGAACCCATGACCTTTGAGTTTATAGCATCATGATCTAACCACTGAGCTACAGGAAAGTTTTAGTTCTAACACAACAGTCCCTGCATTTCATTCTGTGCCCTAATCCCTTTGAATGGTTTACCTTACAGAGTGAGAGCTTTGAGGGGATAAAAGGTGTAGGAAACCAAAGCAATGTTCCCAGAAGTGCACTTCTACATCATCTTGCTGAGCCAGGTACAGAGCCATCGTCAACCATCAAATATCTTGGCAGCGAAGTGTCCATCAGTTGCACCCTTCAAAATCCGTTTTCTGAAGGACACTTAAAAGTAGCCAGTTTTTAGCACTTTGGATGGAACAACCCTTAAGTACTGTATAGCGGCCATGAATGTTTTTACTATAAAGTACCCTTCAGAGGTGGTTTTATCCCACCTGGAATACCCAGTAATAGTGGTGACCTTTAACATAGACATAACTCATCCGATTGGGATTGATATTTTACATCCTGTCTCCTAAAGAGCAGGTAACATGGTATTGTGTTGGAACAGATTTAAATGCATCTTAAATGCAAAGGTCAGAAAACATTGTAATTGTTTCAGAATATATGTTTAACATTAGATCATTTTTCAATTTAATGCAGATCTGAGCTTCAGGTCTGTAAACCCTACCTAATTTGCTCTAATTGGTCAGGTGGCCCAGCCTGTTGCTATCGGTCTTTCCCGTGTTCATATTTCGAGGGCAGGCGGGGCATGTGTTATCCAGTGACGTATACAGATTACACGCCAACGATTCGAACAGATTATGACACGTGAGTCTTGAGACTAAATCTGTATTTATCATGCACTTTTGTTGATGAACAACTTTGCACACCGTTTACATCAAAGAATAGCTATGTTTCAAATAAGGACACATTTAATGTTTGATCATGCCTTAAACTTGTCAAACTCAACAAAAAGCCTTTTGCCAAGCAACACATTTTATTTCATTTAATTATGATCACCCCTTTACATCTGTATCATGTTGGGTTTTATGATCCAGACAACTTAACCTCAGTTTAAAACAAGTCATGCACAGCACCCACAGAGTTTATTTAACAACACACCGTTTGTGTTGTTACACCAGTGAATTCACTTAAGAAATTATGCAAATGTAAAAGGTGAAACACACTCAATAACACACAATAATCTCTACTGGTTGAAATTAGTTGATTTGAATATTTGTTCACACAGGTTTTTGATAACTTTTCCTCTCATTTGTTTATTTCTAAGCCATCAGCAAGTTGACCTAATTTACATTTTTATTTAAATGTTTTTTTCAGATGCTTTTATCCCAAACAACGTGATCTGTGAACTAATAGCATATTCTGTGGGTGTGTGTCTATTAGAACAAGCCCAAACAATCTTTTTGTCTGAATCCATGTGCATTAGGTAGTCCGAGATCAATGGGTGGAAAGTGCTTTAAGTATAAAGTAAATAAATAAAATATGATGGTGTATTGTGTGTGGTACCACACACCGCTATTGTGTGTATTGGCCCTGATGCTGTTGTGTGCTACAACACAATTGCATTCAATCAACATATACAAATATGTGAAGCAGATATATGGACACATATAGTATTTCACAAATTCTGAAATAGTATATGTTTACTGTTACTCTATACACTATTTCACCAGTGATTCTAGCGGTTAAAAAATATAGATTGCCATAAAAGAAATAGCTTTTAACACGTCATAATATTTAACTGTGCCTGGTTGTGACACAGTGTGAGTTGCTGTCTGTGTCAGCTGTCTTTCTGTATGGGTTGTTCTTCCTAAAGTTGTATTCTCATACTGTGCCGTCTCATTGGGCAAGCCCTTCTGGCAAGTTCTGGTACTATTTTAATTAAGGCACACTCTAAAAACTCCTGGGTTATTTCTTTAACCCATTTTCTGGGTTATTTGTGTTGGGTTAAAATTATGGGTTATTTTTTCAGAGAGTAACCATTTTCTGGGTTATAGGGGCTAATATTTTGACCCAATTCCTGGGTTGTTTAGGTTTCTGGGTTATTTTTCAAAGAGTAACCCAAGTTCTGGAGTTATTTTTTTGAAATAACTGTCACTTGAACCCGGCTCTTCATTCTTGACTGGACTTCTTCAGTGCAAATATGGTGTATTCAAGGTAAGCTTGAAAAATTATATTCTGTAATGTAAACTTTTCTGTGTCCATGTCCCGTTGGTAGTTAAATTTGAATGATTAAAAATAACGATAAGTTCAAAATTAAAAATGGTTTAAATGCTTTTTACATATTGATGGCTGTATGAGCTATTTAATGTGTTTTAGAAGAAAATGACTGAATTCACTTTACTTTACGGTCTTTAAATTCTATTTTTCATAAACTGTGCTGTACTTATTTCATTATTATAATAATAAGTACAATGCAATAGTGTGATGGTGTATTGAAAGCCCTTTTCGCGCGATCTAGGACAACTTCGAGGTTTGGTATTACTTTCTCAGTTTATGGCAATATTGTTTAAAGACATTATGAATTAAGATAATGTCAGTACTATGTTATGATTTGTACTGTATAATTAAATACAACAGTTGCAGTCTGAACACTTTACCTCAAAGCGTCCGTTAACTGAATCCCTTAACATATACAAATATGTGAAAGCTTTAGATATATGGACACATATGACCCACTAAAATGAACACAACAATTAAGAACCACAAATTCCTGAAATATCAGCATTATATCACAAACTGTTTATTATCTTGCTTACAATTCATCTTCTACACAATATTCACTATCTTTCTGTCTCTGTCTTTTTAGGTTGGAACAAAATATGGTGGAATACCTCCTGCACTCAAAGCCATTCCCCTCTGTCCTGGCGCTGGGAGATCCCAGCAGTCAGGCATTTGTAATAATAGCTTGGTCAGGCACTCCCTCAGAGCACACTGCTTGGGGCAGTTGATGTGTGTTTCAAGGCATTTTATGTTCTTGATATCATACCCATAAGTGTGCTCCCAATTATGAAGTTTCTAGCTTGAGGGATCTGAATCTAATCCTGTCAGATAAAGACTGCCTTGCTTATTGCAGAACTGCTTAATTGTATTAACCTGGTAAATAAAACAACCAATGTTATTGATCTGTTCCAGTTATTGAATTTTGTCAAATGTTTGTGAGTTGTTTATTTTTATATTTTTCTAATGTCTAATGTTGTTACAGTGTGACTAAAATAAATAGGTCTGTGTTTTTTTTTATATAAAATGTAATTTAATGCAATAAAAATGTAAAAGTGGGTTGTAAAAGTTTTATTTTTTTCTGAAATCATACTGGCAAAGTTACCTGACCTTTGGTTAAATTTCTCATATTCTGGTGTGCCCCAGAGTTGGGTTATATTAACTCTCATTTGGGCAAAGCCCATTCTGGCAAGTTCTGGTTTGGGTAAAAAATAACTATTTTAATTAAGGCATGGTCTATAGTTACCGAACCTTTGGTAGAGACAAACCGTCACAGCTCCTGGGAAGAGATCACTGATCAGCATGCTACTTTATACATCTCATTGACTGTCAGAGAAAGACAGATTGGGAATGTGTGTGTGGTATCAGCCAGAGGGATGACTGTTTGTCCTTTCTGTCATTGAAGCTTCAGCTGTTAGGAGCTCTTAGAAGCAGCATAACAACAGCACTCCCATGTATAAGGTGAGAGTTGCTCAGTCCAGACAAGATGATCACAGTGACACCGGCAAGATAGACTCACAGCGAGACTGTTTTGACAATGACACAGCATGTGGATTTAGGGAGGGAAAAATTAGGTGGGAATTAACTGCAACCACTGAAAGTTTATTGTCTGTGTTTACCACCAGTCTAAAGGAATTATGAAAATTACAGATTGGGACCAATATCATGTGATAATCTGTATTGCATACAGTGGGGAAATAAATTGATTACAAAATGTTTCAGTTGGTTGTTTCTGAGAAATACTAAATAGAAGACCACCTTCCCCTCATTTGTTTCTTCTAAGCAATCAACCAATAAATCTAATTTACAAACATGCACCTGGCAGACGCTTTTACATTTAGATTTACATTTAAGCATTTGACAGACACCTTTATCCAAAGGAACTTGAGAGTGCATTCAGATTTTACATTTTATCAGTATGCACATTTACTTAGAAGTCAAACCCATAACCTTGGCATTGTTAGCACCTGCACTACCTGTTGAGCTAAAGGAAAGCTTTCATCCAAAGCAACTTAGCATGCATTCAGTGAATACATTTTATCTGTACATGTGTTGCCTAGCATTCAAACCTTCAATCTTTGTAAAATTTAAGACGGTAGAAATGTAATGTTTTTATGTATACTGTTTCTTATTTATTTCCAATTGTTTTATATGCCTACTGAGGAAAATGTTATTAAATTTGTATGTGACATTTCTTTATTTGTTACATTTTCAGTTCAGTTAACCTGTAACATAAATATTAAATTAACATGATAATATACTTACAGCTGATTTATTAAAACATTTAAACAAAACATGCACATTTCTGTAATAGCTAATGGGATCTGTACTTTTTATTATTATATGTTTATTATTATATACAATTATAATTTTATTATTATATCAAATAATATTAATAAATTAATTTAATATAAATTAATATTCAAATATAAGCTTTAATTTTCCACCTACATCACTTTTTTTTCAGATTTATGTGAACTAGGTGCATTTTATCATATACATGGGTGGTTGACAAAAGTCTATGTCATATGGTGTGACCTACAAAAAATGTAGCAAAAAACCCTGACAATTACAGTAAGATAAATCCTTCTCATCATATTTGTAACTCCAGCAAAGAAGATTAATCTCTCATGCTATTTGTATATTTTACATTTTTTTCTACATTTTTGCTGTTACACCATAGGACACAGTCACATATTTATTTGTCAACTACCCACATACAAATGAAGCATATAATACTGCCGCAGAACAATGCCAGCACATATTGTGCCTGGTTAAGATGGACTGTGGGGGTATGTGAAAATGATACAGAGTTTTGAAATAACACGTATTAAAGTGTCACAATTGTTTAGTGAATTGGCCAATCAGAGTGAATCTGACACTGACAGCTGAACAGTATCACGGGCCACATTTCTCCCGAAGCCATCATGCCCATCTCTCCGGTCCAGTTTCAGGACTCATCTCAGTGGCGCTGACCACCCTATAAATGATCTGTTCGTCAATTAGTCAGTCTTTAGCAGAACTGCCACATAGGACAGCATCGACAAATCAATTAAGGGTGCATGAGAATGATAAACAAACATTCATGAGAATGATAAACAAACATGCCAGGTTAAAGGTCACAAAGGTACAAATACAGAAACGCACACACACTTACAAAGTTCTACAGAGGAAGAATGCTAATATTACACCTGGGACCAAAATTTCATTAATGAATAGGACACCTATGCCGAGCAAAAGAGACCTTTATGGAAATTGAGCGTAAAACTTTCTTTTAAATGAATAAATAGCAATTCTTGGCATTTTCTGGCAGGACCTCCGCCATTGAAAAACAAGACCTTCTGCCGAATGGGGTCTGAATACGAAATGTGAGTAACCACAAGCGTATGCCTCCCATTTAAACAGTTAATTCTCCCAAAAACAACATACATATTGTAAACACGATTCAGTAAACGCTGCCGAAGAAAACTGTTGTGTGTTGGCTAAACTCTTTTAATCCTTCAGGAAATAAATAAGTGGGTTATGTGTTCTAACCGAGACTTTAAATCCACATCCACCACTTAATGGTTCGCCTAATTACCAGCCTTTGTTGGAGTGCATGCATCTCGTCATCTACTCACAGCTGTTATTCAAATGAAGTCCCATTACGATGCCATTAATGGATTCGTGGAGCAGTGCTACACGTGCCGTGTTTTTGATAACCCACCCAGAAGCGCTGACAAAATGATGTTCATCATCACGAAGGAGATGATTCCCAAAACTAATACGCTCTTTACCTATCACTTTGTATCACACATCTCAAGTGGAGGGCTTATGATAGGGGCTGAAACAAAATGCCATTTAAAGAAGCATCACTGCATCACTATTAAACACACTCTCACCATGTCACCAAGAACATAAATAAGTTGAGCAATGGTGCTTGAGATGATTGCTCATGAATGGGTGGAGAGACTGTCATTATCACCCTCTGTCACTGGTAAAAAAAAGCCAGAAATTTGATAATTGATTGATGTAATAGCTTTCCCAAGAATGGGTCTCAATTTATTTTTAACCAATAAGAAGTTGTCATGAAAGGGCATATTAATACATTAGTCATCAGAATGCCAAAATTTGTCACTGCTTTGCCGTGCTCACGCAGAGAAGTGTAAAATGGAAAGACAATGCTTCACAACAGTGGTAGTTCTCACCTCAATCAGAGTGGCAGCAGAACCCTTGGAGACCATCAAAAGCAACCAAATCAGTAAGGCAGTGAGCAACCAGTGGGAATCTATGACACAAATTCCTTTTCACCCCAACATCGGCTAAACCTACGACTGATATTTCTCATAAGTGAATCCATTCATGTATTTTTGCCCCATTTTATTAGCTACAATGCATCAGGTAAATGGGGCAAGTGCATCCAGTCTGCATGACATATAGTGAGGGACATCTAATCAGGAACATTACAATTACATTTAGGCTGATTTACACTGATGCTTTTATCCAAAGCGTCTTACAAATATTAGGAGACAATAAAGCGACACATCAAAAGCGGCAACAATAGTACTAAGAGGTGCTTTCCTAAGTTTACAATGTTTTGCAGTACTAGATAAGTACCTGTAGAGGAAAGAAGAAAAGTTTTTTTTTTTTTTTATGATGTCAGGTGTTCGTGGAAGAGGTGTGTTTTTAGTGAGGGTACCACCAGTCGACGTTCGTTCGCTGAGCGCAGGGTTCTGGATGAATTGTAGATATGTAGAAGAGAGTTAAAGTAGGAGGGTGCAGAATTTGTTGCTGAACAGCCTTGGATGACAGGCAGATGACCAGAGTGGAAATCTCATTTGCCGTTTTAGGGCTATCAAATTCGACAAACAGCACGCAGCAACAGAGGCCCAATAGAACATCATCAACAATACAAACATGCCCTGTATTTTGTATTGCCACCAAATTGAGTTGAGGTGAGCAGGAGTGAAATCTATCATGGTGCTCAATGGACACTCCACTTTAAAATGCTATTAGAGGGGCTTAACTCACTCTGCCAGTCATCTGATATCAAACATGGAGAATAGATGGAGGAATCTGATGTGAAATACTCAGTCACAACAAAACCTTTCTCAGATCTCCTGGGAAAGTAAACAGTAACTGATCTGTGGAACTAATGCTTATGTTTACACTTATATACGTATATTGGACAGTCCAACATGATGTGAGTGGGCACTTAGGGGCACAGCTGGAATTTGATTTGTGATGGTAAATTAGAGTGGTGTGGCTTGATGTAAGATCGAAACATTTTTACGTGGAGTGCTCAAACTTGCTGCTGGAGATCAGGGGCCTTTTTTATAAAATGTATGTATGCACAGATTTGATATTAGAATGTGCATACGCTAAAATCCATGGCAATGTTCATATTTATAAAAAAAAACGGTCTTTGGCGTGGAAAAGTACGTACCGCCACGTCAGGTCTGAGCAGGCGTACGACCTATTTAAACATCTAAGCTATAAGCTGCAATAATAGTAAAAGCGGTGTACACGCAAGCACTGAATTCATCATAAACAACAGAGATGCAGTGTAAGAGATTAATTAATTGTGCAGTGGGAATTTTTGCAAGATTAAACTGACCTTTTAAGTAGGCCTAATGCTGAGAGTTCTATACTCGCTTTCTGTACACAGTTTATTCCATGTTGTTTTTATTCTAGAAGAGAACTTGTGAAGTCTTGATTTACTATAAAAAATACTTCTCAGACTGTTTGTCTCTGGAGCCTATAAGAATTTGTCGTGCAATATGTTTTTAATATGTTCTATTTAATAACATTGTTGACTGTTTTTAACTTCTGCTGCTTTGCTTCTGCGAATAACCCACAATAAAGCTTTAAACTTAGTTTTTGTCATTTCTATCAGTTATATTTGTATAAAATACACTATATATTTTGTGTCAGTACATTAATGGCATATTTGAGCAGCATTAGTTAACAGGCTGTGTAAATATAAAGAAATGCCAAATCACTTGAAGGGTTTTTTTTAGATCAGAGACCATAATCATGTAATGTATTTTATTATGATATGAAACGTACAAATGTTTCTTTCAAAAATGTTTTTAAGTTTTGCAAGAACTTTGTGACACTAAACGTTTTATTAGTTGTCATAGCGTAAGATGACTGAAGATTTTACTTGAATTCATTTGAATTTTAAAATTTTTTATTTGTTTTCTCTTACTTTTGGAAACCTAATTGTTTTAATATAACTATTATTATTATTACTTCTGTTGTTTCTAGAAGTAGTCATTTTTATTCAGAATGATCTCAGATCAAATTTAACACAATTTCTATGCAGCATTTTATAAATGAGGCCCCTGAAGTCAACAGAATTCACCAACAGATCTAATCAAACATACATGAACCAGCTAATAAATATATTTTGTGGTTTTCTGACAACTACAGGCAGGCCAGTATGAATGGATTAAAACTGCACTCTTCACTGGTAAATGTTAATTTGTAGAAACAGGATTGAGAATCTGGAGACATCAACTTCAAGACATCAAGACCAATGTTTTTAGGTAATTATTATCTTACCTTGTTGCTTTAAATTGCACAGGAATCTGATTGTTAGTGTTTGGCATAAAAACAAGCAAAATATTTATTTGTATCATTGTGAGTCAGACTACCAAAATGCTTAGTCTGGAAACTGCCTGCAGCTTAATCTCAATGCTTCATAGCAGATGTGTTCCTCATGAATTTTTAGACAATGTCTGGGGAGTTTTGAGGACACTCTCTTTGCTGTTTTTCCCCCACTGAGTTCTATCCCTTCAACACATCAGTCTGTGTTATGATGTACACAAGTAGGCGGGCCGTTGCGCCCACCCCTTCTTCTCTACCATAATAACAACCTCAAGGTGATCTCACACCGAGGGGATCTGTAACAGTGCTTATATACTCTGGTATAGGGACCGATAACACTGTATGTTTTGTTTGTCTTCTTTATCTCACTCACATTCAGCTTTATTGATGGATCTCTCAACTAATATGCGAATGATATATCAGGTGTAAATAAGGGAGACATATAAAATGTGCAATGCTATTTGTCCTCAGGATCAAGATACTGTTTTTTTTAAACTTGCAGAAAGCTATTTATTTGCAACCCCCAAGCTTTTAATAAATTGGTCTCTGGCAACCACGTACAGTGTAATGAAATAAAATATTTTAAGACTACCAGAAAAGGTTCATATATTCCGAAATATTCCCAGGCGATATGGGCATTTTTTAAATGCTAAAAGTTTTTTGACTGATTTTATGTTCAAAATCCAGGGCTGTTAATGAATTAAAGCAGACTAGACTGCTGTGAATACAAACCATTCAGCGACAAGATGATTAGAGGCATCTGTGGAATCTGTGCATGTCTGCTGCACACTTTAATTAAATGTCACTAAATAAAAAATGAGATACAGATCAGAAAATGACTTGACATACAAAATTCTACAGAACACAGCATTCCAAATCCAGTATTTCAAGCTTTTGTTAGACCTTTGTACAGTCTAAATTATTTGCAAAATCTAAAGAAAAATGTAAGTCACTATGTATTTACATACACATACACATCTGTGTAGGTGAATAAGGATGGTCTAAAAAAACAGAACTGAGAGTTCTCTTTTACCTTAAAGCATCTGGTTAGTTGTAGAGAACATCTGTACTCTCTTCTGATTTAATTATCCCTCATGAAAAGCCAACACATCTCATGCAGGTCTTTCACAAAGTGCTCATATATTTTATTGTTACATACAGAGTGATTGAACAGCGTAAGGTTTGAAAACACTGCTGTAATAAAGGCCAGATTGGTTATATTAGTTGCCCTTATTGATTACATTAAAATATCAATACTTATTTGCTTCAGTATTCAGATCATCCTCATGCAGCTCCTTTTAACTAGCAATTATTTGCAATGTGGCTTCAAACTGATTTTCTTCAAAAAGATTTTGTTAATTTATCATAATAATTAATTAATGTATAATTATTAATTTATGAGTAAATTAGCTGTGTCATTGTTAAGACTTGTCTCTGTATTAAACACACTTGATTGACCTTATTCTAAACAGCTCAGAACAGAAACAATCACAATGATGGTAGTCAATAGTAAATCTAAAAATATAAAGTGAATTTAGAAATTTAATCTGACAGTTGTTTCTTTGAGCATAAGCAGCCTTACAAAAATTATGTGTAACCTTTATTTGGTAATTGACATGTTATATAATGTTTAAGATTGTGTAAGCTGTATTAAACAAAGCTGTTTAATTTCCCTTTATCCAAATACCGGTCTTATAAAAAGCTGTGTGGGAGGGTTTTCACTTGGGTAGTGCAACTGCCATTGCTTATCACAATCTACTTTGCTTCCCTATTCATTTATAATACTAATGCAACTCTGCCATGCTTTCTTCCATTAGCAACATCCTTCTGTTTCCAACAAGACAATTCAGTAAATAACAAAAACAAGGTAAGACATTGTCTTATTTTGTTTAAAAATACAAATACAAAATCAGTTTGGAACAAAATGTTAGACAATCTCAAAAATGCAGCATGTAGCATTGTCAGATGTATGTCACTGTTTTGCAGAGAAAGTTCCCACTCGGACAAAAGAAACGAAAAATATCTGTGTGACATGTAGTTATAGTGGTTGGACAAGTTGACATTTCTGGCTGTAGTAAGTAATAATCTAACAAGTAGGATCTAAAAAGAACACTTTTATGATTTCATATCGGTTGTATCGGTTGTTTTGTTTAATTTATTTTAATTTGTATCCTTTTTCTGTTCTCTTCTTAAGGGCCTGCAGTGAAATCCGGACCAAACAAATTGTTGACCTTACTGTAATGAGAATCTGAATTCAGTGTAGCCTTGGTCCACACACATGGCAAAGACACACACAGACATTCACTGAATAATACATGGAGAGAGATGAGGCCAGGCTAACGCAGACTGACACCCCCACTAAGATGTACTGTAACATTCTTCCATCTTTAACAAAAGCACCCATTATGCTCAACTGAACTTTTAGTAAAATGGACCTGGAAAGTTCCTGGTTTTTAAAACCTCATAAGAAACACACTTTCAGTGCATATACGTATTTTTCCACTGCTGATTCCATCTGACCATTGACCCCCACGGTCACTGCACAGTTACCCAAGAATCAATTTTCCTGTGTGGTAATTTCAGCAGGACGGATGCTTGCTGTGGTTTTCATCAGTATGGTGATGCGAGATGTGGATTGAATGAACAGATAGAATGAAAGTGAATGTAGGATGCCAGACAGTCTGAAGTGTAAGAGGTTACTGGAAGGATGAGGGAGGTTGGGGTGGGTTAGTGGGTGGGTGAAAGAGCGACACACAAACTGACATCTCAGCCCAAAGAACTGCTAGAACGGTAAAAGAAGTCAGAGTCTATAGTCACTTAAGAGAAAAGGAAAAATAAATTGTTATGTCTCCAAATTCTGAATGGAAAAGTTAAGATGAAAACCGTGAAACTTTTAGGTGGACAAAACTGGGTTCAGATTATGTTTTCCTTGGACTTCAAAAATGTTTTGGACAGCTGGCAGAATTTGTTATAATATGTCTGCATGATATTTCCTCAGGTAGCTAAAAGTGAACGAAGAAATAATGATTTTTTTCTCTCTTTGACCTATGATCAGTTTGACCATCTATTTGTTCCATTTTTCCAAGCCAGTGGCAAGACCTAAAGCAAATCTCATAAATACAGTACTATACATCATTTCTGTAGGCCAGATATGATTTATTATAACACACACAAGATAGGCTTTTTAAAGTGAAGGTGCTAAAAGGGGTTCTTTGCAGGAATGCCATAGAAGAGTCTAAGGTTCAAAACAATTCTTCGAAGAACCATTTCTTTTTGGTTTTATTTATTAAATATGGGCGCTGCCATCTTGAGCTGTTTGTGTTAAGACTTCCGGTGATACGCTAAAGCTATGGCAGCTGAGTGAGACAATTGTGCAGTTTTGACTGGCTAGTTAATATTTATTATGAAATCCAAAGGTACAAGCTTAATGTGTGCAGTTAGAGGTTGCTGGTACAAATGGCAAAAATTTCGACAAAACATTTGTTTTGACTAGAATCTATGCATCAGAGCTGAATTTGGATGTATCACACACATTATCTGCACCCACCTCAGAAGGAGAAATAATGGCTTTGGTTAAAAGCTTTAAACTTAAATCATCCACCAAAACGCCTGTATGTTTGTTCAGTCGATTTTGTTGACAGAAGATCATCTTTTCACTGAAAAGTGGTTGGCCTATTATGCTCCGGTAAAATACAAAATAAATAAATATATCTTCATATGATATGTCAGGCTACTTCCTTATTGTGTTATACATCACGGGTGTGGAAAATATTTCCCATAACTGTTTTTCATCATGTTTTACGCCTGATCCTGTGGGATTGTTTTCCACCAGCCGGCTATTAAATAGGAAGTCTCGACACAAAAAGGAAGTACGTCACATCGTTTACTTCCACGTTCGAAAATAAGGTGGATATACTGTAGTCTGTAGAACATTCATCTGCTACAAAGAACATTTTGTGCAGTTGAACAGTTCTGTGGATGTTAAAGGTTCTTTATGGGGCCATAAAGCTCAACAAAAAACCTTTAAAGTAAAACCTTTTTTATTTTTATTTCGCAATACGCAAATTAGTCCTCACATCCACTTAATTACAACAGTCAATTCTACCTGATCCACGTTGACGTGATTGGTTATGTTTGTGACATCAACTGTCTTTTTTGTTCAGCAATGGTTTTGATTGATAAATTTGGACATGTAAATGTTGCATATAAAAACAACAAATCACAAAAACACTGAGCCTTTATTTTTAAGAGTGTAATTCCAAAGCATGTGTACACACTTGGGTGCACATGATTCACAAAAACAGTATTGATCTAAAGAACTCTCCATCCACACCTAAGATCAATGCTAATCTCACTTGTAAACATGATCACATAGATGTTTTCACTAAATCACCCCTTTGTGGGCAGCTTTACATTCTTTCCTTTTCCTTATTTGTCCTGAACTTCTGCACAGAAATAAAACACCTCTCTGATTTTTCATTCTCTGCCTCGACAGGCCATCAAAAGTTGACGGGATACTAAGAGCAGCTCAAGGCTGATAGCTGTCTTGACTGAGACTGCTTCAGCACAGATTTGACAGCCCTCTATTGTTTTCTCTGTACGTGATATGAAATCATTTATTTTAGTGGCAAAAGTGTTCTCCTCTTTACCTTGTAAAACTAGATCCAACCATAATGTCGCAGTAGAAGACACAAGGGAGGAACAGTGCAAAACCATTACACCAGGGCTGTGAATGTGGTTTGTGTGCTGCAGGGATAGTTTAACCCAAAAGGAAAATTCTTTGAGGAATAACAGCATAAATTTTGATCTGTTTGTCAAACAGAGGTATTGTACGGCATCAGAAAGCTTGGGGTATAAAGCATAAGTCATATGGACTACATTTATGGTGCATTTTGGTATCTAATGAGGCATGCCAGATGCTGTCACTATTTTGAAAATGCTGCATTTCTCAACAATTTGCATTCCATGGAATGACATGGGGTAAGTAAATTTTCCCACAAATGTCCCCATAATGATGGTAAAAGTCTTAACCTTCATTGTGGGGTCTGGACAGCAGATGTTAATTAAGCCTATATGTTAATTAAGGTTATTTGATTAAGTTAATCCTTTCACTTTAGTTAATACTTCCCCAGTCCAAGGCCGGGTCTAGGCCCCCCAGAGGGGTTATTTCCCCCCCAGATTTTTCATGTGCCCCCCAAAAATGGCCAGCCAACCATAAACAAATGAAACGCTAAACACTTTTAGTGGTATCAATAAATTTGCAATTGATCAGTTTAATCAGTTAATGAAAGAGAGGCAATTGAACACACCTGTATTATTTTGTATTTTTGCGTGGCATCAGGTCCTGATCACTCTGTCAGGTTTTATTCTTTATTATCCCACTTGTTACACGGCTCCGTAAATTATGGGACATGTAAATATTTTTTATGTTTTATTAGTTCATTTGTAACAAATACAAACGTGAAGAAGGGAAAAACATTGGCTTTAAACATGAACAAACCATTTAATAATCGCATGTATGTTTTTTATCTATATTTTGAGCATTTTTTTAAATAGGGGCAAAAATAAATCTTGGGTTGGAATATGACTGCAACATACAGCCTTTAATAATTTACTTCAAATAACAATGTTAAAATTATCAAGTGTTTAAGGAAATGTGTGCTTATACAGTCCCTATACAGGTTGAATGCCAGTTGTGCTCAGACGCAATTCTACTGCATTAATGACATTAAAAATTAAGAATAAGTCGCAAATACATAGCTTTTTAATTCCTTCTGCGTCTTGATTTATTTACTTTATTGATGGGATAATAGGATTTATGTATTTTCTGTTTGATAAAAGACAAATGAAACCCAACCCAGTGTTGTGCCTTCATATCCCATTTTTACCTATTTCATCCATGCCTTGTTATGTAAATGTGATTCTACTATCAAAATTATATTATTATATTTATTATATATTTATTGTTTTTTGATACTATAATAAACATGCAATATTAAGCAAAATAAAAAAAAATCCTTATATTGTTTTGAAAAATGAGGGCATCTCTAGATGTCCTGTAATAAAATGTTTTTACAAATTTGGCCAACAGAAGGAAATTCTAATTTAACCAATGCATGCATTAAATTCCAGCACGCAATTTTTTCCCATATTGAGAAAGTGCTGCCCACCCAAACTTTTGGATCCCCCAGTCCAGCAAGTCTAGTACCGGGCCTGCCCCAGTCACTGATTTCATTGTTTGTTTGTTCATGCATTATTATTGTTCTTATTATCCTGAATTATTTGCTAGGTTCTTGTTTTACCAATCCTCTATTCACTCCTTCTCTCTGTAAATGTTAGGGAGGGCACTGTTACAGGGGAATAACACAGCACTGACAAGTCTGTGTGTGAGTGTTCTTGTTTGTCTGTCATTGTGGGCACCAAATGCTACTGCAAGTACAATGAAATGTCAGATCCACCTACATTGTAGGGGCTGCCAGTGGTCCCCACAAAAGAAAATTGAATATTAAACATAATAAATGGTGCTTATTTGAAAATGTAAAAATGCAAAAAGGTTTCTGTCAGGGATAAACTCTACAGTGTATAAAGTAAATTGCACCGTGTTTATGGATTGTCCCCATAAAACATAAAAATCTAAAATCTCTCTCTCTCTTTTTCTCTCTTTCTCTCTCGTCCTTAAATTCGGATAAAGTGATGCAGAATAAATGGCTATAATAAGGAGAAACACTTCACAGTCACACAGTAAAATTAAACTAACCAGAGGGAGGAAGGGAAAGAAAGAAAGAAAGAAAGAAAGAAAGAAAGAAAGAAAGAAAGAAAGAAAGAAAGAAAGAAAGAAAAAAGGGCAAGAGTAGTCAGGGACCATAAGTCACATCAGGCAGAAAACTTGCTTCAAGGCAACATCAAAACTAGAGATTTCATCACCAGGAGTGACAGGAAGCTAAAACAGACTCAGACAAGATTCCCCTGACTCCCGCTCTAACAGTGTCACATCACCCTCTTACACATATCTAAGATGTCTCAAGTTTTATATTATTTAAGGGGAATTTTTATGATTTTTAAAATGAACAGCCTGTCCCAGATCAGTTTAAATCAGAGCCACCCAGTCTGGGTGTTATGAAGTAACAACTTTATACTATGAGGTAAAACTGACAGTGTTTCTAGCATTGTCAGTAGGAAAGAAATGTCCTGAAAAAAATTGCTTCTAAAATTCTGAATTTTAGAATTTCAGAAGCAATCCCAACTAGGCATGGGCTGGTTACCGTTTTCAAGGTATACTGTGGTTTAAAAATGTCAAGGTATCAAAACTCTCTGTTATGCCGTTTCTAAGGTAAGAGCTGTTTTTACATAAGATCAATTAAATTGTGTAATTAATTGTTTGACTTTTATGTTTAATCCAGTACTATATAAGCATATTACCAAAACACACATTTTTTGAAAGAGTACTGACAAATAAAATTAAATAACTGTGATTACAGATTTTGGGAAGATTAACATGTCAGTCCTTATTTTTTTATTTATTTAATTTAACCTGACATACTGTCATGATTCCACTCTGCACCTCCCTCTGGACTCAATTACCCACACTCCTTTGCACCCCGTTCACCTGTTCCCCATCACTTGCACTCAACCCCATTCATTTGTACCGTCTGTTTTGTAATTATGTTAGTCTGATTTATAGCATTATTTAAGCCCTGCCTTTTGTTCTGTTCCTGGTCCGGTATTGTTGTTTCCTGTTGTTATTTTGTACGTGTTGGATTCTGGATGTGTTTTGTTAAAGTCAGCCGTGCATGCTGTTATCTGCCTGTTCTCCTCCTCTGAAGTGAGGTCTGTTTCGATATCTGTATTCCCACTGATGAAGTTCAGTAAAAGATTTGAAACTAATCTTCTCGTGTTCTGCCTCGTCTGATGCACGGTAACACATACGTTTACTGTTTCATATTCTGTATGCCATTTAAAACAGTGGTTCTCTTGGACGGAACTATGCTGTTAAATTGAGATTCTATAATCACGATTGTAGAAATATCTGCTTTCCCCCATTTAAGTATATGGGACTGTTGTCTTGCTTGTCTTGCTGAGAGGTGTTGCAAACATGGCGGCGGAGTGAACAGACTTCCGTAAACGGTCTTTGGTCCAATCACTGTGGCATCGCCCGCGATCCGTGGTATTGTATTTATCCAGGTGCAGACGGAGGGAGAGGGGCCCAGTTCAGTTAATTTGCCGATTAAGATGTCTGGATTAATTGTATTGAACGCTGAGCTGAGTCTATGAAAAGCATTCTTGCATAGGTTTTCTGTAGTTCAAGGTGATTTAGTGCAGTGTGGAGGGCTATAATGATGGCATCCTCTGTGGATCGATTTGCTCTGTATGCAGATTGGTGAGGGTCAAATAAAGAAGTATCTCGAAGCATTTCATGATTACTGGTGTGAGTGCAACTAGTCTGTAGTCGTTCAGGTTGTTGGTGGTTGTTTTCTTTGGGACAGGGATGATGAGTGGATTATTATTATTTTTTATTTATTTATTTTTTGGACAGGAAAGTGTAGTGAGACAGGAAGTGATTGGGAGGAGAGAGAGGGTAGCAGGCTGGGAAAGGACGCCAGAGCCGGGATTCGAACTCAGCGCGCCGAAGTGCAGTTGCGCTGCATATATGTCTGGAGCACTGTCCACTCAGCCACAGGCTCCGACAGATGAGTGGATTTTAAGCATGTTGGGATGTTGGCTGATGACAGTGAGAGATTAATGATCTTGGAAGACCCCGCCAAGCTGGTTTGCACAGGCATTAAGTACCTTGCCACATACTCTGTCAGGGTCAGCTGCCTTTTTTGTGTTAACAGTTTTGAGCAGTCGTCTCACTTCCAGTAGAGTAAGAGTGAGATGGCAGGTGCTAGAAGTTGGTGGTGGCTCCAAATTTATGTTGGGCTCATTGACCTCAAAGCTTTAAACACATACATTCTTGCCTAAATAGGTGTTAAAACTTTGTAACACGATAACAGTAATATTTTGAACATAATGCAGGATGCACGATTAAAAGGGCACAGCAAGAACACATCTGGGGATTTGCCTAAATAGGTGTTAAAACTTTGTAACACGATAACAGTAATATTTTGAACATAATGCAGGATGCACGATTAAAAGGGCACAGCAAGAACACATCTGGGGAAGTTTATGTGAACTTTCAATTGGAACAGTACTTGTGCAGCTAATGGTGATCTTTCACAAGTTCACAAGAACACAAGTACAGACAAGAACGCATGTTGAGAAATGGCCTGAGATATCTAAGAATATCTCCTGAGCTCTAAAAGCAACTTTTGAGCAACATAATCTATTTCAAGACACCATAAAGTCAATTATTGACCATAGTTTGTTGTTTCCTGTGTTGATGCACAGGATTATTCCTATTATAACAGGAATTCAAGACATAGACTCTATTTGACAAACATTTTAATGCCTTGGAATGCAAGAGAAATTTACATTTGTACATTTAGCAGATGTCTTTATCACAAAAATCATGAAAGTTATTTTAAATTTTATGAGGTTATTAAAACAGATACACTTTCAACTTCTTCTAAAATGTAACATGTCTTCAACTGGTGTTTTTGCGACTTTAGACTGTCATGGTAGCAGCAGCTTCAGGCACACATGACAACAGATGGCATCCATACGTGGATGACAAGCCTAAAGGAGCTCTGAGCATTCACTGTGTAATGTGAGAGAAGGGACGATGATGGGAGGACTAAGAGACGAAGAAGAAACTTACCAAATTATCAAGAAATCAGGATGGAAATCAGAGGGGAAACTGTAAGAATCCACCTGAGTGTGTGTCTGTGTGGTTCGATTAGTTTTTCTTTATATGTTGCTGTAAATATAAGTTATATTTATTCATCATTTTCCTCCCATTCTGGAATACGGGTGGGGGAGACATAAGAAAGATGATGACACACAAATGACATTGGAGAAAATAATTATCCCTTATCTCAAAGTCTCAGAAGGTTAAATGATGTTTTAGGAACACAAACAACATCCCACTAGGAAAAATTATGCAGAGTTTACTGATGAAGTAGACTTTTGTGCACCCTGGAAAACATTAAAACTGTGTGTTGAGCAGGTGCCTCTAATTTTCTGCAAAACAAAGTTATTTTTTATTATGAGTAACATGTTTTTCATGAGTAAGATGGTGTAAGATGTTACCTTGGGTAATACGCACATTGTTCTTGTACTCCGCTTATCTGAAAAAAAATTGCTGATCATCTTGTCGAGTAAGAGAAGGTGATTATAAAACTAAAACTTTAGAAGTTGCACTTCCTCCGCTTTAAAAAATGTGGAAACAAGATTTTCGTTGTTTTGTTTTTTCCCATTGGCTACCTACTCCTGAGAGACAGAGAGAGTAAGAGAGAGAGAATGCATACCTATTAACAGTTACCTGAATGCACCACTCACAGTCTGCCAAGTAATCCGTTTCATATGAATGCCAGTGTGGCACCTGCAGCAAGCAAACATCACACTAAGATTAGACCCATCTCAGTCATTATGAAGGTTATGCATGCATAATAAACATGTAACAACACTACTAAATGTTCATGTTGTTTTTCCTGCATGTCTAATAGCCTAAAGGTATGCATTCTAAGAAAATAAATCAGAGATACGATAAATAAAAAGACAGGTAAACTTTGAGCATGACCTTTGTTTTGTTTTGTTTTTTTCCAGATGAACTGTACATGTCCAGTGTTCATTGAAGCAGAGCTCCTGTCACAGATGAATGAAGAGGTTAATCTCAGCTCTTATCTCAATCCTTTTAATCTCCAAAGCCTGCAGCAAACACTGAATTATTCCACTACATCTCTTCTTAATCATCAAGGTCAGGATTCATATAATGCTTTCCCAACATTTTACACACAGAGACTGAATTTCAAAAATTGAGAAGGGAAGAAAGTGCAAACTGAACCAATGTCCATCTCTTACACACTCTGTATCTTTATTAAAAAATAAATCCCACTGCTCAGCTGAATATTTGATCTGGTCTATACGATCGTTTATATCGTTTATGAACTTGTTTATACGAGTTGTTTTTACTACACTGTAACTATCATCTATTAATGTGTTGTTGAATTGATGAATATACTCTCTGGAACAGATGCATTACTGTAACATTTTCATCCCATGGCATGTGCACTTGCTTTGGTAATTATTGTCATGGAGACATATGTGCAAAGCAGATGATGTTGGATACACATCATTGACCTTCTTCTCCTATTTACATGTGAGTTCATTAGACAGATGCATGCACATATAATACAGCCATTAGTAAGTAGCACAGCAAGTCACATTGTATGTCAAGCCATATCTGATTAAAATTTTCCTGCGTTACTCGTAATTGCATTTTTACAGTAAACATTTAATTGGGGAGCTCTATAATTCAATGTTTTCTAGTAACAAGTATGATTAGGAGCTCTTTAACTCAATTATAGAGAGTGAATGCAAATACAGAGCTCTCTAATCATAACTGTAACTAGTAAGAATTGACATTTACATTACATTTACATTTAGCTAATGATTTTATCCAAAGCAACTCACAAGCGACACATCAAAAGAACAACAAAGGCAACAAAAGTACGAATAAGTGCTTTCCTACATTTACAATGTTTCACAGAGAAAAAAATGTTTTTTTTTCTATTGAATTACAGAGCTTTGAATTACAGAGAATTCAGTTGTTACTAGTAACAATTATGATTACAGAGCTCTCTAATTCAATTATTACTAGTAACAATTGTAATTACAGAGCTCTATATTTGTATTTTTACTAGTAAAAACTCGTATTCATTAGATGCGAAACAGATTTGCCATTATTCACGTTTCTCTCTGTAACGGTCCGGAAACTGTTACTAGTAAAAATTAAATTGTAGAGCTCTCTAATTTAAATTCTTACTAGCAACAGTTTATTATTATTTATAGAGCTCTATAATCTTAATTGTTACTAGTAAAAATTTAATTATAGAGCTCTCTTATTGTAATTCTTACTAGTAAAAATGCAATTACGAATAATTACGACAAATAATGCAGGGAACATTTTAAGCAGATGTGACTTGCCATAACATTGTCATCTTGCTTTCAGCTTGATCTTTCTCACCTCTAACTAACACATCTGCTGCCTTCTATTATGCAATTGCCATGTTTATGTGTCCCGTAAGAGCTGCATGTGTAAGCAGCCAAGCTTGGCCTTTCATATCTTGACGGTAATAAATTTCCAAATGCAGTTAGCTAGCTAGGTAAATGCGTCTTACTTTGAGGTAATTTGCTCTTTGAAGCATTTTTGCCGGCATTGCAACTCAAATATCCTATCTGCTTCTGCACTCTCATGCATTTGTTTGGGGAGAAATGATCATGGATACGAGTCAATTGGCTTGGGAGCGCCAGAGAAAATTACAAAAAAATCAGTAGAAAATGATATTCAAATATTGCACCTCTGTTTTTGCAGAGATAAAGCTGAGGTTTGGCATGGAATGCATATGAGGTTACAACCAAAACAACAAGCTAAAGAGCCTGAGGTCATGTACAATTTTACATCACAGAAATTACAATTATTTGATATTGCGCTTTTCACAAGCAGCCTCTTGTTTGCACAAAATACATTTAGATATCTGCAAAACGTCTGCCAGTAACTGCAACTAACTGTTTTCAGTGTAGGAAGGCCTGTTTTTATTTTTCCACATTTTGTTTCAACAGTTGCACTTTTTCTTGATTCAATCAAAATCTGATTCATTTAAAAACTGGTATTATGCTGGCAGAAGTTTATTATTTAACAAATGTCTCTTTCATATTTATTTCCTCAGCTATTGACACGTTGGCCTTTTAATCTCAATTAATGGAGTAACCCGCCAAATCCATTAATGGAGTAACCCGCCAAATCTTCATATCTTAGCAAGTTGATCACAGAAAATCAAAATAACCCGCGTTTTCTTTTTAATACAGTCACAAAACTGACTGAAAACAAATCATTAACAGAAAAAGATGCTAAACTACAGCACGATAGTAATGATTTTATGAAATTCTTTGCAAATAAAATCGAGCAGATTAGAGAAAATATTGCATCTACACAGCTAGCCACCTCTATATCTGATAGTATCCCGTTCCGCATGCAGCCACTAGTACAACTTGAATCATTTACTGCTATTACAATGGATGAGCTCTCAAAAATTATAAATTCATCAAAATCATCATCCTGTATATTAGATCCCGTCCCCACAAAATTACTAAAAGAAGTTTTTCCTGCAGTATCGGAACCTTTGCTCAATATTATTAACTCATCATTAGAATTTTAAAATGGCAGTTATTAGGCCTCTCATAAAAAAGCCTAATCTCGACCAGGGAGACCTAACTAACTTAAGACCAATTTCAAATCTCCCCTTTTTATCAAAAATACTGCAAAAGGTTGTGTCTAACCAACTACAGACAGTCCTAGCAAAAAATAGCATTTATGAAAAATTTCAATCAGGATTTAGGCCCCACCACAGCACAGAAACAGCCATGCTCAGAGTAACAAATGACCTCCTTTTAGCATCGGATCACGGTGAAACCTTTCTTCTCATATTACTCGACCTCAGTGCAGCTTTTGATACAATAGATCATACAATTCTACTCGATAGACTAGAAAACCTTGTTGGCATTAGTGGTCAAGCCCTAGCCTGGTTTAAGTCTTATTTAACCGATCGCTACCACTTTGTTTGTGTTAACGAGGATAAATCTTATTACTCTCAGGTAAAATATGGCATGCCACAGGGATCAGTTCTTGGTCCTATTGTCTTTGCATTATATATGCTTCCCCTCGGAGATATTATTAAGAAACATGACATCAACTTCCACTGTTACGCCGACGATACCCAGCTTTATATTTCCTCAGAACCTGACAAAACCCATTGTTTTTCTAGGCTAATAGACTGTATCAACGATATTAGAAAATGGATGGCAAACAACTTCCTTCAACTTAACCCCAATAAGACAGAGGTTTTGGTTATTGAACCTAATAGCTCCAAACACGACACGATAGTCCACAATATCTCCATAGAAGGCTGCACCACTGTCCCATCTTCTGCAGTCAAGAACCTAGGTGTGATTCTAGATAAGAACCTGTCTTTCGATGGTCACATTTCTAATGTGTGTCATACCGCTTTTTTCCACCTTAGAAACATTTCAAAGATGTGCCACATACTGTCTGTCTCAGATGTAGAGAAGCTAATCCACGCATTTATGACCTCAAGAATTGACTACTGTAATTCATTACTGGGGGGGTGCCATGCAAAGCAAATAAATAAGCTTCAGCTGGTTCAAAATGCAGCTGCTAGAGTGCTTACTAGATCAAAAAAGTATGACCACATAAGTCCACTTCTTGCAACACTGCACTGGCTACCTGTTAAGTATCGCATACATTTCAAAATATTGTTAATTACATACAAAGCCCTAAACGGCCTAGCACCTTTATACCTCTATGAACTACAGCATAAAATCCATCCCGAGCATTGCGCTCACAAAATAGCGGTTTGTTAATAGTTCCAAGAATATCAAAAAAATCTAAAGGTGGAAGATCCTTCTCCTACACTGTAAACCTCTACAGGTTGATTGAACTTAAAAAATTTATGGAAACTCGTTGCCCTAAAAAAGTTAATTTTGTCTTGTTGAAAAAACAAAACATTTCCAGTTCAATGTACTTAAGATTTCAACATAATTTAATTCAAAACTTTTAGTTGATTGAACTAACAGTTTTTAATGCAGTGCTATTGAAATTTTAAGTACATTAAACTGGAAATGTTTTGTTTTTTCAACAAGACAAAATTAACAGATAAACTTATAAGCTAATGCAGAAATCAGATGTGAAATCAATATGGATTAATGTTGCACAACCCAAAACTTTAATTTAAATATAGCTATTAACTGCAAATGATTTAATAAAGATACAACTGCATTTCAAATAAGGACAAAGGATAACAATGATTTATTTGAACATACAATTTATTTGAATTCACTTATCAAAAGTTTTCAAAGAGTGACAAAAACAATAAAATGCCTTAAGTACAAATTACGCAATTTTAAATCTTTGAAACAGTATTTCAAAACTTTTCCAAATATTTAACAAGCACAGTATGTTATTATACTGTATTAATATGGAGCATAAATATTAGCCAAACACTAAGGCATAGTTTAATGAATATCTGAGAAAGAATAAATATAACAAGTATCACCTTTTGTCATTTACATTTATTCATTTGTCACCAGCAAATACGCAATACTTACATTTCCAGATCATCTTTATTAGCCTTGCTTTGAACTTCTTGAAATCTGCAGAGAAACACAGGTCCACATTAGAAGGCTTTTTACTAGCTGACAAGGCAAATTTACATCTTTTGATCTGTTATCAACTAATTTTCGATCAAAAAACAAGTACTATTTAGCTATCTATTCCTCTAGCATGTAACTGAAATGCACTAGCTAACAGCGCGCTGATGAGGGTCAGATTTAAGCTGTTTTGTATAATACTTCACTCAAAGACATGCAAAAACTTTGAATAGGTAATTGATAAAGTTGTGCTGTATTTACGTTAAAGCCATGTTGAACATTTCTAGGTAACGTTAAACCGCCAATATTCACAAACACCACCGAACGAGATTATCGTTTTACACAACAGATTAAGCTTTCAGTCGTTTGTTTAATAAGGATTACTGACCAAACAAAAGAATAAAGAAGGTTATTCGCTTTTGCATGTGACGATCCCATAGATCATGTAACATAGAACTAAGTGGCGGAGGCGATCGATCGGTGGCAAAGATGACATGTAAACGGAGCCTAAACTTACATTTAGTTTTACTGGCTAACTGTTATACATCTCATTTATTAGGGATTACTAATGTATTAGCTGTTCGAGACCAAAATGTAAAGTGACAAGTCCTACTCACCAGCAAACGATGATAAAAATGCGCGCAGCTGCATCCATGCCTGGCTGTTCAAAGTTCAAAGAGCCAATCAGCATCTTCCTTGTATTGCGTTGCATTGACAACAGACTAAAACAGGCTCTGTTCAGTACATTCAATTTAAACAATTAAATAGAATGAAAAAAAAACAAGCAAATCGTACAACAAACTAAAAACATGGAGTAATTGTGCAAATTTGTTGGAGTTTATGTTTATTGTTCCTAAATAATTTGAATTAAAACAATTTCAGGGATAACAGTGTACTTAGCACCAAAACTATGGAATGACCTTCCCAGCAATATTCGGGACTCAGACACACTCGAGCAGTTTAAAACTAAACTAAAGACTTATCTCTTTAGCCATGCATTCACCTAATTACAGATCCTAACTCTCCAAGGCCGCAATAGTTAGCTCAACCGGAACCGGAACATTACATATGAACGGCCGCTACGCTAATATTAGTCTGTTTTGTCCCCTTCTCTCTTTCTCCTCCTCTCTCCTTTTCTCTCTCTCTATCCCCCTCTACCTTTTCCGAGGGATCCCGAGGAATGAGTTCCAGCTGGCACAACACTGCTCATAACAGTCCTGCCCCACCTGATGCCCATCCTGGTGATGCTAAATGGACGACTGCCCAAGACGACCACCTTATTTATAATTAATTTTTATTCACTCTCTTAAATAAGTAAATGTCTGTGTCTTGTAACTGCATAGTGAGTTATAGATGCGATCAATGGCAATTTGTGTCCTTTATTACGGATTGCACATGCTATGGATTGCAACTATAACGCATCATGTCAGGGTTTTTTTTCTCTCTTAAAGAGTTTTTTTGAACCCCTGACCACTGACTGTTATCTTTCAATACATGTAAAGCTGCTTTGGTACAATGACCTTTGTGAGAAAGTGCTATACAAATAAAATTGAATTGAATTAACCACAAACATTTTTCCACGATTGTTTAACTTTGGTGACTGTAAATGCCTTTAACAGCAAACAAATGCAATGCCACTTCTAATGAGAAATACAGATTTGCATGTGGATTTCAAAGTCAAACTGGAACAAATTTTGAGTTAGTGATTCAATACCTGAGACAAAGTCCAGAATCCAATCTACCAGTGATTAAAGAGAGCTGTCCGCTCACAGCCAAAACAGGCTGAATAGAAAACTGCAGACAAACATCAATAAGTGGAATGTAATAATGAAGATTAAAAACAGCCTTATTAAAAACCCAGAGGACAAGTGATCGGCGATCTGCCTTCTTAATATGCACTATAATCACTGTTATTCCACAGCAGACAAAGCGGTAACTATTACTGCATTTTCCTTTTCACATCCTAATCTACAGCACACAGGTGAAAGAGATAGATGGAGTGCTCTCAGATCACATGAAAAAGCAAATTCCAGCAGAGGCACAGAGATGTTTGTTTGCTTGCTGTTGGCTGTGATGGATTGGAACAGCTCACAGCTGTGACTCAAGCTGCATCCAAAATGACCAACAGACGTCAGACACTGTTTGGATGCTTGTATCTCCTTAGATTAAGAGCAGTTTTCTACATTTACTGATCACTGGTACTGTGATGGTGGTTATTTATTTATTTTTTGTAGTTGCAACAATGGAGAGTGGTTGAAGAGACATGGTGAATGTGGTTTAACGCAGACTCGCATTACTAATACAGTGTCAGTGAATTTGGGAGCACGCTGCCTCCTACTGGTAAATCTGCAATACTGCATTATTGGTATATATGTAAAAAATAACATTTTACAGTAGTGCAGTTGGATAATTATTCAACAAAAGTTTTTTAATGACCACAGCATAAAAAACTTTAAAACAAAAAACATCAAACTTGCATACGTGGCAAACTATACAATGCTGTAGGAAAAGCAAAGAAACATAAACAAATATATGTACATGGTAAAACATTAACAATGTATTTTTTAAACAGCACTTAAAATGACATAAACCTAATGAACTTATAAGGTCCATACTGTCATGGTCACAGGTTCCAGATGTTTTTAACATTTACAGGCAGAATATCATGGTTTGTGTTAAAAAAAAACACAAAAGACATTCACATACATTATAGTCATGTACACAACATACACTTTATCTTAAAAGAATAAAATACAACATTAAATATAATTATTTACAATTTTTGAAACATTACATATATTATCCTCAGGTCACTTCAAAAACCCTTCCAGCTTCTCCAGACTCACTGTTGGGATTAAGGCAACCTCAAAGAAAACCCTGAAATGAAAGTTAATAAAGATTGAGAATGGCAAAAATAACTAAAACATTGAGTCAATCACTGTAAACCTGAGGTACTTAAATATAAACAAACTGCTTTATTAGTGAAATTATTGTATGAACCTTCAACATCTGCAATAGGCAAGAGTACCTTCATGTAGTGAACTTTATCTGCTCTAGTAACTAAAGTAGATTTTTCCAAAAATTCCAAACATCAAAAGCAAATTCTTGTAGAATACAATAAGTATGTTAAATGTGCTGTAAAATTGACAGTTTGTGAAACAGCCCCAATAACTTTGTTGCAATAAACTACAAGAATTGTACTGTATGGCTAAGATTTGTGTATGTGTTTTTCAGGGGTGGGGTGTTTAGCAGAGAGTTCCACATAATGGTTTACTGCAGTGCACATTTCTAGTACTAAAATGTATTTGTACTGTAATGACTAAAAAACCTGTTGTTCTGGTAAATTTAAACATTTAAAGTCTTAAAGGGATAGTTCACCCAAAAATTATGTCAGAATTTTTCACCCTCATGTCATGTCAAATCAGTACGACTGTCTTGCTTCAGCAGAACACAAAAGAAGATATTTTGCAAAAAGCTGGTTACCGGCACCTATTGACTTCTAGTGTGTCCATCCATACCATGAAAGTGAATGGGTGCCAGTAACCAGCGTTTTAATAAATAATAATAAAACAATTTTTATTTTTGGGTGAACTATCCCTTTAGGACCTCACTTAATACTTACTTGTGTGCATACTTGCTCCTAATTATGGCAAGTTTACTGTCCGGTGGGCTGCTCAGCATTTGATGGAGTTGTCTGACCACAGGTGCAAGATCCTCTACATTGTATCCGGAGTGAAATTGTAGACATGGTGCCTACAAACAAGACAGGACAATGAAACTCTTCACATATAATTTAGCACCTATCAGATTAATATGTATTATGTACTGCATGTGTGAATAAAGTGCCATCTTAATAACCCTAAATAAAATTCACTTTCAGCAAAAACACATTTAAAATGCACCACCTACTGAAGACTCGTCATGCACAACACAGATTTTTGTCCAAACATGCTTTCTACAAAGAGAATGTCCCTCTACCAATACCATATGCAACTAACGAGCACAAATCATGGTTAATATCTGTGATGCAGCTATAGCCTTAGCCTCCTGGCAATTATGTTTCTATTTAAATAAAATCAACATAAAAAAAAACAAATCTATGATATTATGAATCATACTTCAATAAGAAACATGTTAACATATGAAAAAAACAAGCAAACTAAGGTCACAAACCAATTACTCAATCAGAAAACATGGACAGTATCACTCTTTTTGTCCACAATGCCTTCGTCATTGTCTTAAAGTACACTTTAACTTAAAGGACAAACCATACCAACGTTAACTGTATGTTTTGTTTTGTGTGCAAGGACACAAAGCCAGAGACAGAAATTAGCATCTATAATGAGAAGACTATCATTTAGTGCTATCAGAACAACACAGCCACTACACACACAAACTGCTGAATTCACAGAAATTGTTTAAAGACCAGGTAAAATGGGTTTTCGAAAAAGACTTTCTTGTAATGTCCAAGCTATTACATTTAAGCTATCCTTAAATGTAAATGGTCTGCAGTTAATCAAAAAAGTGACATTTGCACACGGTTAAGACCGATAGCAACAGGCTGAGCCACCTGACCAATCACAGCAGAGTAGGGCAGGGTTTACAGACCTGAAGCTCAAACGAATCGTTTGGGAATCATTGAAAAGTGAGGTAAGATTAATGTATATTCTGAGAAAATTACAGTGTTTTCTGACCTTAGATGCATTTAAAACTGTTGTAGGGGACTCCAACACAATATTAGGAGACTTAAAAATACCATGTCACCTGCTCTTTAAGTGAGCAGCACCAAGTAACGGCTGCATATTGTGTAAACAAATTGTATAATTTATGAGATTGTGTAAACATTAGAAGTGTACACATACCCATCCTCCTAGGTCCTTGGTAACCAGTGCAATAAGCAGACAGGCAGAGGCGAGCAGAGATGCTCTCACAGGAACAAATTGCATCTCCAGCAAACTCAACTCACAGATAAACCTCGCCAGGGTCAGTGTATCCATACCTGCATTCACACACTGTGGGGAGGAGAGGGAAGGTTAATCATGTCACTCATACAAACACCATGAGCTAAAGTCTGTATCAGTATCCAAAACCAGGAGCAGAGATCAAACTCAGTGGGTTTTTTGTTTGTGTCAAAAGCTGCATTCAGTAGTGAATGGTATGCATATAATCTGTATAATATGAACATACATGACCTAAAAAAACTACAGGCCTATTAGAAAGGTGTTTTTGGTTCATTTTGTGTTGGTTTCCCAGTCAGGGATTAGATTAATCATAAACTAGGACTATTTAAATAGCTTTTATAAACCTGCCTCTTAAGTAAAAAGAATGGCAGTGATCAATTTTAAGATATGTCAGTGCAAATTGTTTGTAGTTACGACAGCTCAAACATGCATTTTAGTCTGGGATGAAGTCAACATGAAACGAAAATAGCGATAGTCTTTTTTTTCTGTATCGTGACGTATCTCAGAGAGAAACGGGGACTAGTAACGGCTTTTGAAATGGAAAACATGTAGGGCGGGGCTTAATTTCAAACATCGAGAACTGATTGGATCATTTTCTGCATCAGACAGCTGGAGGACATAGGCTGGAGGGCACTGGCAGAAAGGAATTTCCGATGTGTCATTTCTCGTGACCTGAAGTGAAGAGTGGTCAATTCGAGGGGGAGAGGTTACATTTTTGATTTAAGATTATGAGGGCACATTTATTTGTAAAAAATAATGAAGTGCACAGATAAGTTATTAATAAAAAACACTACAATATTCCATAAAAGAATATTAGTTGGCAATTTCATGGTGACTTTAAGACTTGTCTGTGAAACCAGGCCTTTGTGTTTTAAAGAGACACTTTCTTATAATTCAGTCTAAACAACGTCACACAACAAAATTTACCTGGTTAATGGCTATCGCATTAAGAGAAGATGTTACAAATAATCATTATCTGAGACTAATGCTGTAAAGAACTGAGCTGTGAAATTTCTATCCTTTAAACATTATTTTGTATAGAATATATCACAATAGTTTCTCATTAAAAAAGTGCTACTTTTACCCACACTTGGGAGCTCTTTATTGAGGCAATGTTTACTACACCCTTACTACACCCTACAACCACCTAGAAAGCAGCAAATCATGGTTCACCTACTGGTCTTGACACACAAAGAAAAAAATGAAACCGCACTTAACAAAAACAGCTATTAGTAAAACTAGCAATTTAGTTGGCAAAAAAAGACTAATTCAGCGGTTAACAGGTATAATGGATCAGACAGCAGCAAGCTTCAACGAACACATGCGTGATGTTAATCCAGTGGTGCGTACCGCATGACTGCGCTTTACCTAAGGGTGTGTGCATTCATTCCTACCTTGGCATAACGTCTGAGGAAACGGTATGGAACTGGAATATTGATGTCAAAGTTCAATGCCTGCAGGATGCAAATCTCCATGGCGATGAGCTGGGAGCGCTTGTAAGCATCATCACAAATATAAAGGAAATCGTCTACACAGGGTGGAGCACGCTCCTGTTAAGAAACACCAGAGAGATGATGGGTTATCTGTATGCAAGGAATCCCAGATGATATCACATTTGTCAAACTGTGCATATATTCTGAGCACCCAGCATGAGATACTAAACCTTAAAATGCAGACCTTTTATGCTGATTATTGCGTACTCTTTAGTATTTTATATTATTTTACATTAATTAAATTATGAGCCCAAAAAAACATCTAAAGGAAAGGCACTCAGTATCACAAGACAGCATATGCCTTACCTCAAATTTAGAGGCAATGAGCATGGCAGTCGAACCAATAAGCTGTAAAGCCTCGCGTTTTGTCTGGCTCACGGCCAGATAATGATCCGTCATTTTCACAGCCAGATACAGAGTCTCATGATTCAACTCGAAATTCTCCTACATCACAGAAAGGACAGTCCAATCAGTGCCTCAAAACCACCACCAGCACTGGCTCCAGAAAATTTCACCAGACTCACCGAAATGTAAGACTGAATATCACATTTAAAATGGCTTGCTCAGACACACACAACACTAACCTGAACTTCAACCAGCCAGTCTACTAGAATGGCTCTCATATTGCTGCTCAGATTAGACTGATCAGCCATGTAGTCATGCAAGACAAACTTTTCCTAAAATGAAAGAAATAAAACAGCTTTAGTTTTTTAGTTTCTGTATCTGTAAGAATGTTAAAGGAATGAAGATTCTCTCGTAATTTACTTAATCTTATGCTTATGCCATCCCAGCTATATATGACTTCCTTTCTTTAGCTGAACATGCCGTTTTTGATAAAGAAATCTGCCACTAAATGCACATGAATGGGAACCTACATCCATCTTAAAGGTAATTTATTATTAAATACTCTGATTCTAGGAATGTATGTGTATAGGAATGTAGAATGTATGTGCTTATTGGTATTATATTCCTATAAATGAAAGTTAAGTGACAGATACTTAAAAAATAGATCTTTGTTGCATTCAACTAAAGAAAGCAAGTCTAGGATGACATGATGGATAACATCTGGGATGGCAGGAGGGTGAGTAAATTATGAGACATTTTCAATTTTGCGATGAATGGAGCAAATACTACACCAACCTCTCTACTCTTGAGGTAGTCAAAGACCTCTTTGGCATACTCTGGTGCATATGTGGCATCACTGACATGCTCAGAATCGATGTCAAACTCTGGAGGAATCTGGGAGACAGCACCCACAAATTAAATAGAATGCAAATAATGATTCTTGTGTGTTTTGTAAACATGAAAGAAAAACAATTAATTCTTGCTAAAACTCAATTTTTGCAGAATGGAATAATGAGCACTGGCAGAAAGAATTTAAAGAGTTATCCTTAATTAAATTAGCATTTATATATAACAAAATCAGGTACACATGCACATCTGCATCTACATTCTTTTTTTGAAAACCATCAAGACAACCCTCAATGTATTTTTTAAAAACCCTCCAGATTTCTGGGACAACTGTTTAGTGTTGGATGCTCATGTATTTTTCATTATTCATGCTAATTCTGTTTTTTTTTTTTTTTCAAGATCCATCTTACCAGAGCAGCAAATCAGAGACTTACCTGTGGTGGCAGTAGGTGTGGGGGAAGCAAAGGTTTGGAACAGGGTTCCTCCTGTTTCTCTACACGTAACTCCTCATTCTTCAGTTTCGAATGTTCCTCTGAACTGATTACAGCTCGTCTGAGAATGAAATGGATAAGAAATCTGCAAACTGTGCTCAAAGTACTTTTCAAACTAGCTTAATGTATTACTAAATATAGTATACTAAATATTTTGGAAAAAGATAGATGAAAATGCAATTACTTTTTTAAGTTGTCATTATTCTTAACAAGTACTGAGGCCTTCTTCAGTAACTTCTTACTGGGAACTTTCTTCTTGATAGGGTTGCTTAACTCAATCTTGTGTGCCTAAAAATGAAGTGCGTTTTTAATTAGCATAGTTTCCTTCATAGGACTAGTCATTGTTTTTATTCAGACATATATCACACATTTGAAGTCAATGATTTGTCTAAATCTAAAGTCTAAAGCTTAAAAAAGACAGTGTACTACATGTTGCTACCAAGAGCAATGAAACCAAACTAAGGAATTGATTTTTTCTGTGGTCTTAAGATTTAAACAATCTGATTAAACACTAAATCAATCACACTGGTCTGAGGCATAGAGAATCAGTAAAAGGTGTCAGGCAACTGTTACCAGAGCTATCATTACAATTTACATATGAGAGCACCTCACCTGGAAACCCAGACCCACCAAGGGAGTGCCTGTCTGAGTTAATAAAGGAAGAAATCTCCTGCTATTGTCTATATTATAACTAGACCTTAATGAATTTTTAATAAAGTCACATGCAAAACATGTGTTCATTTGCAGAAGATGTGCAACATTGAAACAGAAGGGTATATACAAAAGATTTAAAATTTGTGTTTCAGCCTTACATTGGTAATGTCCACAAAAGGCCGTTCTTTTCTTAGGTGCCCCTTTAGGAGAAGAGGAAGAGCGCTTGGTCTGAGGACCATCCTGCTAAAACACAGCAACAGAAAAGAAAGCATGTTTTAAGGTTAAACGAAAATCAGCAGCAAAGCTGTAACTACACAACTGATCTGCTCTGGTTGTACTGCATACCTGGTTCTCTAATCCTTTGGTGTGAAGTTTTGGGATTTTGCTGGTGGTGGGCTTCTTTCCTCTTGAAAATGGCATTTTACAGCTCTTTATAATCACTCACGTTTAACAGTTGTTTCTTCAAAAAAGAAAGAGAAAAAAATGAATGATCTGGCATGTGTAAATTAACCATTGGTTTGTTATAGTAAACATACAGTAATTATGTTTTTGACGGATTGATTACCATAATTATTATAAAGCATGATTAAACTATGGTCATTGTAGTGAGACCATAGTAAATTTAAATGTACCACAAATAAAAACGAAAAACTACTACGAAAGGTAACGACCATACAGCTCGTACTAATGTACTAAAAGCACACAAAAGCGCGCGATATTCTGCGTGATTGCATGAAATCACACTGATGAATCTAAAATAGGTTTCTAATGATGCTGTCTACGATTTTTATAGTAAAACATTTTTACAGACTTGATCATAAGCAGTACGCTGAACATAAGCAGTTCGCTGAACAACATGCACAATAGGAAATATCAAAACTGTATTACATCGATCTTACCTCGTTCCGATGCGTTTAACAACTTAAGTGTGTTAAGTGTTTGTAATATGTGCAAACATATACAAAAGCTTTATTATCCAAACGCAAAGTTAACCACCAGTCTGAAACACACCGCGTTACAGTCTGCATGCGTCCAAAACTGCACACAATCCGAGGATTGGCTAACTGCACTGTCTTCTAGACCAATGAGCATTTAGGTAAGATGCCGTTGTTAAGGGGCGTAACAATAGAATATTCAAACTCACCCTGGCAACCAATAGGAAAAAGAGTTCGCTTTGTTTTGTCTCTGAGTAAACGCGGGTGGGAGAGCGTGGACGAGCAGCAGTGCAAAAGTGACGTAGGAATAGCACACTCTGAACTCTTTTTATTATACAACATTTTATTTACAATTTTAATACATATTTAATGTTGGCTAACTACCCTTATTTACGCCACACTTCTGCCATCGTCCTGACAATGAAGCCACGCCCCCACTTACCGCTCACACGCGCACACTATGCATGTACACTATGCATGTCTGTATTCAAGGAAGTAGGCACTGACTCACATACCGAGCTGAACTTATTTGACAGATTTTTCCTGAACAAGGTACGAAAATACGTATGGGATTTCTTTCATTAGAAAGATTTTACCTTTATTTTTTAAAAGCCGTTTTTTGGATAAAATAACTATTTATTTAAATTCATTTTATTCTTCTTAAATTTAAGAATATTATGCATTACATGCAAAATAATTTCACTTACTACTATTAAGGTATGAAAACCATAGTTAGATAAGAGAGCTACATTGTGGCCATACCACTACTTTACTTTGTGACTTTTACCATATTTTTAGTATTATTAGTATAGTATATATATATATAGTATTAGTATATTCACTGTATAATTCACTCAAAACTTAAAAACAAGATGTCTGGGCAGTGATCTTTGCATATGCAGGTTTCTGGTAAATTACTCTTCGGAATGGCAATATTTCTACAGCTGTGTTTGAAAAACAAAAGGCATTAATGTGTTTCACGAGCCATGTGCTTTTACTTCTCAAAGTCTTTAATCTAGATTGCAACACAAGAGAAGAGCGGATTTAATTTAAAACCAAGATGTTTGATGTGGTGACAAAAGGGATATGCTATAATAACATAATTTTCTCTGGCAGGCAAACAGCATTGCATCAATATGATCACATATATTTAATTAGTGCACAGAACATCTCAATCATCTGTGGTTTATTAAAGACATCAAACCAAAAAAAAGAAGAAAAAAAAAGACATCAAACCATAATAATAATAATAATACATCAGTAATAGATTACTGAATATCATTCAAGGTGATGTCCTCCACATGCCCATTTTATTTTCACTTCTCTTTAAAAATGAGTAATCTTAAAACCCACTGCAGGTTATGCATGTGTGATGTAGCATTTAAAGCCAAATTGAATAAATATTGTGTGTATAAATATGTAGTCAAAGCTTAAACATCCCTCACAATATATCTTAAGTTTCTCTTTATATTATAGGTTGCACCATAGTACTGATTTAGAATCGCAAGGTTATAACAATGTTTTCATTAGGTAAAAAGACTGTTAAACTGATCTTGTGGAAATGGAAACATCTACCATCAAGATTTTTTTGAGTCTATAAACACCCACCAGCATTTCCTGTCTGTCACATGACTGAGTTCCTGGAACCATGAGAGCAACTCATCTGGTGATCACTTGTGGTTTTCCACGTTCCACGTTGTTGTGTTTTTCTGCTGATCTGAGACCAGTGTGGCAGCTTCACTTTTGGTTTAAATGAGATTGCATTGAATCTGTGTGGTTTTAAGCTTATTTTTCTTTGTGTCTTTTTTCACTTCTAATATCAACATCATAATTTTTTTTATGTTTATGGTATATCAATCCAACTCTTACAGAGCTAATACAAACTGATTGCCAACATTCTGTGGATAAAAGAAAGTGTGTATAGGGTGGGTTGGATGCCAATCAAACAACCACACATTTTATTTTCAGAGGATAATTCTGAAGGTTTCTTTTATACTGAATAAATATTGAACAATATCCTTTACCCCAAAAGAGGATTGCTCAATTCTGCTTTTGGATATATACCTCCTTGCAAAGAATCATGGCCTCTAAGTTCATCTAAAAACCATTGATAGATGTGTTAGAGAAGGGCTTGACCTAAATTATTTGAGACATTGAGTCTCCAGTGGCAGAACTGAGCAACTCTCTTCTAGAATATCAATGCATTGCTAAAGCCTGTTGAAATGCAATACAAGATCAATTTTAACATGCTTCAAATGACTAAATAAAAAATAATGTTATTCATTTTCAGATGATTAATGGGGAGTGGTTGTGCAGCTCATTTAAATTGTGTGATCTAGATACTGTTTCAGAGTCTGTTCATACTGACGTAAGTACAACCTTTTAAAGGTATACCAGCACCATAGAGAAAAAGCAGCAGCTATAATAAATTCTTCAACTAAAATATTTCATTTTTCTGTTGTGTTCCTCTCAGGACTCCACAGAGATAGTAATCAACATGAATTCATTTCCACAACCTGCTTATAACCCATCATCTATCAAAATCACTTTAGAAGCTTACAGTCTTTTGTTTGACACAATATTTGGACAGAACATGAAAGATACCGATCAAAAGATGATGGAACATGAATATGCGCAGATAGAGTCCATTTATTATTTTGCACAAATGACAGCCAAAACTATTATAGATTCAGTTATGATGAAAAGAGTGACCCCATCAGCTGAACATTGTGTGGACTGCCATCCTGACAACACATCTTACTGCAATCTTACTGACCCGAGAGAACCTGTCACAATGAGAGAGGATCACGTGGAGATGCTGGCTGAGGAACTAACATTACAAGCCTGTTGCAAAGCAATGGAAGAAATTGGGAGACGCGGTGTTCTGAGGTCTGATGATCCATTTGTCCTCAATATACCATCTAAAGAAAAAAATAATAAAGTTATAGAGGGAGTTTTTGTACCCTGCCCCTCAGGGTACAACTGTGCTGAAGAAATGGAAAATGACACCAAGATGGAGGAATATGATTACAAGTTTAGTACTGCGGCATGTGCCGCTTCTTTGAAGAGCATGGTTAATCTGGGTTCTATTGAATACCCTGACGCTCCTCCAAGTACCCCTTTACTTCCAGAGATGCTGAAGAGTCGAGACAGTTTTTCAAGGAAACTGAAAGGGGGGCTGGCTAAGGAGTTCCTTCCTTCACCCCCTCCTCCAACCCCCAAAGATCAGATGCAGCCCTTATTGGAGAACCAGATGACTGACACATCTAGTGACAAATCAGACTTCATGACGAGACTGATGCGCTCACTGTCATTGGAGTGCTGTAGGCAAGGAGGACTAGAAGAGCAGAAGACTGTAGACATTAATGACGGTGGACTTCAAAATGAGACTCAGAGGCTGTTTGACTATGCAGCTCAACTGTCTGCAGATATCCTTCATTTTATTACCACCAGTGACACAGAAGAAAATAAGCGCATATGGGATATTGCTGAGCAACTAGCGAATAAGATTGTCATAACATCTCTAGCAGAGGTGATGGTAAGAGACAACAAAGAAAACAGAAGAGACCACATTAGTCACATGTCCATCATGGTAGACACCATCTCACTGTTAGAGATCGCTTCTCAACAAAGACCTAGCATGGCATGTTCTGCAGCAGAAGAGATAATAGCTAATGAACTAATCATTAATGCAGTGGTTCATGCTTTTGCTAAGCTAAAACAGGGTGCGTTTAATGGAACTCATCCACTCATCCATGGAACTCATCCACATCCCTTGGATCAAGCAGCAGAACAGCAACCATGGGAAAAAGACCCAATACAGTCCAACAAAGCCACAAAAGTCAGTTGCTGTACAGATAAATTAGAATTAAGCTGCATTACATTCGAAGAACGCCATGAAAATGCCATAAAAATGACATCATATGTAAACACATATGCTAACACCTTTGCGGAAGTTCTTCTTAAGAATTCTGTACGTGATGTTTCCAGCTTACTAGTAAACTTTAGGCAATCACAGGAAACACATGTAAAAACTGGCTCACAGAGAGACATGACGTGTGTAATAAAGATGCATGCTGAGGAGAGTCGTGATGAACTGCAGTGTGCTTTACTGTGGGCTGCAGCCTCTCAGAAAGGAGCTTCAGAGCTTCACTTTCATCTATCGGACACAAACCTTAAGCAACAGGTACAGAATATTTCTGTTTTCACTGACTAAACATCATACATACAAGACTATTCAAAAGTTTTAGGGTCACTCACTCATTCTTTATTAACAAATATAACTGAAAAATGATGTTTAGATTAAGGACAATTTAAAATTAAACAAATGAAGTAAATAAAATGTTCTATTGGCATTATCTATTGGTTCTATTGAGTTCTCACCCTAAGATGCTTTTTAAATAGTATCGAGGTAGTTCCCACTTTTTCACTGTTTAAAAACATGTTTATAAATAAAAATGTAGTTTTCTAATTAAACAAAATAATATGTTGATACAATTATATTTTTGTGGACCATAATAATTTCAAACATTTAAGCACACACCTTCAGTTTCTAATATTTTTAAGATCACGAGGAGCCTTTCAGTCAAGTGACACAACACTATTGAACAGTAAGGTGAATTATTGCGTAGAACAATAGCTTATAGATATGAAGTTTATAGATATGTGGATTGAAAATGACAATAGAAGCACTAATTATTTAGTTCCATACTATTTTCAGTGCTTTCAAAGGTCCCTTCTGTGTTTTTAATAACATTCAATCAGATTGATGAAAAGTGCTCACATTGTAATCATAAATGTCATCAGTTTCATTATAAATAATAGTACTGCTTTTTTTCAGCTTTACAGACTCTCTCGCAGTGCCCGTCTCAATAGTTGGACAGTGGGTACATTAATGGCATCACTCTGCCAGTTTTGTGATATGCAGCAGGAGGCCAGCAGAGGGCAATATAAGAGCTCTGGTTCTCTCTTGGAGTATCTACAGCACATTATTGACAATACACCTTTAAACTGATCTTGGACCAACTTTATCTTCTCAACTGATGTAAGTTGCAAAACTGGTCATTGATCAAGCTGTAATTCCCCAAGAAATCCAAGAGAGGAACAGCTGACATGATTTTCAGCTACACAACCTCTCACCACCCTCACATCCTAATAACATTTATAAAAGAAGACAAGCCATCACTGTCAATGTCATACAGAACAATATTCAGTTATAATTGGTTTCATTTTAACCCATTGCAAATACGCCCTCGAAGATGAAACAGCTGCGTACATTTATACTGATTTGGAATCGGCTCTCCCAGTCCACATGCCAAACCACAGCTGTTAAAATCGAAGCGGAAATCTGACCACAAATCAGCTTTAAAAGATAGCGTCCATACAAAATCGGCTGACGCATTCTTGAAAAAAGATCCAGTATTCTGTGCATTTTTATTGTTTTAATATGTCAGAAACAATAATAAAACCTTTCTGCAAATAATAAACAGTGAATGCTGTATTGTTGGATCTGTTTTATGATTGATCCGATTGCTCTAAGTGGGCTGCACAGGGCTTTGCAGGGTGTGTTAAAAGCAAGACTATTATACTGCATCCCATAATACTCCCCAAGCAGTGATACCTAACATGGCAGGAATGCGCTTCGTGGACTCTTGCCTCCCACTTACTCCCACACTTGGCGACCACAGCTTAAACTCATGGACACACGCAAACCTACACATACTCATTGTTTGACCCTCTGCTTGTCTCTATCACTCTCATAGACACACACTCTCTTTCATTCTCTCACACATATTCTCATACACAAGGGGGACTGACTTCACATCTGCAGCGTAAGTGAAGACACAATGGCTATCAGTCCAGCCCTGTTTTACGCATCTGGAGAAGTGTTTGTTTCAGTGTCTGAGGAAGCTTCTCTGCCAAAAGAGAGAGACTGTGAAAAAAGCACATTAGAAGAAAAGATGGCAGGAAAAGGGAGGGAAAGATATAAAAGAAAAGAAGTCATTTTAATAGAGCTGAGACATATAGAGTCGAATGAATCACAGGGGTTCTGGAAAATCTCCCAACTTGATCCCCCCTTTTGCCTAAGCTATGAGGCATCGATTTATTCTCTACAATGAGAGCCAGACACATGTAAGGGATTCCATACACTAAACATCACATAGACCTAAATGTAATGTATTTTCAATTCAAATCAAGTCTAGCAAAGCGTTGAAGCGCCACAACTTAGATCAACAACAATGATGAGCGATTCTTTGTATTTATGTGATCAAACAGGCCACAAAAGAAACCGAGTAGGCCAAATAAATTACAATACAATGAGTATAAATACATTCAACATGTTTGCTCTGGAGAATAAGGCTGTGTGTTATGGATTATCAAATTCTCAAAGAATTATTTTGATCTTTGGTGTAAAGAAAAGGGACTTTTCGAAAAGTAAACCTTGGCTCTTGTCTGTGTGATAGAGTACATGAAAGACTTGTGCACCATATTCTAAGCCTTATGAAGCTGTAAGATATTATTGTGTCAACAACAGACCGAAGTTGATTTCAATGTTCATACTTGTCTTGAAAATCTTGCTTGACAGCAGTAATCATTTGGGACAAGTGTCATTTTAAATTGACAGTTTCGTCCTGTCTCTTATCTGTTGACAGCACTAAATTCCATTAATCCTTTAGTCATAGTGTATGACAGACAGATACATAGTGTGTGGAGAGGAGTGAAACATCTTGTCCCTTAAAATTTACTGTTGACCATTTATCTCCAGAAGACTGGAATGTTCAAGACTGGTGAGAAATGCAAGTAATAAACATAATTTATTAGACAGTCTTTCTCCTTCAATTGTTTTAACAATTAATTAATCTTCTGGCTTTAAGGTTATCTTTAGTCTTAATATATTTTATGTGTACACAAACAAAAGTCAGTGGAATTAAAATAAATAATTATCCTCCATAGCATTCTTACACAGCACATCTTAAACAGCACATTGGGCTTCATCAAATGTGTGGGGGTGATCACAATAAGGGAGATTGAGGCTATAGTTATCCAAATTTATCAAAATTTTCATTTTATTAAATGTATTATTTTTTATTAAATGTAATATCATAAATGTGTAGTAGCTCTTGGGTAAAGAAATTAACACATTAAACCACAATGGCATCAATTCAGGTAAGGGTCAACTATGGTTGGAATTTAAATGAAACGTGAAACTAGGCAATATATTTTTAGAAATGTCAGGTTTTTAGGCATGTTGTGTTACAAATAATTTATACAATTTATTTAATATAATGGTTAATTGTTTTACTGTTTATAATTAGGTAAAAATGCATTTTCTTGCATTCCGCCCTTAAATAGTGTGGGGGCATGTTATCACAAAACATCAATACATTTACCTCTCATTAAATTGTTCGTAATTAATCATCCTTCACACCTGACAAAAAAAAGGAAAATGTGAATTTTCTATTACAAAACCAAACGTCCTCGGTAGGAGAAAGAGAGTCAAGGAAGTCTTCAGCAGTTGTAGAATACCTCGAGAAACTCTTTAGACTCAACCCCTCAGTGTCTTGACACACTTCACGCACTCTAGTGCCATACAGCATTTGTCAGTGTATGCGAGTGTGGAACAGGCTCTCCCACGGTCACTCTCCACTCAGAAGAAGGACTTTATTCAGCGTCACGTTGCAGACTTGTATTTGTTTGGCACTAACTCGTATTAAAATTACGTCTTAGGGATGCCATGGCTACTCAGAATAACCAGGATTACTTTCGGTCGGTCAGCAGCGAGTCCACCACATACATGATGGTTCCTGCGAACGGCCGTGTTCGGGATTCTCCTTCGAAGTTATGGATCGCAATGGTCGTGATCGTGGTGGTCGTGCTGCAAATCGCCTCGACCACTGGGCTTTTTGTCTACTTAAACATGTCTTTATCTCACGTAAGTTTTCTTCAAGTTGAACGTATTTTACTTTCTTGTTGCTAAAAAATTATACTGTGTATCTAATAATCTGCCTCTAAATGTGGCCATCTTATGCGCTTTTCGGAGCTTTTGACCTGCTGAAACCCCAGTCAGTTGTCTGACCAGTTAACATCTTCATGCTTTCCATGTGCTTTTAAAAATCTACATGGGATAAGCACTGTTTTAGTGGGTTTTTAAGACAGCCACAAACGTTGTGGTAAATTCGTGGTAAATATTTTTTATTATTATATTTTAATATGTTATAATGATAAAAACATTAACACAAATTCTCAAAAGTTAACAAATGTTGTGATTGATTGTGCTGTACATTTATTTACATTTGAATTGATCTGAATAGATTATACATTCATTTATAAAAATTTCAAACTTAAAGAGATTTGTATTAATTTCATATGCTGTCAGAATAATAACTCTGTTGACCAATTATACATAATTGCACATGATTAACAAGCAGATGAAAAGACAAGAAAATCCTTGCAATGTGGCATGCTGTGCTCGTTATTTAAATGAACTATTTTAAACATATTTTAAAAAATTTCCTTATATTATCCAGGAAGCTTTGGTAGGTTTTTAGCATTTTAATAAATGAATAGATTTTGCTGTTAAAAAACATTTGTCACAACAAGTAAGAGTGAAAGCAAAATAATGATTAAAAACACATAACATGAAAGAGATAAGTGACCAGCTACTTCACAGTTTCTTGTAAAAGAAAGGTTCATGGACATGTCATGTGCCGAGTACTTACTTGTTTTGTATTCATCCATACAAACTTTCTGTGCATGCATCACTTTCCAGTTTGACAACATGTCATGATCTAACATGATACACCAATAACAACAGGTGCTTGTGAAATGCACACGGTGGCCTGAAACACAACATCAACATACTTTGAAGGAGAATTTTAATGGATACATTTTGTTGTATAAGCGTCGCTTTGATGTGCCACTTCTATATATTCAGTTCAAAAGTGCTTATTAAGTTAGTCAGCAACTGTTACACTCCTTTTAAGTTCATGTTTCGTTAAATAATATGTAAGATAGAGTATATTTTTTAACTAAGGCATAATTGTTGTTGCCAAAAGAGTTTTTATGTTAAACTAATAATTTGAATGCTGTTTTTTAGAGTTTGGACATCATTTTTGCAGCTTGTGAATAGTTAGTCATAATAATCACTGAACAGACTGTGGTTTTGATTAGGGAGTCAAGCAGACTCCCTAACAGTGGATACGTCAAAGTAAAGTTGGGCTTACAACACTTAGCAACATGTAATGTGTCTTTGTTGTACTCTGCCTGTTTTTGATTAAATGATGCTGTTTAGTTCTACACTGATCCATATAGTTGAATTTTCTTTTTTTGGCCTGTTGTGAAAGGGTTATTAGAGACTCACAGGCACAAATCTGATTACTGAAGTCTGTTAAATAAAAACATCTTGTAAACATAAAACTGCCCTTTGATCAGCATAGCCAGTAAAGTGATACTGCTCAGTGAGATAAGACTGGTTGTTTCAAATAAACACTCCACCTTTTGGGAAAAAAGAAAGTAAGGTTAATTCACGGTCACACTCTGAGACTGTAAACACAACAGGGAGAATATAGAGAGAACCCCCCACGCAAGTGGCCATCACTGGAATCACGTGGAGTTTCGTCTGACCTATTTATACATAACTACGATTGACAAAATCCATTCAGAATGGGTGATTCAGCTAAAAGATGGTGCTGGGTCATGCCACTGTCTGAAGATTAAGTGTGGTGCCGGGTTTTGGAAAAGCAATTTTTGTTTGTTTTTCATTATTTCAGTTTATGCCAGCTTCAATCTCAATCTCCCTTAATCATCATGGTTTGTGTGTAGTTCTGGGTAGCCTCCTCATAAACAATAACAGAAATTCACTGTAAAGTAATACCCTGCGAGAAAATGTTTGCCTCCTCTTTTGGGCTCCCCTTGGTAAACCTCCTGTGACATTTTCCATTGCCAAGATCCATAACGCTTCACTCTCTAACCCTCTTGTTTTCCTCACTTTCTCAATCTCTGTCTTTATTCTTATCCAGTCAGTTCTTATATGTATGCTTTTTATACAGAACATACAATTACAGCTAATTTTGGCTGCTTTTCCTCTGATAATCTTTTAAAGATTCAAGTTACAAGATGTTTGCCAGGCCAAATAAAGGCATGGATAGTTTCTAAGGCATGGAAGTTTTTATTCCACATTATTCAACCTTGGATGCAAAACTGACGTGAGGGCAAAGCTTTAGATACATTTTAAAGATATAAAGTGAGCAATTTAGGACATTTTTATAATTCCCTGACTGCTGCCCGGGGTAACATGCATCCAAATTGAAACCGTTTTGGTCCTAAATACGTTAACTGACCCTATCCATTTCTCCAGCACACTACATGGATTCAGTATAAAATCTTAAACAATAAAACTTTTGTTTAATGCACAATATATGTGATTTTATAGTAAATCTGAGAATGGTTTTAAAAAATATTTCCTGGCCTAGTTTGGAGGCCTTGTTAACGATGAAGTCTCAGTTCACATAAAAAAAACCTTAGGAAAATATTTTCAAGGATTAAATGGCACTGTTGTGTTTGTAGAAGGATTAAAGTAATTTTTTTGTAGAGGGCCAGGCATTAATTTAACTTAATGAAAAGAACTAAACAAAAAGAATTGAGGGAATTATATTGAATTATATTTATATTTGCTAAATATAACGACACTCAAGATCACTCTCGCTCTTTCACACACACACACACGCACACGCAGCTGTTGTCCAATGAACATTTTTCAGGACTAACATAAATATCCTGTGCTCACTTTTGGTGCACTGGCCAGATGGGACCCTTACAGTGTTGTCCTAAAACACAAGTAAACACCTTAGTTTCACTCCATTATTAGAGTCTGCAAGTACAAACAAAAGCCCCAGTTTACACCAACAATCCTGCTAATAAAACAACGGTATTCCCTTACTTCGATCCATTAGTACAGTAATGACCTCAGCTGTGGGGCAAGACTTCATATAACATTTAAGGCCGAGGACATTATATATCTCTTTCACAATGATCCATGTCCAAATAAATAAATAACATGATTAGTCCCAAAAAAGATTAAATGTACTTAATTCATACTATCCAGTTGAGAATCTGGAGTTAAAATTAGTTAATAATTGGTACAGGCTGTGTATGTCAACTTTAATTTCTCTATCAATTATGTGTGCAATTCTTTTCTTCGAAATGCTTAGTTGCTTTAGTGGGGCTCCATGTCTGTTGGGGCCCATTTGGGTTAAGAAAAAGATGCCAAAGACCACTGACAGGCAAGTTGTTAGTATTCTGGAAGTGTAGCCTTCAGTGAAACAAAGCAGAAGTCAGGCGGAACAGGATGGAGATGGCTCGAGACATCTTAAAACACCCAAAAGGTTTTCAATACACATCACAATGGCTTCTTAATAATACCTGCCTTCATTGGCCATTGACCAGAGATTTATGAAGCAGTGAGAAGCCACAACAAAGGTAATTATGAAAGAAAGGATAGTTACCCCTGGCAACTTGGGGTTTGCCACACACAATGGTACCGGCCTTTGTGAAGTAGAATGTTTGTATGCACAGGTGGATAGTGGTGGGATTGGCATGCTGAGTATGCAGTTCATCAGAAACATTAACTAATCAGGGAAGCATTGTTTGTGTCATACGCCCATGTCAAGGATCACATGCAGTCATGCACTAATTTTAGAGAAACTTACAATTGAAAGGAAAACACCTAACCAAAGTTGTTTACATACTTTTCATTGTTCAAGTCTAAATAAAACTTAACAAGAAACCTTGCACAAAACGGGTCTTTCCATGCAATGAGACATGATTTATTACTTTAAATGACTTTGCTTTAAAAGAAACCAGGACCACAGTATTGTTTTCTAGTACTAAGACAGGTTTTGACTTCTGTGTGGTCTTCCACAAAGAGAGAGAAAGAGAGAGAGAGCAACCTTCTTTGTTTGCCAAATGCACAAATTGAATATTTGGCTGGAAATTCCTTTGAAGGACTGCTTAGACAACCTGTTGCCCTTAGGGGTCTTTCTCTCTATCTTTTTCTCTAGAGCTTTCTCTTCCTCTGGAGCTATCACAGTTCATTGATATCATGACCAACTTTCTGTCTGTGGTCTTTTCTTTAAGACCACGGGGGAACCTAGAAAAAATATACAAATGGATCAAGCATAGATGAGAGGAGGGAGAAAGAGTGAGACATTCTAGAAAGAAACAGAGAGAGATGCAGAGACACAGTGCCTCCGGCATGGATTTAAGTTACACGCCTGGTTTCTCTTATTTAATCCTTTCCCAAAAAAGAAATGGATGTGGAGTGAAGCAGAAAGTTCAGTGGTGGCGTCTTTTCCCCAGCTACAAAATTCAGGGCTAACACTGAAGCATTGTTCCCTACTTCCTGCTGCCCTGTCTGCGATCAGAAACTCTCAGCCCCCATACAGCATCACTAGTCTCACTAACAGTGACTTAATACCACCATCCATGTTGATTTTACTTAAGTAATTGTAGTGCATGTTGGTTTACGGCAGCCCATCTGTAAAAGATTATGTATATTACATAATATAGGGATGTTGTTTTCGGGTACAAGAATTGGATTAGTAGCATTCAACCAGATTTAGTGCAGTGCCACTGACCTTACTTAATTCCTTCTAAATTCTTAAATGCTTAATATAAATAATGATGACAGTTCATCAGTTGCTAAACACACCCTGGACAGTATGTCAAATTGCAATTGACCCATTTCTAAATGTGAGCAAGCAGGAAGAAAAGACTTAAAAGAATAAAGTTGTTTACAGTAATTGAAGCTTGAGCATGTACACACAAGCCCAAGCTATGACACATCAGATAAATTGTGTTAAAACTGTGATCTGTCAAAGGGCGTTTCTGTGTTTCAGGTTAAAGTAGCTCAAATGGTGAGTAACTTTAGCTCAGTAAATATAACCATTATCAGAGACACATATTGATTACAGCAGAAAAAGCTTTAATAATAAACTAGCATTTCTCTGAAAGTAGTTTGCTGCTCATGCTGAACTAACGTTGCTTTAATGTGCTGATCCAGGACAAGTCCCCCATAACCCAGCTCTAAACTGCACTACCATGGGACAAAACCACAAATTGGTTGTCGATCAACAAATATTAAATGATTCTGGCCTCAGTCCTATAAGTGCTTTCAAGGCAGTTAAGCAGAAAGTGACTGTACTCTTGTCTGGGACCTGCCTTTTAAAGATAAATTATGTTTGCTCTTATACAAGAAATTCCAAAACTTGTCTAAGATCATTCACATGTTCTTTATGTGAGTGTCTCCCGCTGAAACGTGGGGAACCCACATTACTTTACGGACTAAACTGTAGCACAATTGGAGACCTTCTACTTCCACACCTTCTACTGCCACGCTCCACCGGCAACTAGAGAGTCGTTAAGCGCTTTTGTGGACCGTGACTTGAGGCAATTTTGACTTAAGGCTTCAAAATTGCATGCAGAGATTCTTAACTGGTGACATATATTTCTTGGAGAGACTTTCAGGTTTTAGAAATGGACCTGAGAGGACAGAAATAAAGTGAGACAGACTAATTTAAAGAAAGTTGGATGCAGGTCTGGTCTCTGAGAAAGGTCATTTGAAAGTTCCTCATTATGTTGGACAAACCTTTCCAACTGGCCTGAGATCTTTAAGCTGAATTTGTACCCCAAAGGCTTTCCATTGCAGATGTCCTCATCCATTTTCCAGGAAAGGGTCAAAAGAAAAACGTGCCCTCAATCTGATCTTCAGGCTAGCCTTAGCCTTGAGTAGATTGTTTCCTTATTGAGCATGCTTCTAGTCTTCTGCTCTGTTTTGTAATTAGCTTCTTAAATTAAGTGCTTTTCCTTATTGTTCCAATGGATAGTGTTGCTTTCACAGAGTGTTATAATGTACTGCTTTCAAAAATATGGCTCAATGACTGGTTTAGAACCTCAGAGTAAAGCAGTACTCTTGGACTCGGATTCAGACTTCTGCTCTAACTTTCACTTTATTGGCAGGTTAAGAACCAGGGGGTTACAGAAGAGCTGCGGTGCCTTGGTTTGCTCAATGCCCTGGATAAGGATAGAGACATTCCTGAAGATCTGGCCCAACTGTTTGGAGAGCCTTGCATCAAACTAGCCGAGGGCATCAAGGCCTATATCTCCAAGGTAAGTTCACACTTTGATTTGATTGTTCTGTTGTTTCAGCCAGTACAACACATTCTGCCCCCGCTCTTCATTTTTGGGGTACCTGTTGAGGCAAGAGATTTTCTAATAACAGCTATTAAAACATCTTCTATCTTATCAGCACATAGGCAGAGATGTAGACAAGTCACTAGCGAAGTTCCTCATAACATGAAGCAACTTGACATTACCATAAATGTGTCTGGGCAAGTGATTACAATCTCCTTAGGGAAGAAAAGTGGATGGTTGAGTCATAGGAGTGTTTTCAGGCATTTATGTTTGTATATGCAGCATTGTAGAGAGTGAGTCACTTCTCGTCCCGATCATGAACCAGTCCAGCAGTCAGAGCTCAGATTTGAAGGAAATGGCCTGGTTTTCCCCTGGCGTGGCTGGTTATCCGTTTAGCATCCAGCTTTTTCCCTAACAACCTTCTAGTGGTTCTTACATTAATGGCTTACATTCAAGTCTTGTTCTGAAATATAAACTGACTTTAGGAAGCTTTTGCTTTTGGACTTGTTTGTGATTTAAGCATTGCCGTGTTGCAATCTCTGACTGACATTTATTTTTAATAATTTTCCATGCAACCCCTTTGTTTACCCAACTCCCTCAGCTTCGGGAATATATGTTATCAGATTTTATGGAGCGTGTCTCCCCGTCCCAGTAAACCCCCCTTTTCCCAACGCTACACGCAACAGGCTGTGCGTACCGTCAAATCTTTCACTGCTAATTGAGTGAGGCTGCAAACAATTTATTGGCACTTGGAGACAGAGGCATTTGCCTCTTAATTAAAAACACATGCGCCACTTCATAGACATGCAATTATGGTGCACTAAAGAATTCCCTGCTCATGTTAGGGTTCGGTCACTGGAAAAAAATAAACAAATTAGAGGTTTAGGACATGGAGAGACTTGCGAAATAACGAGTATGTGAATGTATGAGACAAAAAGGGGAAATAATAACGACGTGTGAGGTTGCATGTGTATGTCAATGTGATTTAATATTGTAATGAGATATTTACATATAAAGACAACAAAAAACAGGTTTAACAAGTACATGCTGAAGCTTTGGGCTCCTTCCCAGCTTCATGTCAGCACAAAGGTAAAGCACAGGAGAGAAAATAAAGAATCGAGAGAGTGTATAAGGAAAGGCAGAAAATGAGCGAGTGAGAAGAGAAGGAGGAAATGCATGTTTCTGAAGCAAAGGACCTCAGAATCCAGAGAATGCCAGAACACCTGGTAGTTATTATAGAGGGGTTGAAAAAAGCGAAGAGGAAAGCAAAATCCGTCTCTTACGTCTTTCAGATTCTAGCTATAGTTGAACCTAGCATGTACAAACGTGCAGCCACTGACCAATGGCTCTCCTTGAACTTGTGAACTTGATGTGATGTCTAATGCGGACTGACTGCTTAGCTAACAAGAGTCAAACCCTGCAAGAGTTTGGTTAATTCATCGAACAGATGCCAGTGTCCACTGAGAACCACACAGGTTCTTGCTTGCGGACAGTCCAGCACCAGTCAACAAATCAAAAGTTAACACTACAGCCTCTCTGGCCAAAATGGATAGGATCCAACCTAGAAATAATATCAGCATTCCAAGGAATATTATATGCTCAACAGGCACCTGAGTAGGACCCAGGGAGTAGCCCCTCTGAATCCTCTCAATATCCTTTCCCTCAAAACTAAATGGGAAGTTTTGTCTCCTCCTCCACCCCAACATGCCCTATTCCGCTCATATTTTGGATTCTCCTCATGGCTCATTAGATGAGGAAGCATCTTGTCATCAGGCTCACATTCGCCACTAAAGCCATGCTGCATCACCAGCACATCGGACCAGAGTCTGAAACACATTTATGATGAAAGCCATCATCATGCACGGGGCATTCCGCCAGCCACAGAAGCTTTAGCCTCAGAACAAACACAAAGGCCATCTCTGTCTGCCCTGTAACCTTTATCTTCTGTATAATCATAGCTCAAAGACTTTGATTTTGGTGGTGTGGTGAGTTTTACTACATGTGGTTTGTTTGGATAAATGCATTTTTTGTTTCTTATGGTTACGAGAAAGCAAACAGTGTGTCGTGAGACAAAGAAAAAAAGAGAGGGGTCTGGTAACACAAATAAACACAAGTTTTTAGGGTGAAAACAAAAAAGATGGAAAATAGAGAGAGGTTAATAAAGTAATACAGTTGGGTCTGTTAGTGCTCTCATGTTGCAGCTGTGTGGAGTACAAGATGGTTCACCTCTTGCCAAAAATGTGCTGAGCTCTCAAAGCTGGTATTACTTAGAGTCGAATTTCAGCGAGCGCTCTGTAGCGACCTTTCCTTTTACCAGAGAGAGAGACAAAGAGAGAGATTAAGTCAGGTTTAAAGCCTCTGAAATTATCGAGTGCATTCTCCACAACGAAACAGAGATTGAAGACAGCCTGTCACATTTATAACACCCTGTTAAGTGTCATGTTGTCAAAGAGAAGAAGGAAGACATGATTACAAATACAACATTAACCCTGACTGCTGCTTTCTTTTTACAAATAATAATAAGCCCTAAAACTGTAATGACAGAAGAGGAAGAAGAGAAAGAGATTATCATGGGGTTTAGGGATAGATTCGGGACGCTGTTGAGTTCTGTAGTAGAGCGGCCTCTGAAATAGGGGGCCAGGAGACAGCGGAATGGGGCTGACCAAAGACGGCAGCCAAGAATGGCAGGAAATCCCTTGAAAGCATATGCACACAACCCAATAATTCAAAGGCCCATAACAGGCATGCAATAATATTATATTCATTGTGTGTATAGAGTGTATATACATTATGTATACATGTGTGTTTTAGTGTGTTCATTTGTGTCCATCAGGGCTGTGGAATACTACTGGTTTATGCCGTAAACCCTCAATTAAGCTGTTACCTCAAGTTAATAAGTAGTGCCTTTATAAACTAGTGTCATCAAGTTTAGCTAATATACCGTTTTAAAAAGGAAATCTTGGCCAATTAAGGTAGATTAAATAGTTCCTTGTACAGACTTAATAATTTCTATTCAATTGCCTAAAATGTATAAAACACAGGGGCTTTCTCCTCAGAAGTGCACATACTTTATATCTTTACACATCTTTACACAAATAAAGAACTACCCTTATGAAAATGAACCATGGTTTTATTATAGTAAAAGTGTAGTTACCCTGTTTTTGGTGAATTAATTATCATTTGTATTACTATAGTTTTACTAAAAATATCATGGTTAAACTATGGTTTCTGTACCAAGATAACGGTAAATTTGTGGTAGCTATGGTTGTATTACAAATACCACAGGTAAACTGGTTAATTTATTACTAAAGAGTAAAACCATGAATTAAAACAGCAACCCATACGTTTTTGTACATAATCAGTTTTTGTTCTTCATTTCAATTTGCATTTTTAAGGCAACGTTTAAAATGAAATATTTCATGTGCCGTTTAATTAAAACAAGGATTGTTTTCATTAATGACAACAGTAGAGTTTACAGTGTACCTGAGCAAGGCTGAGTCATACAGGGCAAAGTCTAGTGCTCTGAGATTTATTGTTTGCTGGGCTTTGTGCCTCAGGAGAGCAACAGTTATTTATTAATAAGCCTCCTGGAGGAAGGGAGAGTACAGTGCTTTAGTTTCTGAATGGCACACAAAGCTATATTAAAAGATTGTATTGCTCTCTCTTCACTAAACTGAGCTGGAGAGGAATCTAATGGCTTTCGCTGCATGTTGCATGCATGCACTCACCCACTTCCTGCTACTTTATTAAGGAAAAGATCTTTTTCGTCTGCACGCCTTTTCTGGCTCATGAGTGCAGAGGCCAAAGGTTTAACACTGGGTGTGTTTATTGTTATTATTGAGGTCTCTGTATATTTTCCGCATCTTTGAACTCTGTTATGTTTTCCGGAAAACAGACTGTGCATGCTTTTAATAGACCCGACTCAATCCCTAGCCAAAAATCCTAAAGGAATGAGTACAGGATTCATACTGGAATTTATTTAATAAATAGAGACCAATCCTAAAGATTTCTATTGGGATTAACTAATAATCCTCTAAAAAAACTAAGACTGTTCTGAATAAATTCCATTTTTATTTTATTCTTACAGTTCCATTGGACAATGTGTAATATTTATCAGCACCTTACTGGAGTAAAGGAGTTTTAAAAGTTTTTGACTCATTGTCCTATTACCCTGCTCCCCCCAAAGGTCCATCCAACCCAAAAATAGTAAGCATTACTATACTAATGCTGTCTCGGTGTATCATCTATTAAATAATGATTGTCGCAGTGAGTTTATTCACAGAATTTTTGGAGACGTGTCATGACTTGTTTCGAGAGCTTGATTATGGCTCAAAAGAACCTTTGGCCTTTATTTATCAAATATGGAATTGATTTTAAGACTCTTTACCAGAAAATATAGCAAAAAATATAGCAGAAATCAGTTTCTGTGGGGCCTGTGTGAGATTATGTCACGTTATAAAGCCTGTAGCTCTGTGCTCGGCTGTCTGATGAATGGAGAGAAGAGAGAGAGAGCCAAGAACAACAGAAACTCCATCACACACACTCACTCCTGAATGATGGCTAGACGGAGAGACTCTGGAGAGAGAGAAGGAGAGGAGAGAAAGTAAAGGGAATAATCTATTATTACTTAAAAAGACCAAAATCATGTCCGTTTGTTGTTTTATTAAACACAGTCATGTCACAAACCCTAAATTAAAAAGCATGCGTTGAAACCCAGTCATATTTATTACACAGACAGACACAACTTTAAAACGACCTGCGAAACACATGGCAAAACGCCATACCTCTTATAGATATGAAGTGTGTGTAACATTGTGTTTGTTGTAGTTCTGGTGTTTAAGTGGAGTTTAATCTTTACGCAAGAAGTATTTCAGAGAGTATTCTAGTATTTAAGCCTGAGGGAGTTGACTTGAACTTTTACTTGGTACTTTTTATAAAATCTGAATGGCTTCATGGAATTTTTTGTCATGCTTTTCTCGCTGACACTGCTATTGTCTGGTTTAAACAGCGTAATGAACTTCTTGACTTCATTTGTAACAAATCATCATCAGTTTTCTATTAATTTCATTTGGGTAAATCACTTGGGAGTTAGAACATACAAGACTCAGAACAGAAACTGGCCCAGAGGCAATGGAAACAAGCCATTGAGAAGTGTGTTACTGATGCAAGGCCCGGCCACTGGGACTAATAGACTGAAGGGGGGCGACTTGTTAAAATATGGCTGTCACAGATTACAGAAAAATTGCTCTTGAGCAAAGTGACCCTAAAACTATTCTAAGTAATTTCCAGCTCACATCAAGTAAAAGTGTCTGTCGGAATCTGCTGGCTTAAAGTTTATTAAAAAAGAAAGATTTAGTCCTATTGTGGTAATAAAATGGTAAATTAACTTAAGTTGCACTGTTTCATAATTTGAGGTAAACTTTACCCACCGTCAGCAATGCCTATGAGACAGTAAACAAAAACCAAAGGAGGAAAGACACACTTACAAAACTGATTCATCCAGTTTCACATTTCCCTTAATAATCTAGAATCTGAGAACTCATCAAATGTCACTCATGTTCATGTATTAACTTGACTTTTTGTGTATGCCACAGGTTACTGACAGTATCATCTCCAAACAAGCTTTACATGGTGAGTATATGAATAGTCATTTATCTAATAAGAGTCACAGTTTCCAGAATAATAATGACATATCAAAGCAAAGTTGACTAATATTCTGGAACAATAAGCGAAAGAAAAACTAGTGTAGTATAGAAACTAGTGCAAACATATTAGATAGTCTAAAGAATAGGAACTCTTAGTCAACACAATACTATATACATTTTTATTATATATTTTAATGTGCTGACTGTGTCTATTATCTGTTTTATCATCAGAGATGAGAGCCATGCCTCATGCATATAATACTTCAGGGTCAAAATTCATAACCACAGTCACACAACGACCATCAGCCCACCTGACTCTTAGCAGCCTCCCAGGTGAGTCTATGTGTGTGTGTGTGTGTGTGTCTGACATTACAGTTTTCATTTTGGAAAGGTATTATACATAGAAGTGCACAAAATGTTGTCTACAAAATAATTTTTTTAAGCTTAGACCAACTTATACATGTATATCAATTTATTTCCTTTGATCATGATATTTAAGAAACATATTTAGAAACATCTATTCAGTCAAATCATTGAAATGGTTTTTATGGTACTATAAATGCAGTTTAATGTTTCTTTTAGATTAAAAGTTATTAAAGTTCACATTAAAGTTATATTTAGAAAAAAAGTTTTTTGTTTTTATTCAGTCAATGATTCTACCAGGAAATTAAACCAAGTCAAACCGGCTTTGTTTTAAGATCGGTGAACATCGAGGGAGTGTACATAACAACTCTTTCTTTCTTGACACGTGCATCATTACTGTATGTAGCAGATGCATTATTATTCATAAACCTGTTCATACAATGGGCTTGAAGATGACACCATGATGGATCGCACATGCAGTTGACTTCAAAAGGCCAAATCTGTTTAATGCTCATGAACATCCATATTAGTCATCATGATGGCAGGAGACTTTACGCACAGTACACATCTGCGGTTCATATGTGTTGTGTTTTCCGTATCTGTTTTTGTTAGAAGTATGGCCCCCTTAAAACTTTTTGAAGCATTAAATTAGAGAGCAGGTCTTACATGATATTGATCTTCATTGTGTTCAAGGAACACGCCGCCTGTTCTCTCCATGTCCTCTACACCTCCCTTCCTCTATTTTTCTCTCTCTCTCAGTTCTTTGATTTTTCACTGTCCATGACTTCCTCTCCTACACAGCTTTACTTTCCTGTTTCAATCTCTCTTGTACTTTCAAGTCAATCCACCAATCTTTCATTCCTTGTGAATTAGACTCCTTCTTATTCGGCCTTACCTCTGAACCATTTTCTTCTCCTTACCACTGATTTGTTTTGTCATTTCTTAAAAGATTTGCTTTTCCACTTTCATAAGTCAACATGAAATGAAAACTGACCCTGTTTATGTTCATAATTCACAAATGATTAATCAGTTATTCCAAAGCCATAAAACTGTTGTCTTTGTAATCGGTCAGCAAATCTTACTCCACCTCTAAAATTAGTTGGATGACATCATCTAGGCCTCTTGGGCTATTGGTTAATGGGGACTTTAGATGATGATTTAGGCTACTGGTAATACACACTTACCAAAACTTGCCAATGCTTCATGTAGTAATTTTAATTTTTTCAATTAATTTTAATGAAGGATTCAGCAAATTATTATAGTGATAGTATAGGGAGTCTAAATGGTCCGGTATGGAAGATACTTTTTTTGATGGATTATTCTTGTTCTGCATTGTATTGTTGAATATTCTGCTTCATTCTGTTTTATGTTGACTAAGGGTGAGTTAACAGTTTAGCCAATAATTTAAACAAGAACAGCAATTTTGGGAATGTTGTATAGGTTCTGTAACATCATGCGCATACATGTTACATGTGTAGTCCTAGGCATGCGTAAGTTATTGATGCAACAATGGCTGACTACAGGACTGTATTTGTACTGCTGTTATTATGAATATACTGAATGTTTATTAACACTTCTCCAGCAAGTAGGAATAAATAAAACCCCATTGTCCATCCCGACAAAATTACTTGATCCTTTTGCCACCTTGATTGTTTCTATTCACCGTTCTGTAAAAGGTGTAAATGTACCCTAAGTCTCTGTCTGTCTCTGTGCTTCAGGTGGTGCTCAGTATTCCAACCCTCAACCAGACCTGCACCAGTCCTGTCGCCACCCCGTACGTTCCTGGGCCAATCAGAGCTTTGGCGCCCATCTGCACAACATGACGCTGACCAGCGGGCGCCTTCGTGTACCCCAGGGTGGCCGCTACTACCTGTACTCCCAGGTGTACTTCCGCTACCCCTCCCCCAGCGAGGGCGATCAACATAGCGCAAGCCACCAGCTAGTCCAGTGTATTTATAAGAAAACGTCCTACCTGAGGCCCATTCAGCTTCTAAAGGGAGTAGGGACCAAATGTTGGGCGCCTGAGGCAGAATACGCCCTTCATTCAGTGTATCAGGGTGGCCTGTTTGAACTGCAGGCAGGCGACGAGGTTTTTGTCTCCGTCTCTTCTCCCACAATGGTGTATGGTGAAGACTCTTCTAGCTACTTTGGAGCTTTCCGTCTGGATCTGTAAGAGTCAGTGAAACTACACCAGGACTACATTACCCAGAATGCACTGGGTGGATCACTTTGGGGCTGCAACCCAAAGAAAAAGACAAGTCATTTCATTGTGTCATTTTCCTTTCCACAAAACAGACAATGAATATGTGAAGGATGCGTGAACGAGGGACATTCGGACATGGCTATTTCTTTAAAAGACAAAGGAATGTATGTATATTTCTATAATCACATCAAAGATGTGAATCTTTGAAACGGTAGTAGTAACAGGAGGAGCTTTTACAGGCAACACACGCAAGGTGAATCTGTGCCAATGATGTATATGTTTAGCGTGAGAACTACAAATCAGCTGGAGGGGAATATTTTTGTGTACAGCTGATCTACAACAGATTTTTAAAAATAGAGATATGAAAAGAGAATGATGACGGCGGGAATGTGGAGGAAAGAAAGAGGAGAGGGGAACTATGTGGCTCTACCAGCCTCAAAGAAGCTTCCTGGCAGATTGCAGAACTGTGGAATTCCTGTCCAGTCAAACCTGTTGAGCAGCATGCCCTCAAAAAGACATTATCAAGAAAGAAAAATATATCACACGTACACATAAACACAACAGAATTCCCCTTTGTGCATAAATTACATTTACATACACTTGCAGTGTATAAGGTTAAATAAACTCTACACCACACCCACAGACTTACAATGCCTTGTTTTTGTGTTGCACACACATAAAAACAGACACTCCCAAGTGCGCAACTGGACTTCATACACCTTACCTATTTTTTCTTTGTAGTTGGTTTAACCTGTGTATATATTGTATTTAATTCAGAGCCGTGAGATTTGGAATTGAATGTATAAGCGTAGTATCGCTGCATTTTTATTAAGGTTTTTCCTACTACACTCTGAGCCTCCCACTGTAAATGTAAATGGCCGTTTTAGAAACCAGTGTTTTCCAAATGAAGCAGTGCTAAGAAAAATGAGAATCTTGATAAAAGCCCAGATTTTCTGAGAAAACGGGTGTGTTTGGAGAAGGAGAGGGTGGAGTAATAACTTTTCAGTGAAAATGATCAAGTGCTGTCACAATGGTGTTTTTGAGAGCGAGTAAAACAGTCAGTTCGATTTCGTAGTAAACCACAGTCAGGTTTTCTTCTCTCTGGACTCTACCCCAGTTGTTACTGATAAAGGCAGTGAGCTAAAGGCCTCCTGCCAAGACAATGTCTTAAATCACATTGTACAAGGAGTGGGATGGAGTCAAGGCATTTTGTGGCATTTAGCTATGGACATAATGTTAGTTACTTCAATCTGTCTAAACCGCTATCAGCAATTTGTCTGGTACTTGGAACTAGATTTAATCCAAAGGGGAAAGATGTGATATATTGCTAATAAGTTTTCTTTAGATTACGGCATACAGTTACGAGCTTACAAGTACAGTTCTCTCAGTTAAATTTAATAGTAACTTTAAACATGTTGTAACCATGTTATAAGAGTGTTATAACATGACAAAATGCCACCAAATTCCTTCACACATGGTGCAATGTTTTCAATGTTTTTATAAGGGAATGTAATGTCAGAAACCACTAGCTTTTTTCTTAATATTGATTCTATATATGTATGTAAATATTTTAGGACCTCTGTTATGAAAGCATCAGCAATGTATTTTTACATTAATCCCACAGCACTCTCCTCAGCCCACTAAGATTCACATTTTAGGCAGAACTATTCATACCTGAACTCAGACCATACATACAGTGGCATCATCATTGCACAGTACCCATCACACACTGAGCTATATGGAAGCCTGGTGAGATTTTAACTCACAAGTAAGACTTAATGCAAAAACAGAAACCAGTTTCTCTCCTGCTTCTTCGGAAGACCTTAGGGATGCTAACAGTCGTGAACATACAGGATGTCTAAGCGTGCGTGTGTATACAAGTTGAAATATGTGCCGATCTGCACAACATGGAGGTCGTGGTGGGTCAGGAAAGAGAAATAGGGCTAATTTCTAGTGGATCTAAATAGATTACGGGGAGCTTACCCTCTGAACCACAAAGCATCACAATGTGAACAGGGAAGATAAATGTAGTTTAAGTGTGTATGTGCGTGAGTGTGTGTTTTCTTAATGAAATGCCTGACTGGTTTAAAAGCATTAGATGTGATGGTTTGCATGCCCTCTTTAAAACAAACTCTCACTGAGCCCTGCTGAGACTTTACAGGACTGCTGTGAAAAACTTCGGGGGGTTGAACATATTGAACTGCAGTGAGCAATAAGAGCTGTCAGGCCAAACAAAAAGACTATTGTTTTTCCTTTTTCCAGCAAGCCATTATACACTTTTTTCTCTGGATTGTTAAATTCTCTTACCGACAATCTGTGGGTCTTTGAAAATTTTCCATTTATAGATGTTATACACTGTTTACAAATGTTGTGCCTCCTTCTCGGTAAGAATGTATTGATATCTCTCGCTTTTTTTATAATAGATTTTTACAATGTCTGTGTCCTTACAGAATGTTTGAGGTGTCACTTCCAAAAATTAAAGTGCCTTTTTCGAGTCCTGTTTCGATCATTGTATTGTGATTTTTCTGCAATTTTGTTTTGACGTTTTTGCTAATGTTGCACACACACACACACACACACACACACACACACACACACACACAAACTTTTATTGTTTTTATATAATGAAACTAACTAACCCAAACTTCCAAAACTAAAAACATTTTTGTATACCTAGAATTTATTGAATTATTTTATTATTTTTAAGGACACCCCATAGTGAGTTTTTGCTGAAAACTCTCATTTTTCTTATACTGTTTGTCTTCCAGACAACCAAACCACGAGTCACCCATCATTCTCACTTCTGCTCAGGCTCCTAACGTCTGACATTAACAAAAAACAAAACACACAGCCCACACACATTTAACCACACACAAATCCATTCAGTTTTTTAATATATCCACACACAAACTATATTGTTACACACCCACACATAAAGACAACCTGCCCAGGGCACCCGAAGTGTCTGTGTTGTTGCCTGTAAAAACATACCCTCACGCAAACAATTCAAACACTTCATCAGGCATTCCACTGGCCAGTTCTCCCTAGCAATCCATCAGTCATATGTGTCATCATGAAACCTTTTCTGCCATTCATTACAGTAAGACCTCCAGGCATTGTTATTCACAAACCCATCCTTGTCCTCCTGAATTCCCAGAATCCATCAGAATACTCTGGAATGTCATCCAGTCCAGGCCCTGTCCAAACCATTTAACATCACCATGCAGCCCTTGCTTATCTAATTTATTTGTGCAGGGCCATGAGTGTAGATACAAACAAACAAATGGGACAGATGGTGCAAGAGGAGCGATAAGATCTTTCTGGTCTGTTGATCATCTCCTAAAACTGAAAGGCCAGTATGAGGTTTAGTTGTTTCTCAGGCTACATTTATCTCTTCTTCTGTCTGACACTCATAAAATGTGATCATTTAAAACAAATGTGAATAGTGCTTGTCTGTGCAAAACCACAGTGGCAATAATTGATATGTGGTTACTAAGGTGTCCTGAGTTTTAATGTGTTGTTAGGTGGAGGACTACCAATATTTGCCAGACAAAACCTTTGAAAAGTACAATTATCATGAACAAATCGCATAATGAGGTAATGTTCATGCCTATTACACAAATGGTGCAGGACGAGTTATGTGCTGAAGTTAAATACTTAAGAGCTAGTGGTTTGTTTTACGAGCAGTATAAATATTGATGCTTGCTTTTGAAAACCACCAATATAGCTAAATAAACCTGTGCCAAAGAAAAAAATCATATAGGTTTAATAAAAGTCCAGAACAACGACAGTACTGTTTAGATAGAGATCTGTGTAGATACATAAAACAAAAAAAACTTCAAGCCATTTCAAACTATGATCAACTAATTTGTTAATAAAAAAGTTAATATATTATATTAATAGTCTTATTGATTGTACTTTAGGATGAATAAAGTTGAAAGTAATAACCCTGAGTTGGCTTAAAATCTGTCTGGGGCTTCATATAGAAAAATAGCTTAAAACCTGCTCAAAATCATCTGTAAAGAAATCAGGTAACATTGTTGCAACTGTTTTAACAAAAAAAATGACAAAAAGGAAAACAACAAAGTGACATTCAAAAGGTGCAAGTAAGTCTAAGCAAAATTAAAAATACTTTGAATAAGACTCGGCACACCATCCTTGTTTTAAAAGCCCCTCAGCAAAGTCCTTCAAATCCCATACTTAACAGGAGTCCTCCTGGCCCAGCTTTTACAAAGACCAGAGCTATTGGGTTTATGAGGTATAAAATGTTTTAATTTCAGGAAATTAAAAGTCTTAGCAGGACCACCATTATGATCAGCAATGTCCTTTACATTAATCTTACAGCCCACATTTTAAAGAGAGCTATTCATACCTGAATATATATAGTGGCATTATCATTGTACAATAGAAGTCTTATATTGTGTAAGATAAAGCAACCAAGGGATTACACCCAGTTTTCGACAATTTAATGTGAGAATTTTTTTAATGTGAGAATTATTTTACAGTCAGTTAAACACAGCCTTCTCGTTTTGCAAAAATCACATTTATTCTAATTGACACAGATGTGGAATGGTTCATTTGACCATACAATATAATACATTAATGTACAAATACTGCAATATAATATATTCTTTGTGCAAAATAAATGCATATATTAAAGTTAACACATCTCTTTTATGTAAAAAATTAATCATGTGTTAAATGACTGCTTTGGAATACATTACTACACATATTTATATTTTTCCATTCACTTTGGCAATAACTGTATCACCTTTTTGCTGAGAAAAAATTCACAGGTTTATTCAGGTGAACATTGTAAAAGCGCTTGACAATGTAAAAACAGTTTACTGAGGTTTAGCATTTGCCCCCACTAAACAGAATATTTGTATAGAAAAGGCAGGCACATTCTCATGTAGATGACACCTAAACAACTGTTTACTTCTGGTTTGCTTATTTGCATTCCCGAGTTTAAACAGCCCATCAGTGAACAATACTGTTACTTAAACAGGTTAAGTTTTAACAGCAATTAAAAGAAAAGGTATTAAACCTCAAATCCACACAGAAGGTGGAAGCAAACATTCTGTAGATAAGAACATAGTCTATGGCATGTCCTGTTTCACATTACAACATTTAATTTGGTCCTGGCTTGGCTCCTCATACACCAATCAAGTGTTGGGTTACAGCGCAGATAGGCTCAGCACCCACCCGGACTGCAGGAATGAGTGGAAGCCCTTCCTGCCAAGTCTCTCCAATAACCCCCGTGTGACACAGAAGGGACCCTTTGTGAAAGGACCCTTCCACCGACCACTGTTTTAATTAACCTTTTCTCCTCTCCCTCCTCCCATATTCCCATGTTTTCCTAGGAGGCTAAAAAGAAAGACATAATCCCCCTCCGTCCCCATTGAAATACACACATATACACACACCTTTTCTTTCAGTAATCAAAGCTTAAGAATTTCTTTTTCCCTCCTCTATTATAACAGTGTAGAATTGGCTGCTGTTTAAAGACCGGAAATTGTCTTTCTAAGAGTGGAAGGCGGTCTGGGCTGCGTGATGGTGCTCAAGGGAAGCGGTCGGGGGACATCCTGGCGACCGAGAGCCCAGACGACCAGGAGCGAATGGGAACAATAGCCTTCTACGACCTCCCTGCCCCGAATCAAACTCCCGGGAATTACGGCGAGCAGGCAACGAGAAAGCCGGAGGGTGATTAGAACAGGCACGAAAAAGGCGTAGAATGCATTTAATAGCCCATAAACAACTCAAATGCCAATGCAAGAAAAACTGAATTGGGGAGATGGTTGTAAACACACAGGGACAAAAGTCGGGCAAGAATGTTAAGGAGGCGGACTACAGGGAGAATCTTATGTCACGACCTGATCCTCATGGGAGGTGCAAGGGAGGTGTGTGAAGATGCTTCACTGAGGTTGTGTAAGGACAACAGCATATGGTCAATATGGGAAATACAGTGGGGGTAATAGACTTGAGTATGAGGAACCACTGAACAGGTGCAGAATCATCATTACATCATCACAGAGAGCACTAAAGGGTCCAGATGCTCAGACATCAGTATAAAGACATCAAGAGATTGTCAAATGAAAATATGCGGACATGGCGAAGAGTCAATTAGATGATAAGAACAGACACCCTGTGAGATACTGACTCCTGGTGGTTACCACCAGGAACTGCAGCTACATTTGGGAAAATATACCAGTAGACAAGAGGAAAATGAGACAGCCAGAAAAAGGGCACTCCAATAGAATGCATTACTTTGAGGCACGTTCAGCTTTTATAATCAACACAGGCTGATGTGCAGTTACATATAAACACTTGAGTGGCACAATTTGACAGCCAGATCTTTAAAACCTTCTTGTAGTCTACTGGTCTACTGAGTGCATTTTGATAGTGTATGTGAGTGAGACACACAATTCCCCATTAAAAATGCATTTCAACAGAAGAGCAGCACATCTTCCCACAGGGATCGCTTGACAGACACAGGTTCAGGCAAGACATCATCAGTGTATGTTCTAAGATTATATCAGGAATGTTCTCACCCTTCTGAAGTTCTTCTTCAGGTCAGACGTCACCCCAGGGATGACAAGTGCATCAAATAAATAAACAAACAGTTCACTCAGATGGATAAATTTGAGAGGGTGTGTGAGCACAAAAAAGCCTTTGTTGTGGAGTACAGCAGTCCTTCATATCAGGGTTAATTTTACATTTCCAGGGATGAGACAACAACATTTTCACATTAACTGTCTCTTTAGCCTCAGGATAAGCTAAAAATTCCACCGAACCTCCAAGTGCCAGACTCTAGCTCCTGTCGAAACATGTCCATGTTGTACTGCAGCAAAATACAGCCTTAGGCCACTCTCACACCTTTCTATAATAGCAGTAAAAATACACACATAGCCTTCCCATCATCATCTTCACAAGATGATTCAGCCTTTTGTGTGTGTGTGTTGTGTGCAGCAAAGTATGTGTGACTTATATTGAGTCCTCACAGCCTTCAGTTAAAAAGGATAGAATCTGGGTCTCTGTTGGCCATCTGGGCCATGTGTTTCAGAATGTCCTTTTTAGTAATGATTCCCAGCAAACGCCTGAAACAGAGACAGGGAAATGGGAAATTTTTTATTTTTAGTTGATAAAAAAAATGATCTGTCAACTCTCATAAATGTGTACCACAAACCAGTCATAAGTAGCATGGGTATATTTGTAGCAATAGCCAACAATACATTGTATGGGTCAAAATTATATATATATTTTTTATTATTATTCTAGTTATTACTATAGAGAGTTATTATTTTAACTATTTTTCTTTTATGCCAAAATCATTAGGATATTATGTAAAGATAATGTTTCATGAAGATTGTTTGTAAATGTCATACCATAAATATATTAAAACTTATTTTTGTGGATGCATTGTTAAGGACTTCATTTATACAACTTTAAAGGTGATTTTCTCAATATTTAGATTTGCACCCTCAGATTCATTTTTTTAATAGTTGTATCTCGGCCAAATCAAAAGAAGTACATCAAACCATACATCAATTGAAAGCTTATTAATTTAGGAAACAAGGAAACAAGATTGAACAGATGGTTCCACTTTGTGTATGCATGAGAGAATATGACAGTATGTTTGCAGAAATATAAAAGGCCACGTGTACAGCATTTGTACAGGATTTCTTGTATTTGTTACAAATAAGCTACACATGTTGAGGTGAAACTTTTGAAAATGTTCTTACAAAGACAGTGAACTCATGAGAACATTTAAAGCAGTAGACAAAAACACATATATCGACCAAGTCATGTTTTACCTCAAATCTAATAACGTTTTGTTTTAGGTCTTGGTTGAGTGTCAGGGAAAATATCATTAGTCTGGTATGAAAACATCTGTCTACCTCTATGATATATCCTCACTAAGAAAGTGAAACAAATCTGTGCACATGTTTCTTTTATTCCATGCAATTCAATTGAATTTTTTTGTATAGCACATCTTATAATACATATTGTTCCCTGTTTGTTATACAACAGCTCTGTTCAAAACTTAAAAGCTTAATCTTTCTTTTTGCATAACCACACTGCTATTTTATGAAACTGGTTCACTGGATAAGAACAAAGATACTTAATAGGTTGAAAAAGGTGTTATTTTGCACAAAGGTTATGGTACAGTTAATGTTTAATTGTTGGTCGGAAGTATGTTATTAAATTGCAATTTTAGAAAGCTATTGTAGTAGATGGGACTTGCGGTCTTGTTGAGAGGTGTTGCAAACATGGCGGCGGAGTGCACAGACCACCATAAACTGACTTTAAAAAGACAAAATCCAGATAAATGAAAATGGGAAGATTTCATAGGGCCCTAATGCCACAAACAGACTGGCCCATAAAAGTGGCATGATTGTAAACACAATTCGAGTACAAATGGTCTGTGCTACTCAACGCATTGTTAGTTTACTTGAATGTGGGCTTTAATATCATTTACCTACCTCTGACAGGTCCAGAGAAAACAAAAAATATCTGATGCAAACATATCTCACATATCACATATTTAAACAGACACACACATCTAAACACTCACCCATTCTGTGTGACCAGGCACTGCCGCAGGCCAAGTTTGCGGAAGATGTCCACCACGATTTCCATGGGCGTGTGTACAGTGACAGTAAAAGGGCTGAGGTCCAGGATGCTACACAGTTTTACTGCAGGGGGAGCGTTCGGCGATGATGGCAGATCACATTCAGTGAACAGGACGGCAGACACACTGACAACACTGTCTTGATGCCTGCGGGCATTTTCTGATATAAGATGAAAGATATGCAAAAAGAAAAAAGTTAAATAAACCTTAGGCTTAAATGCAGAGTCAATAAATGTACAAAAAAAACACTGTTCATTACTGAAACCTTAGTCATAGTCTATCACTTATTCACGATGGAAATAAAACACAAATATGACAAGAACAGACTGAACTGGCAATCTGATTTGCTGGCTACTATAAAAAGTCAGAGTATAATGAAGTCAGAGATGTTTTAATCAGTAAATGAGACAACAAAGTTTCATTTAAAAGGCGCCAGGCTGACAAAGTTTACAAGATTTGTGGTATCAAACCTTTAACAGATACTAAAAGTTTAGTTTAAGACATTTAGTAGCAAGATATCCTTAGAGACAACTTTGAAATGATCCAGCGATTTTCACTCCCTCAAATTTTACATTGACATTTTGTTCTTTCTGGAAGAGACTTCTATCCACCTCTGTGATCCACTTTACATTTGAAGCTGCACATGCTAAAAAGGAGACCAGACTTTATGTTGATGCTCACGAATACACATACAATAAACACATACCTAATTCAGTAAGCACATACCTAAAGATATGACCAGATCCCTTCTCAGTACAAAGCCCACCAGTCTCTGAGACTGCTGCGAGATCACCACAGGAAAGCCACTGTAGGTGGTGTCTAAGATCAGCCTCTCCACTTCTTCCACTGTCATTCCGCTCTGCGTCAACACAGAGAGAGGTGGGTCGCTCCGCCGCGGCCTCATCACGTCAACAGCAAGAGTCTTGTGGCGGAATTCCTCTTTCGGCTCCAGGAAAGGGTAACCGTTGAGACGGATGTGGGCTTCGTAGATGCCCTCACGACCCAGAGCGTCCGCAACCCATTTGCTGGTCATAGTGGCAGCCATGAGGGGCACGATGTATTCTAAACCGCCAGTCAGCTCAAACATGATGACCACCAGAGAGATGGTCATCCGAGTCACACCACCTGGAGTGGAAAACAAGAAAAACAACAGTTCGCCAGTCTTACAGTGCAGCAGCATTATAGCATCTAGGACAATATAGTGTGTAACTAGATTTTTACATTTTGTCTCTGTCAGGCAGAAACCTTGTATGTCCAAAACCACTACTTTTCAGGAAATGAAATGTCATTAATATATTACCACTTTACCTACTGTAAAGCTCAAATGGAGTTATGAGGTTTTTGACCAGTGAATGTCTGTGTGTTTGTCTGTTGGCCACATCTGACACTGTAAATGCACTCCATTACATTTTCATCAACTTCATCAACTCACAAGCTATGAGTGCACCCATGTTTTCCGTTATTTTACCAAAATATCATAAAAATTATAAAAGATAAAAAACTGTGGACAGGCTTTTTAGGACAGTATTGGCTATGACTAGACATCAAATGTTAGCCTAAGACAAAGTTCTTCATTCCTCAAATACATAAAACACGAGCCTTTACATTTAAAAGTGCATTGCAAACAAGCTGAGAACACCTGCTTATAGCAGAGACAGTCCATAATGTGTTCATCACTTCTTTTACAGTATAGTGGGGTGGAGTTAACCCGTCTTACCAACAGTTTGCAGATCTAATGTACTTACGAAGTTTAGTCACAAGCTCTTTTTAATACGTTTCACTGGTTAAATATTTGTAAAACCCATAGACAGACGTACATGTTGAACAATAGTAATCATTTACAAAAAAACAAAAACAAACTATTGTTTGGTGTTTTCTGTAAACAATAATTGTACTTGCCATAATTAGGATGTATAAAGAAAACAACTCATTAAAAGTGCGACACAGTCAAACACAGAGCAAGGTCAAGCTATGCTCCAGAAAAGCAGCTCCAAATGCTTCTGCATGGAAGATGGCACAAGGCCATTTAAGTCAATTAAGAGCTGAAAAAATAAACCATCGGGAAAATGAATCAGTAAATTACACACAGAATGCTGCTGAATCACCCCTCACCCAGACAGGCAGCTGCGCCCACCATGGCGTACAGGCCTGGCGTGATGCAGTCTGCTCCAGGAGAGCACCAGCCTCTGAAAACCGGCCAGTCGTGGTGGTAGATGGCCAGCTGCTCCATGCCCACACCAAGAAGTCTTCCAGCTATGGCACCCACGGCCATACTGGGAATGAACAGTCCAGATGGTACCTTGGGAGAAAACAAGGGACAAAATGACTTAAAACTAAAAACATAGCCATTAATGGATATTTATGAATTTGGCAAATGCTTTTATTCAAAGACTTCAGGCTTTTTGTATAAGTACATGCGTTATTCGTTTTATAAATAAAAAAGGTCCATTACCTTCATGCCAAATGTAACCACAGTGATGAACATCTTAAAGACCAGCGCAAGCACCAGCTGCCAGATCGCTGTATAGAGCCCCGGTCCCGCCGGTCGGTCTGCCAGGCCATTAGAGCCATCACTAGCATTAACGTTTTCCAGCGCGTTTCCGCTTTTGCCTGTGTAGTCACAGAGTTTAGACGAGTCCAGCAGACCACAGTCATTGAAGAGTTCAGAGATCAGTTCGCTGCTGCTCATCCGCGTATACTCGTTTGGAAATGCTAGCAGAGCTGTGAACAGAGTCACTACCAGAACCTCCAAGACAGGGTAGTGCCCAAGCCGAGTGGTCTTCCGCTTACGACACCAGGCGATGTTAGCTCGAATAAAGAAAGCCCCCCAAAGACCACCAAAAATGCCTAGAAGTACGAAAGGAAGGAGCTCTAGAAGATGCCAGGGAGTGTGGAACTCCACGTAGAAGAGGACTAAGCGGCTGTTGCCAAAGGGATTGATGGAGCGAAGTGTGAAAGCCGCCACCAGAGCGGCAAAAAACGAACGCCAAAGAGTCTTCAAGGGGAAGTAGTAGCTGACCTGAAAAAAAAAGGAATATATTTACATTAAAGTTATTTACATTATGTTGTGACAAAAAAAACCCTAAAAAGGCGAAACTGTTATATTTAAGCATTTTTAAATTAGTCACTGTTTGCATAGAATTTGTATAAATGTACTTTTGGCATGTAATCAACCAGCTTCTTTGGGTCTCACCCTGATATGCTTTTTAAACACTATTGGAGGACTTTGCATAAATGTTCGGCTCTTACTGGTTGTTCTGACATTGTTAAATATTTTTTGTCTTAAATAAAATTAGTATGATGGTAATGTTGTGGCTTCCACAATCATTGTAGAGCCTTTAGGCTGTGAGAAGGTAAGTAAATCATTTTTATAGTAATTATGCATTATATAGACTAGGGATGCTCCGATCAGGATTTTTGCAGCCAATTTCTTGTCATCATGATCGGCTGACACCCATGCCGATCTTTTATATTACTGACATTTTACTGACAAAAGTACTTTGATGACTGTCACTGTTAACCTTTTTTTAAACTTATACAGATGTTGCCTTGGTTATATTATATCCATCTATGGCGATGGTATGACTGTGGCACCACAGTTAGATGTCATCACGTATATCCTCACGTGCTTTACCTTATTAAATTGCAATCAGTTCATAAAATCGGGCAAATTTGTCGAGTACCGATCGAGAATCACAGAATGTGATTATTGGCCAATATCAATCTGCTGCCAATCAATCGGAGCATCACTAATATAGACATTATTGATGCAGAAAACAGCATTCAACACATATTATTTAAAGTTCACACCGTAAGCGTATCACTGGCCAAATGTCCAAAACAATGCATATTGCAGGAAAGTTTGTCACGTCATTCTTATTTGTATTGTACTTTTTACAATACATATTGTTTTAACGTCTTAAAACTGTTGTGCAATTCTAAGAAACTGGGCTTGTGTGCTGGAAAGGGGTATTTACTTCAATCAATCCAATAAATTAAATACAATTTATATAAATCTTATTACCGTTTTTTGTACACCTATCAAACACAATTACTCACATTTATTAACTGATAGATTTTTTTTTTTTAAATTGTGTTAATTTTGCCAAAACCAACATACCATACATACTGTATAGCACTAAACATTTGTCACTTGCATTCAAAGTTTTCTTGGGTACATTTACCTCATAATGTATTAAATACAAAATGCTTTCCAGCTTGTGGGCTCTCTGGCACATTTAATGTGCTTACTGGGTAGTAAACTATTCAGTTTTTAAACAAACAAAACAACCTCTGAAACAGTTCAGTGGAATTTAAATTTCTCCACTGTATGGAAGAACTAGAAAATAACAGAACAGGAAAAAAGGTGCTCACCTCCTCCAGACTGAACAGCACACCTCCAATAGGAGCCCCAAATGCAACTGACACCCCCACTGCAGATGCTGCAGATAAAACCTGATACACAGACAAATATAAATATTTACCTACTTTCAAGTCAATTTCTTTGTTAACTAAAATGCATAATAAAAAGCATATTCATCCTCCCTCCACAATGAATAATACAAACATGATGTGTCAGGCAAACAGCCTAGAAAAATTCTGTTCTCTGGCCTGACCAAATTGGCACTGGTAACATCCAGCACTTAAACTAACAGAGTCCAAGCCAAGAGGCTTATATCAGTGTATAACATTACAAGTTTTGCTCCAAGACACAAAATACCCTCTCCCTCCCTTCTCTGAATTCCCTGTAATCTCTCCTTCACTCTATCCCACACTCCCCAATTCAATATCTCCACATCACTCTATTTCTCCTTTCTTTATCTCTGTCCCAGTTCCTCTCACCTCTCGTCTCTTGGCCTCGTTTCGACGGTATTTGGTGAAGAAATGGCAAAGGATGTTTGCGCAGCAGCAGGCGACATGGACCAGCGGGCCCTCCTTCCCTAAACTGAGACCAGAGGATACGGCCAGCACCAGTGTAATAGTCTTGATGATCAGAGTCCACTTTCCCATGTACCCTCGGATAATGAAACCACTCAGGATGGTTTTTATCTATGGGAATGAAAGGATATTTGGCCCAGAATTGGTAATTTCCTTGAAATAGATTCACTTCACTGAAGCAGACATTCTTGGCATGAAAACATATCTTTTTCAATTTTTAGATCTGACCTGATATCTCATAGGCCAGCAATAATCTAAGTCATAAATATCAATACAATAATGGTTTTGCAAACAGACAGTGTGACCTACATTGTTCTCCATGACAAGTTGAGAGTGCAAAAGATATTGTAGTTAAAGGGATAGTTCACCCCCCCCCCCAAAAATGTAATGATTTACTCAGCCTCATGTCATGTCAAACCTGTATGACTTTCTTGCTGATCACCCTGTCAGGGTCAGGATCAGTGTCTTGTATCACCTTGAAGAGGTTTATTTTTCAATAACAGGCAGCTGGCTGTACATTATAGCCTTTATCAAGACTATTAGAGACTTGAAGATATTTTGCATATTTGTCTCTAATAGTCTTGATAAAGGCTATAATGTACAGCCAGCTGCCTGTTATTGAAAAATAAACCTCTTCAAGGTGATACAAGACACTGATCCTGATCACCCTGACAGGGTTTATTCCATTATAACATTCCTCCAAAAAACTTAATATTTTGCATTACCAAATATTTAAGACACATTTTGCCTTTTCCATTGGTACACTTACACACAGCTTTTTGTGATATGATTTAATATTTTTGATTATTGTTTGTATATTTTGTTTTTATTGTGTGACTAATGTGAATTTGGCATATTATATGTGTTATATGTGTATTATGTATCCATTATGTATCCAGTGCACTGTGAGTTCATTGCATTTTCTGTAAACCTTGTACATTGTGGTATACTGTCATTACATGACTGCAACGTTAGACCATGCAAGATTTTCATACACTGCTAACTCATGTATATAGTGTAGCAGCAATAAAGATATTTAAATATTTTTATAAATTCATAAATTAGAGAAAATACACCTTAAAGAAAATAGTTGGAGTATGGTTGTATGATGGGAAAATCAAAACAAAGCATATAAAGGATCCATTTGTGGCTTACCTCAGGTATTCCTGAACCGCATGCATATGGGGCGAAAGATCTGACCAGACTCACTGCCAAGAAGGCGAAGAGAAGAGACCAGCACACATACATCAGATAATTCACCACATTTGCACTGCCCCCCTGCAGGCCACACAAGGGATACAGCTGATTAGTATGACTTTAAGAGAGTAAGGAACACTGTCACCCCCTACAGGACATATACTAACACAAGTCCTATGTACTGAACGGGTAGTCAGTTCGTTTTTTAAAGAGGTGGTAATGTTGTGGATCTAAACTTTTAATTATTGGGTGTTAAAAATGTCAAAGAAACAAATGGGGGTATAAAGTAATTGCATTAAGAGTTTTACAATAGGTGGTACATGGCAAAATATAAACACTGTCATTACTACTTTTTTAATTGACCTCACAAAAAATTATTGTCTACTTTAGCACTGTTAGTGGGCATGTTTAGGAGGCAACAACAAATCATTAGGGTTGGATAAGATAAATATTTATAAAGATTTATAAAGATATAAAGATATGTATAAATTAAGTTTATATACTTGAAAAACATATACAGTACCCTTACAAGGTCACTTCTCCCAAAACAATCTCACCAAAAAATCATGATTTACTGGTCACTTAAATAATAATATAATAAAATTTATATTAGATTAGATCAACATGACAGTGTAAAATATTATAAAACTTTATTTATGGCTACATAAATTGGCTTTTTAAATAAATTGATCATCATGTCTATTGTGGTTTAATTCAAACACTGCAATAAACTTACAGTAAATTTACTCCAAGTACTTTTACAAACTGAAATGATCAGCATCATTTATTTATTTATTTAAATAAAGTGTTTAACTTCTTCAAAGATCAAAGATTGCATCTTCTTTTTCAGACCACAAGGTGGCAATATTTTTACAGAAGAATGAGGACCAGCGCTGAGCGAGTACATGTGCACACAAGGCTGTGATCCACAGGAAGTGAGGCAGCTGGATCTCATTTCATTCAGGCTTCTCAAAACACATTTATGTGGAAATCCTGGATGAGTCAACCATTTCTGTAAAGCTTGGATTCTGCAGAATTTGGAATACCACAAACACAAAGGCCCAACAAATACATCTGTCTTTAATCCATCAACTGTTTGATGTATGATTACTGAAATGATTACAAGAACAACCTTTTCCCATGTCAGTAAAGAAATAATTTGGCATCAGTAACATTACTTCTAGTAAAACACTAGAGAAAGATGAAATAATTTTTTTAAAGTTTGAAAAGACTTTTAGATATACATGTGACCCCTCCAGGGTCCTTTTACTTTTGTAATATATACCGTGCATATACATGCGGATGGAGTGTAAAACTCACGTCATTGACTCCAACCATGAGCTCTGCCCAGCTTCTCCACTGAGGGCACTTGTCTCTTTCCTGGAAAGTGGTTTCATTGGATGCCCAGCAACAGTGCTCATGGTTAAACCAGAATCCACTAAGGCACACGCCTTCTTTCATGTCTGTCATCCAATGTGCGGCAATGTCTATACCTCCAGCCAAGGCCCCTGGACAGGCAGAGATGGGGCACACAACACCATTAAATTAAAACATGATTTTGCACATTAATGTTCCGTCAAACTTCTCAAAACTTGATTTATACATTTTCTGAAGAAATGCAAGTATGGTCTGTGCGAATGCTTCCACAGTGGTTGCCTGACATTCCTATGTGGTTGCTAAGGTGTTCTGAGCGTTTTTAGCAGACTGCTGCTATGTAGAAACATTAGAGATATTGGTGGTCAGAATCGAAAAAGTAACTAGCCCAATTATATTTTTATTCTTAGATAAAGATGGCTTTTGGTCTTTAATGCAAGTAGCCCATCAGGCAAAAATCATTATCAATTCTGCTAAAAATAACGTAATAGCGTTTTAATACTTTGTTTTTTTTAACCTACCTAAACTATATTTTGGGGATAGTTAACCCAAAAATTACAATTCTTTCATAATTTACTCATCCTCATGTCATTCCAAACCTGTATGACACTCTTCTGCAGAACACTTACTAAATGTAGTTTATTTAACAAAGGTCAGGAGGAGCATGGTCATGTAATCCAACCAATCAGCGCAGAGAGGTCTCTATATATAGCCTCTCTGCTGTCCCATGACAGTTTTTTGCAGCATCCCTACTTCACCCCATCGCCTCTCTCGCGACCGGTATCTATCCCAGTTAAAAAAAAGGGGGGGGACTCTGGGTTTGGGGTAAAATTCAGAGCTCGGAGCCCTCCCCTCGGACAGCGCGCCAAATATGCTTTGTTTTATATCTAATTTTATGTTAATGCAAACTCGTGAAACAATACTAAACGTAATACTAAACCTAAAACAAGATGCACAGTCAGATAAAATGCTTCAATATTATAAACCATTCTTTCTGACTGTAATTAAGAAGAAACAATAAGTAGGATGTGAGGACGTAAACAGGAAGTAGGCAAGATGTGGGCAGACCTGACATAAGTCCGATGAGAAGCATTAAAAGCCAGCCAGAGAAAGCATCACTGACGCTGAAAAGCAGTGCTAGTGTCGACTGTTTGCTCTTGTTGGTGATCTAATGAAAAAAGATGTGTTAGAGCAAAAATCGAGCAACGTCGCTGGATATGTGAAGTGAAATCCTTACTTACCTCTCTATGCCGGTCTCGGTCTTTGGACTTCTCTCTAACCCAGTCAATGGTGTTGAAGTCCTCATAGGTACCAATTCCAGGAACAGTCTCATCCAGCAGATCCATCAGCTTAGGACTGCTGTTCTGTACCCATTCTACTTTACAGCGGCCTGCAGGGACAAAAGACAACAGAAAGACTCATGGGAAACCAGCAGCAGTCACTCTGCTTTAACTATTGTTTGCAGGATTGCATGTCTAGGCCAATTGTTCTATTGTGGTAGCAGAATGCAAATATTCACTTTGTGACCTGAGAGGCATGCAGATAAACAATTTACTATTTCACTGTTATTCAGAGCTGTTAGCAGGTATGTCATATTACTTGCAGCACAAAGCTAAAGCCCTGTTCACACTGACAACAACTTTACCAGAGGTCATTAGGTTGCTGTATTGTTGGACGCTAGTTGCTACTGCTGGATGTCCCCACGTTATTAGTGCATTGTCATAACTTCAATATCAATATCAAAAACTTAGTATCAATGCATGTAACAAACGCAGCAAACTCTGTCTTGGTTATGCCAAGCTTACTACAGTATCATATAAGTTCCACAGTGTTTTCTTCTAATGGCAAGTGCCACATCATGTTACTGCTTATTATTTTTATTTTTTGGTTGGGATACTGGACATGTAATATCACAATGCCACAATTTTTGCCACTCATTTTAATGGAAATCATTGACCCTCATCGAAAACAAATGACTTGATAATCTATTTGTCACCGCAAGTGTCCATTAGTGGAAACCTAGAGACAGACTTAACAAAACAAAAGGTTGAAGTTTGCTGACCAAATATAACAGCAAGAAAAAGGCCAATGCACAATACAAGCCAGTTAGACCATGTTCACAGTATCACTTCAAACCCGATTTTTGTGCATATCCGATTGGAATCCTTTGTGTATCGGAACTGTTGAGATACCATTTAGGTATCCCATGGCACACGGTCGTTTTCCGAAATATCTGCACTGTTTTATAGCAATAATGTTGCTAGTAACCATGTTTTCAATTTTGCACAAGGACAACGAAACCTCTGCTCGCCGTATTTACATTTTACATAGCGTGCTGACGTGATGCAAGTCAAAAAGATACACTGATCTGATCAGAGTGATCAGGCTAAAATTTCCAAAAATGCGCTATGAATAGGGTTTCTAAGACGGCGTTTTAGTGCCACGTAAAAAAAAATTCTAAGATTACGAGATTAAAGTCGAAATACTACGAGCATTAAGTCGAAATACTACGAGAATAAAGTCGAAATACTACGAGAATAAAGTCGAAATACTACGAGAATAAAGTCAAAATACTACGAGAATAAAGTCGAAATATTACGAGAATAAAGTCAAAATACTACGAGAATAAATTCAAAATACTACGAGAATAAAGTCATAGGAGACATGTATATGAGACCATGCAGGCCTTACAAAAATGAACGATGGTTTTATTATAGTTAAATATATTTTTGGCAGATACTATTCTCGTAGTATTTCGACTTTATTCTCGTAGTATTTCGACTTTATTCTCGTAGTATTTCGACTTTATTCTCGTATTTTCGACTTTATTCTTGAAATATTACGACTTTAATCTCGTAATCTTAGATTTTTTTTTTTTTACGTGGCACTAATCCTCCGTCGTAGGTTTCAACCCACATATGAATGTAGTTTAAAACAGATTTGTAAAAAACTAATTTAATGAGATTTTTGCCATTCAGACTTGCTAAATATAATTGGATTCCAAACGGATATGCAGAAAAATCGGATTTGAAATGACAGCGTGAAGACAGTCTTAGATACATTAATTGTTACTTATGTTTACACAGTACACAAAACATTAACAGCTTCTTCACTAAACAATTTTTTTCAGAGAATCATATACAAAGGACAGGCAACCTTACTTATATAACAACACAAAAACAATTATTTTGATAAACAATAATACAATATAACTTTACAACACAAATACAGACTAGATGGGATATTATGTCAGTATGTGGGTGGTTGACAAAAGTCAATGTCATATGGTGTGACCTAAAAAAACTGTAGAAAAAAGCTAACAATTACAGTAAGATACATCCTTCTCATCCTATTTGTAACTCCAGCAAAGAAGATAAATCTCTCATGTTATTTGTATATTTAAATTTTTTCTAAATTTTTGCTTTCACACCATAGGACACAGTCACATATTTATTTGTCAACTACCCATGTACATTTTTATGTATGACACAAAGGCTAAACGTGGCTTTTGAGCCCTGTCAGATGCTTCTGATCAAACAAGTACAGCTGGTTTGACACATGTAGAAGCACTGTCACCTGGCCCTCAGACAAGAAATGTGATGTAGGTCAAAAGATTCAGGTTCAACTTAAAACAAGCCCACTGAAATAACACAGTACAAGGCATCATCCTACACACAGGCATGTTGACATTTTCAACATGAAAATTGCCATGTATGACAGTTATATTTCTAGCATTAAAACTCTTTTTATGGTAATCTAAGACCAATTACAATCTTTGCCTGAGCAGAAATGAAACTAAAACAGTTTTTTGTTAACTCATGTTAAGTCATATCTTACAGTGTTTCAAAAGTTATGATATAAATAATATATTATTTTAAATACAATATAATATATTAATATTATTAGCTAAATAAGTGCAAAATATTATTTGTTTTCTCTCAAAAACATACCACAAGCTGGAGTTACTGTTATGGATTACTGTTATGATGGATGGGTGCACATTTTGGAGCTTCAAAAACTCTAGCACCATACAGTATTACAAAACTAGATAGAGCCAGAATATTATTTAATATAACTCTGATTGTGTTCAGCTGAAGAAAAAGTCATATACAGCTGAGAATGCATGAGTGTGAGTAAATTATGGTGTAATTTTCAGTTTTGGGTGAAATATTCATTCGAGTCCCATGATTTTTTTAAAAATTGTATTTACCAAAAGAGTGACATTTTGATCTCTGAAGGGAAAATAACAATAAATATTAATCTTAAACAAAAGAAAAAAAAATGTGTTAACATTGTAAAACCGTCTATCTACTGTATACTGGACTACATACATGGATCTTTAATGGTTCAGAAGGTAATTAACTCTTTTTGCTTAAATTGAAAATGTGTAAGAACTTACGTGAAAGTCAAAAAATATGTTCAGCACAAGCTCAGAAATAAATGAACATGTCTTTAGGATAAGAATTTATATTGTTTCTAGTATAACAAGATGATGTGATGCTGCTTTATTGTTCATTTCACAAGTTTGCCTGCCCATTTAGTTAATGGTAAACCAACTTGGCCTGCTGCCCTCGAAGGATGACTCGAACCCGTGACTCGGTTAAACCTGAAATTAGCCAGCCAATGGTTCCCACATGGAAGGATTAAATAAACGTACATACAAATAATACATTAGTATATGGCATGAATAAATGAATGAATTCAAACTGCTCCTACATACACCAACATATGGCAACAAAACTGGTGTTAAAGTTGGCAGTTGGATCTACAATGTTGGGAATCACAGCTGCTGTGGCCAACACTATGTAACGTTGACTGCCGTTACATACAGCCTCTATCTAATATTGACGTTAATAACTTATTCTATTCAACCAGATGATAGCAGTTATGCTGCAAAATATCTTCACATATTGAGAATAAGGTAGTCCTTTTATTACCTCTATGTTTTGATGACATTAATACAGATACAGAGTAGGACAGGAATACGTTTTTTACATATAAAAGTTCCAACCATCACCAACAAACACCAAGAGTGTTTTTACACTGATTGAACAAGTAAGGGAATTCTTTCTGCACTTACATTTACATTGTGTTTTCACTGATGAATCAATTACATTAGACATCAATAATAAAGAAAGACAGTGAGATCTAAATCCCCTCTGTTTCCTCAGTCCTCCACCAACTATACCCACTGCTCCTTATTATTAATGAATGTGGATGACATTCCAATGTACAAAGGGCACACATATACACAAGTGTACAGACACAAACACACTAGCTCAGAAGGACAAGCCTGGGAAACCACCGTGAAACTCTGGCATAACCAATCAAAAATTTTTAAATTTCTTATAATCATTTCCTGTTTTATTAGGGTATTATTCTGCTATTAGGGTGTGTAAGTGAAAAGTCGGACCAGTCAAACTTGTAAAAAAAATATTTCCTGTGCTGATACAATCAGTACACCGACTGACTAACAGGTCACGTGACTCCATTTACATTTCTGCATCTGGCAGATGCATTCAACCAAAATCATTTTATCAGTGTTACAGCCATGACTACATGACCTATCAAGTACAGTGACGCAACAGTATAATCAAATCATAGATGCTGTAAACCCTTGAAAGATTTAAGCTGACCCTCCATCAGCCAGACTATTTAGAACCATTTTATCATCAATGTCATTGATCTGCCCCCCTTTATTTTCTCTGTATCTCTCTGTGTACCAAAAAAAACATTAAGTACAGACATACATTCATAAGTTTAGCCACAGGTTTATTATCTACTGCTTTTATTATTGTTTTGTCATTATATGGCCACAAATTAGAAGAATAAAACAGACTGGCATAGGGATAAATGACAGGCTGTGACATTACACACAAAAAAAATTCGTTTTACAAGAATTTTGTGTGTTCAAAGATTTTATCACAGTTTTTATGGTTATACTAACATATATAAATACTTCATTCTTATGCTGTGGAAATGCAGTAGAGGACTGTGTACTTTGTCTCAACTGATGACAACTGCAGTAATTGTGCAGACAACAATACAAACATATTATAAAAAAACAATCACTGATACCATCACTGAGCATGGCTCCACCACAGACTTTTGACAGAACCTAACAGAATCTTTGCTTCAGAGATAATTCAATATAAATAAAAAATATATCTTCATCAGAAGTGATTTTCTCTTACTTATCAGATCTTTAACCAAACAGTGTGGCCAACAGAATTGAATGAACAGTGAAGTAAGGAAGAGATAAGTTGTGAAATCAGTTGGGAAAGAGGAACTTCCTGGAATAACATGTTGTGACATCAACACTGCATCATCTGTATCTATGCAGACAGAATACTATCTATGCAGAGTGATAATTGGATTTTGCTTACATTGACATTATCAACATCGTTACGTGCATTACAAAGATGAGCTTCGCTTTTAATCTACTACGACCAGCAATAAGAAAAACCAAAGTTAAAGCACTTCACTACAATCTACACATCTACAAAACAAAAACAACTTGTCTAATATATAAAACAAATTCTCTCATAAAATCTAAGTTTTACGAGAGTGTACAAGATAATCCCATGTGATCGTCAATGTCACTCGTGCAGTTCTTACCCGCGCTGAAGTCCAGTGGCGGCACATCTTCACTGTAGTCAACCGTAGTATCTGAAATATCCACCAACTCATCATCGCTGCTTACACTGTTATAATGATCGCTGTAAAATCCACCGTTGTCCATTATCCGCCCTGTCAAAGCACATGATATACATACATTACAAAAACATAAACTAGCTACTCAAAGTAACTAAAATGAGATTATGAAATAATTGATGGGAAACGCTTTCCCTAGTAGGCATTCTGGTCTAGTATTGCAGGGACCAGTCGCCTTTTATTGATACAGGATAAGACTGCAATGTGATGAAATATGGTGAAGGTTCAAACAACAGTACCACTTCCTCTGTGTACCACCGCAGACACTTTATCAGATCAACTCATACACCAACAAGTTTAGAGAAGTTGAGGGCTGTCGATTTAGTCTCTAACTAGAGTACGGGCTGTTTAATACGACCAGTCTATTCATCGATAATTAATCCAAAGCAATAAAGTTACTGAATTAATTCGCTGATTTAAGTGTAAGTGTAATCATAAGAAGCATCTCAATAAGCCAGCTAGTTGTCACTTTGCTCATCTTTTTAGTCGTCACGCGCCACGTAACATTGTATATGTATATAACTATGTCATTTATATGTATATGTCATAGTAAATGCATATAACTTAATGGCCAAAATCGAAATGAAACAGTTTGACACATACCTCTTCGGAGCTTTGCCTAGCGGCCACTAGTATTGGACTTATTTGAGACGCCGGGTCTTGTGATCAGGATTTTAAAGTCGCTGTGTTAGGAATGCCGACGTATGTACGGCTGCTGTGAGTCAGTCAGTGCCGTCAACTCGTGCGTCACTGTTCACCCGGTACAATTATCTCACAGTCTCTTCACCGCTGATGTCTTAAATCACATAGCTCGGAACTCACGGTCTCGTGGGATGCGCTCCGGAGTCTATCCGTGTACTGATGTTTTCGTGAACTGCTCATGGCACGTCCTGAGTGTTCAGTTTATCCTAAAAACGTTTAGAGGTCAATAGCGCCACCCAACGTCTTGGGAGTTGAAGAGTTACCGAAAGTTTCAGCGATTCATCTGACTGATGGGACTCATGGGTCGTATAGTTGATTTGTCAGACTGTGACATCAGTTTCATTTTTATTTTTGTATATTGTTACCTATAATACACGCAACTTATGACCTAGTGTGGAAAACCAAAATTTATAGTTTTGAAAAGTATTGTCACACCACAGAATCCTTTTGAGAAAAAAACATTGTTACTTAAATTTTAAATCTTGTGCTCACACATGCACAAAAGAAAACTGTGTATAAAGTAAGAAGAATACAATAATTAACAGTTTATATAAATTGGCCTTATAAGACCTTCAATGAAACATTTAACTGTTAAACCCTGAGCACATTCTTAAGATTACATAACAAATGTATGCACCTTAAAGTTCATCCTAAAATAAGCAAATCTGCATTGCTTACTCTCAGTTCTGCAAAACATATGGGTTGGAAGAAATACATATCCATTTGTATTATGAACACAAGTTACAAACACAATATCATGTGCACAACACTAAACATTGTCTTCTAATTTATAATGTAATAAAAACCATGTATGTTACCTTACTTGTCTAATCTTACAAAACTGTAATGTAAAACAAAATGTAAATGTTAATTGTTGTCTGAAATGATTGACACTGTTGTCTGAATGATTGACACATTAATGAAATGGCTTGAATTTTCTGAACTTGTTGCTCCGTTTCCCTCATTTCAAACTATGACAAGAACCTCTTTTTCAGTGTCTTTCTTTTTCTTCAACTTCCCTTGTGTTTCAGCTTGTCGGGATCTATTGACCCATAGCCCAGTTTATTCAGCTTGAGATTCTGAGTTCAAGCTGTGAATTACCATCAGCTGTGAGCCTTGAATAAATTAAGTTTCCGAGTGCTTATCTTTTCTAAAAGAGTTAAACATGCTGCATTAGTGTCTATGTGTAACATAATCTTTGAAAATGAGAAAAAAGTGTTTAGTGTTTAATGTCTTTTTTAGAGTTTGGGATTTTGGGACAGTAAAGTCAGTGTCAGCATTTTGAGCACCTGAAAAAGGCAATCTTAAAAAAGTAGAAAAAACAAATAGCAAATGGTTCATTGTTTATTTTATTGGTGATTAGGGTGTGTTGTCATCAACAACACAGGCAAAACATTTAGAGAGCAAGACTTGAACTGGAAGACTTTCGGAGATTCTATGCAGGGGTGGCCCTGAAACCTGCTGTTTGTGTGCTGTGGAGTTGCTTTAAAAAAAATGGTCTGCTAAACAGACACTCCCAGCTAATCCAAAAGCAATTCAGTGTACGTCTTTTTAACATCTTAATTTCCTGTTCTAAGTATATATTACTATCATATTATCAGTTTAAATAATCTTTCTGTGTCTTCCACAAAACCTCACAACTAAGAAAAATCACACTTCAGTGTTGTATGCTATGCTATCTCAGTGCAGTACCTGCAGCTACCTCACAGTTTTTGCAGTGCAGCCATCATAATTTCTCAGAGTCAGACGCAGCCATACAGTAGTACAAGTATACAGAGTGATGCTTTATGAGGGCAAAGTGCCAAAACATTCCTAAAGTGCTAATCTGAGAAGATCTGCAGGTGGATTCTTCAACAGGCAAATGAGAAACATACAGGCAGACAAACAGAGCTAAACATACACAGACAGAACTTGTGGTTAAGGCAGCTTTTTGTAGTTTTGAAAGAAAAGTCAGAGGGCCTGAAAAAAACAATAATAGATATTCTTAACAGATAGTAAAACTGTAATAATTGTACCAATTCTGAAGTAATCACCGTGCAGACTGATAGCTGCCTGTTCTTTATCAATCAGTCGGCATTTCCAAAACTCTATATATTATATATTATATATATATATATATATGCATAAATAAATCTATAGTGTTTGCTATGGCCTATTTGCCTGACCTCACAGTGTAAGTTAAATTGACAAACAACGTCGAAAGACACAGAAAAAAAATACATTCTCACATCAGCATATACAATAACATGCCACTAAGCTAGATGCACTGATGGCTCATTGCTGGAGGAGGGAAAGAGAGAGGTTGTGTGAGGTATTCTGGCTGTCTGATGGTAAGAGAGAGTAACTTCTTATAGCAATGTTAAAATTACTTTTATACATCTTCACAATGGTAATAAACTGAATGAGAAAACAGCTACAACACTGGACAATTTTCCATTTTGCAGAATGACTTAACGAGGGTCATCAGGAGCTGCGATTTTCTCCAGACTGGGCTCCATGCCCCAGATCTCACGGGCATATTGGCTAATGGTACGGTCACTGGAGAACTTCCCACAACCAGCAATGTTGTGGATGACCATCTTGGTCCATTCTTTGGTGTTCTGTTTGGGAATAAAAAAGATAAACAAGTTAATAGACAGAATGGTCAGTTCCTGGATTGTTGTGTGTCTGTTTTGTGTAAAACCCATAAACAAAAATGCTTTATTTCATTATTTTGATTATTGATAGAACAGCCATCTTTAACTTAAAAATTCTGTGAAATCAATGTTCACAGTGCTAGCTACTACCTGTAGAGAAGAAAGGCTGCTTAGTGTTTACATGCTAGCATACTCCTGAAATAACAAAATAAACCCTTAGCAGATGCATTAAAAATTTACTCTTTCTTTTCTGGTAAAATAGACCAAAATGATTGATAATCCTGTTTGTATATATATACTAATGACCAGCTCTCTAGAATGTCTCCTCCCTCATCTTTGACAGATGCAGAAATGTAACATCTTTTTAACATCTTTGACTGACAGTATAGCAAGTAGGAAATCATGATTTGTGGTTGTGAGGTAAATTTATTGGCATTGGCTACTTACAAAAAAGCACAAGTTCCACAAACTTAGGAAAAAGAAATGTGTATTTAATGAGGTAATACAACACAATATTTAATACCAACCTTATACAGAGCACTGACTTTGTCCTGGCATTTAATGTAGTCCTCGTAGTCCGCAAAAACCTTGAACCTGAAATCAACAAAAATTTATATTATTTAAGATCAGTAAAGTAAAATTTGTGTAAGAAAATTTGTTGGCCTTGTGCCAACAAAAAAAGCAAACGGTTTTTCTTACCTGTCATGATGCATCAGCATGTTGACAATGTCTTTAAACTGGTCAGGTTCTTTAGGACTGAAGAATCCGGAAGAGATCTGATCGATTACTTGCTTCAGTTCTGGAATTCGGTTGTAATATTCCATGGCATCATATCTAGAAACAAGCCATTTTCAACTAAGTTAAGCAGAAATGGATCTGATTTCATTTCATTCTAGCACAAAAACAATGATAATTTACAATAGGTTTTTGTCCATTTTAGATCCTATTACACTGCCACATCTCTATTTAAGTAGATACACTTTCAATACAATAACCAAACAAAAACTTTCAATAAACATAACTAAACTTTTAAACTAAAAAAATAACAGTAGACTAACATTCCAATGTTTTCAAAATAATCTATTATTCACCCTTTCTTATCCAGAGCTTCCACATCATCCACTCTCATGCCGAAGATGAAGAGGTTCTCCTCTCCTGCCTCCTCTGCCATCTCCACATTAGCCCCATCCATGGTGCCGATGGTTAGAGCTCCATTTAGCATGAACTTCATGTTACCAGTTCCAGAAGCCTCTGTTCCTGCAGTGGAGATCTGCTCTGACAGATCAGCCGCAGGGATGACTGTAAATACGTGAGAAAGGGAGAGAAAGAAACAAGCAGAAGGATGAAATGTGAATAAATCAAATTGACCAAACAAATATAAGATAATAACATTTCATACCTTTCTCGGCCAGTGTAACTCTGTAGTTCTCAAGGAAGATGACTTTCAGACGATCTCCCACCACACTATCATTATTAACCACTTCTCCAATCGACGTGATCAGTTTGATGATCATCTTTGCGGTGTGATACCCAGGGGCAGCCTTGAAGACATAATTCAACCATGTTCATGTACTGAATATTAATTGGAAGATGCTTGAATCTAAAGCAATGTATTGTGCAATGAAATAACTCTCAAGTGTTCCCTGAGTCGAAACCCATGACCTTTGCATTATTAGAAATATGCCCTATTGTTGAGCTACAAAAACATTGTGCCAGTTATTGATATTTACAAATGGGATACATCTTTAAAGGGTCAGATCTGATTGGTCAGTGAATCAGCCTCACCTTTCCTCCAATCATAATTGTCCTTGGAGTCCAGGCCTTGTTTGGCTCCTTCTTGATGCCTGACAAAGAAAAATAAATACAATTTAATACATTTAAAATTGTTATTATTTTGTATAAAAAATATATAGCAGATATCATTTTTGATCTTTTTATTGTATTGTAAGTTTGTAAAGCTAGGAGTAAATGTACCTGGTTCACATAAAAACTGTGAAATATGTTACTTACGGTTGTAGAGAGTGATGATGTGTAGACAGTTCATTAGCTGTCTTTTGTATTCATGAATCCTTTTCACTTGAACATCAAACATTGAGTTTGGGTTGATTTTCACCTTATATTGCTCTTCCAAATGAACAGCAAATTTCATCTTATTCTCCTGAAAATGGCAAAGTAATGTAAAACAAGATCCTTATCTTACTCATGTATGATGAAAAAGTGGATTTTTTCTGTCTCACCTGTTTGACTTTTGCGATATCTCTAATTAGCGCATCATCACCTAAAAACTTCAGGAGATTCTTCAGCTGGCCCATGTCACGAATGTAGTCCTCACCAATTCTCTGGCAATTGACAATATACCATTGCAAAAAAAATTAAATGAATACCAAAAACCTTTATAGGCCTTATCTTGTTTATATTTATACATTATATATTTATATATATATTTATATATAATGTCATTGTGTTCTATCAGTAGTTTCACCTATCTGATTACACATTTAATAACTTTAATTCAATGTTTTTTACCTCAGCGATGACTTCGGCCAGTCCAGGGTTACACATGACAAGCCAGCGACGGGGTGTGATGCCATTGGTCTTGTTCTGGAATTTCTGTGGGTCCACCTCATAGAAATCCTTAAAACTGTTTACACGAATAACAAAAATTTAATTCATTCACTAGGGCTAATATATTGTAAAACAGTGATATCTGTGATATAAATGTTTGTAATTACATAAGGACAAGCATTTAAAACAAACCACTACTATAAGATTGTATAAAAACGTGAGGAGACATACACAGTGTCCTTGATGATGTTGGAGTGAATTTGGGCCACTCCATTAACTGCGTGAGAGCCAACGATGCACAGATGAGCCATGTTGATCTTCTTCTGACCTCCCTCTTCAATCAAAGACATTCGTCCCAAACGGTCAAAATCACCAGGGTAAAGCGCTGCGATACGCTAAGAAACATAAGATTTAAGGGTAAGATAAACAAGCAAAGTACATGGGAAGTTCTTCCCTTCATTTAAGACTCACAGATCTCACTCAGTAATTAATTCCCTCTCGTCTCATTGCAGTGTGTTACCGAAAATGTAAAATTTAACTAAAATATAAATATAACTAAAACGCATCATCACCTAAAAACTTCAGGAGGTTCTTCAGCTGGCCCAAGTCACGAATGTAGTCTTTATCAATGACATGCATGAGAAATTTCAGTCTGGCTTTAGGGCTCACCACTGCACAGAAACGGTGCTCGTTAAAATCACAAATAACTTGCTCCTAGCTTTAGACCAAGGTTGCATATCACTCCTAGGCTGCGTGTGAAAGCCTAGGCAGCTGACTTGCTGCCTCACTGCCCTGTCAGGCAATGACAGTGGAGAGACAGCGAAGGCACCTTAAGGAATCACTTTAAGACAGGCTTTATTGGCAGCATAACAGAATTATATTTGAAATATAAATAGAGCGCACTTTGGCCATAACCAATCAAATATTTAAAAACTACATCACTATACCACTAGAAATGCAATCATATGTTTTTGAAAGTGAAAGTAAACCTTTCATTTATACAAAACTGTGCTCCAACGACTTTCTCAGATGTCATTTTATTTTTTCAGGCTCGACTCTGCCCAACCAATCATATTCATGGTGGAGTCACACGCAGGATTGTGAGACATTCAGGGCAGCAAGGGATACATCTATGCTGCCTTCAAAAATCGATCAGATGAAGGTATCTCAGAAGGCAGCATTTTAGAGCTTAGTGCTGCGTTTGCCACTGTCGACCACGACTTTTAGACAGATTGCAAAACTATACTGGTATTCAAGGACAGGCAATTAGAATGGTTCAGATCATACTTATCTGACCGCTATCATTTTTTCCATTTAAACAGGGAATCTTCTAAATGAATGCCAGTACAATATGGATTATCACAAAGATCTGTTTTATGGCCTTTTTAGTGTACATGCTGCCACTTGGAAATATTATCAGAAAACAGGGATTAGCTTTCACTGCTATGCAGATGACACCCAGTTATATATTTCGTCAAGGCAGGATCAGTCATCTAACTTATCCAATTTTGCAGAATGCATTAAACATATAAAACATTGAATAACCAGTAACTTCCTCCTTTTTAATTCGGATAAGACAGAAATACTAAGTACTTATTTTCTATGTCAGCAGTTTGAAGTTATAGCTGCACTCAGTTACACTATGCCTTATTGTCATTACCGCCTAAACAATCCTCTTAATTGTTAACCAGTTTAACATAAACATAAATTAGTTATATGATAACAAATAAAAATCAGACCCGATCTAAACTCAGTCAAAAGTATCAGACCCTACTAAATTTAGTGTTTGATATCGGCCACATTAATTGTATACCAGCTTAACACTAACAATTATAAATAACTTATATCACTAATAAAAATCAGACCCAATCAAAATCATATATATATATATATTTTCATCAATGGAGTTTGGGTTCCTTGTCACCGTTACTGTGTTGGAGTGCTCACTGGGAGCATATTATATATTAAATTAGATATTAAATTATATGATATTAGATATTAAATTAGCTTAGGGCTTTTGTCATTTGTTTTTGTTTTTTTAAGTCATTTTTTGGGGCATTTTCGCCTTTATTTTAGACAGGACAGTAAAGTGAGACAGGAAGTGACATGGGAGGAGAGAGAGAGGGGATTAAACTCGGGTCTTGCCAAGGTTGCGCTTACGTGTCTGGAGTGCTGTGCACACGGCCACAAATTCAAACTTAAATAATTAATTTGCATCACATTTAAAAACCTTTATTTAAAGTTACTGATTGCAGCTGTAATGCATCAGAGAAGAACTGACCCAGAACTCCCAGCTAAGCCTGATTTCTCCCATGGTTTTTTCTCCATTTATTGATCACTAGAATTTGGGTTCCTTGCCACAGTTATCGTGTTGGTGCGCTTACCAGGAGACTGCTGTTATTAGATTAGCTTACAGCTCTGTAGTTTTTCTGTTAACATTGACTTACTTTTTAATTTTACCTTGTGTTGTATTGCATTTTTATTACTGTTGTTTTTTTCTCTGTAAAGCTCCTTTGAAACGTTGTAAAAATCGCTATACAAATATACCTGCACTGAATAAAATAAAATAAAATACTCCCAGACCTCCATATGACGACGATTAATCTCATAGATGATTCCCAGGTGGCGAGGAAGAAGGTTTTGGAACAGGTCGACAGGCCAGCGCTCCAGAGCTTCCGGCAAGACAGTGTGGTTGGTGTACGCACAGGTACGCACAGTGATGTCCCAAGCCTAAGAGAAATCAAACGTCACATACAAAATAATGCAGAGAGGGAGAACAAAGAACAGGAGAATAGAGGAAAGCAACACAATGTGATTTCAGAAATCAGAAATCATTACCTGAAATTATTTAAAAACCTTTTAAACTCTGTATAATACTCTAATTACTATTGTTAATGATCCTACAGTTTTGTCATTATAAGTCTTTGAATGTCATTTTAAGTCTTTTGATGGTTTATGATGTTAAATAACAGAAATTTTGACTCACCGTCTCCCAGGACAGTTTCTCATCATCAATCAGGATTCTCATCAGCTCTGGGATCGCCATTGCAGGATGGGTGTCATTCAGCTGAATAGCCACCTAGTTGAACAGAAGAATGGAAATGGAACTTGTTCTTATAAGAAATATTACATTACCGCTTTTCTGTACTAATAATGAATGTATATTGAACATTGCTAAAAAATATATATTTTCAACACTGCACAGAAGCACAGTGTTCAATGTAAATACAGTACTGATAAATAAACTTTGCCTCATATTGCTAGTGTTTGTTTAGTTTGGTTACATTGTCATACCTTATCAGGAAGTTTTGTCAGATCCATCCGTACCACCTCTGTTGAGCCAAACTTTGAGGCTTTGAACCTGCGGATGATGTCCTGAAGAGTCGCTGCCACCACAAAATATTCCTGCTTGAGACGCAACTCTTTGCCCTCAAAGAACTGACACATACACAAAGAATAATTTGCTTTAGGTTCCAAGAGTTGTATATTTGTTTCTGTTTAATGTGAGTATAGCAGTGAGGTGGACTCACATTGTCATTAGGGTAAAGTACACGGGAGATGTTTTCAGCCAGATTCTTGTCCAGTACAGCCTGGATGTAACCACCAACATTAACTGTTTATAGAAATAAATTCTGAAATGATCATCTTTCATAAGGTATTGTTTTAATAAAATAAACATGATACAAGGATAAATGAATTGAACATTCTTGAATAGTTTTTTTCACTATAGCAGATCTAATTTAATACATATTATTAACCATATTAACAGAATGGTTTATTCACATAACAATAGGATTACAAAGAATTAATGTTAGAAACTGTTTTAATATACTCACAGTCTTTGAGGTGGAATTCACATGGAGCTTTTGCAGACCAGAGCCTCATTGTGTTAACAATGTTGTTTCTGTATCCTGGGACGGGTGTATCATAAGGCAGTGCAAGAACAACCTGTCAGGTCAAAGAGGCACAGATTTAATAAACTGTACAAATACACTGTGTGTGTGTGTGTGTGTGTGTGTGTGTGTGTGTGTGTGTGTGTGTGTGTGTGTGTATATATATATATATATATATATATATATATATATATATATATATATATATATATATATATATATAAAATATGTAAGTATGTTTAATTGTTTAATTTTCTTTTGGTCACTTTGGCTTCATCTCTTGATGTACACAGTAATTAATATGTCATTTATACGCTGAAATGATTTTTTTTTTGTTTTTGCTCACACCTGTGTGTCCACCCATTTTACTCCATCAGGGTGGTGCTCCACTCGACCATAGAAGTGCACAGGACGCATGTATTCAGGACGGGCCTTTTCCCAAGGGTTGCCATAGCGTAGCCAATCATCTGCCTCTTCCACCTGTCAGATTATTTAAAACATTACAATTCAAATACAATTCAGCATTTGCACTACTACACAAACGTGTGCACAGAATGCATGATATTTCAGTGAGATATTGTTACATTAACTTTTCTTACTTGCCAGCCTTTAACAATTTTCTGATTAAAGATTCCAAACTCATAGCGGATGCCATACCCATAAGCAGCCAAGCCCAAAGTTGCCATGGAGTCGAGGAAGCAAGCTGCATAGGATCAATTAAAGTGGATTAAAATGTCAATCTACTGCAACTGTACTGGGCATCCTAACAGAAAAGTTAAACTGAACTCACCTGCCAATCGACCAAGGCCTCCATTTCCCAGGCCAGCATCCTCCTCCATGTCCTGCAGGTCTTCCATATCCAGACCCAACTGAGAGAAACCACAAGTTAGATGGTTCTAAATAAGGTAAACATATTTAAATATGGCCTGAGATATTTATTTTATGCATTTTAATTCAGTGTTTGTTTATTGGACGCTTGTTATCGATTCTTTGTAAAAGTCTACCAGAAGTTGTGTTTGGGCCAGGTAGTATTATTTGTTTTATCTATAGGCTGCAATTCTGTTTGGTGCTACTAGTAAGATAAAACTATTTCTTTATCTTTAAGAATTTCTATGCTGTGATCATACTACATTAGAAGTTAAGAATCATTCACTTCTCCTATGTTCACACATCTTACCTGATAGATGGCTTCATCACAAGCATTCTCCAAAGCTAAGTTTACCATGGTGTTTTGAAGGGTCCGTCCCATGTAGAATTCGAGAGAGAGATAGTAAACACGCTAAAAGACGAGAGAGGGAAAAGAGACAGAGGTGGTAAAGAAAAGAAAACTGGAGTGAAACTGGAAAGTATTACATAATTATTACAAAATATTACAAATATTACATATTTCATCTTTCATAATCCTTTCTGTACTTGCACCATTTAGAAAAACATTTGGGTGGGAACACTAAAAGTCCCTGGTGACAAATGCTATTGTGACAGGTGCACAACACAAACTGATCCATGTCCTTTTCTGAGCGCCACCGCAACCCTTTATTCAGTGAACACTGCTGTTACACAATAGCACAAATATTGCGTAGCCCTTTGTTGTTCACACCAGCCTTGTCATTTTTAAATTCATGTCTTTAAAAGATAACAAACCCTAGGACACAAAAATGTGTAAGTATGCCTGTGTGTTGTGTCCCTGGCATGTTTTTGGTGTATAAATAGCTGCATTAGCTGTCAGTGTTAAAGGTTAGACAGTCTGTCAGGATTCCAGTCATTTGGAAAGGGGTTTCATAAACTAAATACATCAGCAACACATTTTTTTTCATTTAGATTAAAAAAAACATCACAGTATAGTGATGTATAGTATTATAGAGATTTATTTATTGATTTTATTTATTTACTTTATGCACTTACCCTATGCAAATAATTCTAGAGAGTAGGCCAATCACAAACCAGTATGCAAAAATTAAGATGGCGCCATCACTGTAAATCGATTTAAACGTTGATCATTCTATCATAAATCTAAACTTTTATAAAGTATAAATACTCTAAAGGCTTTATTAAACAAAAGAGATTAAGCAAAAGGTAAATAATTTTACAAAATAACATCCTATTTTGTGATGAAGAAAAATACGCACATCCAATTTTCAATGTGCTTGTGGAATAAATTCTGCATAATACAAATTCCAGTACATTACAATGCTGTGTTTATTGTTATATAGACAAGCTATATGTGGGCAAACCGAACTGGGTTTGACGATTACTGATAACAACAGTTTGACCTTTTGATGCACTTGCCAAGGGCAGATAACCAAATCCTTCTTATGCATGTTAATTCATTCGTGGATTCGAGGAATTTTAACGGAATGAACGGAGATCCTGACATTAGACATGGTGATTATGTAATTCACTAGGGAAAAAATAGCTATCATCAACCAAACCACTACCATCGATTCGAGCGACATTTCTGTATCACAAAAGCAATAATTTAGGAGCCTTTTTACAAAAGCAATGATTTAGGAGACTTTTAAAGATATATTTATCTTAATGTTGCGCAGCAACATTATGTCCCTGATTGTATTTCATCCCCTCCTCCCGTTGCCCATCTGTCAGTGGTGTACGTGCGGCCCTGACTAGATGAAACTGCGGCATTTGGCTCTCTTACTTTTGGGTCTTTCTCATAGTAGTGCTGCTGCGTCCGGATCCATCTTCCCACCAAATGGTCACGGACGGTGTGCGCCAGGGCGAAGTAATAGTCGCGCTTGGTTGACACATTACGGTCCTTTACCAGAGTGAAGTGTAGATGGCGATTAAAATTGGTCTTGAGGTCTGCCACATTTTCAACGCCGGCGAGTCCTCGCACGGAGATTTGCTTTCTCCTATCTTGGTCCGTCAGTGGCTTCGACATTTTGTAGACTGTATAATATTAGCTTCCGTGCTTCCGTGAGAGATATTGGTGTACGTGATGCCCGCTGCGTGTTTTCGACGCGCGTTACCGTGGTTTGCAGATGCTCATAGGGTCAAGCGCGCTCCATCGGCAGCGCGCACAATCTCCATATACGTGACCATTGTATTTTTTTACAGGGGGGGCGGGTCATAACAAATCTAGACCAATCGTCTAATCATGTTCTAATTTAACTTAGGATATTTATTAAGATATCACATACAAGCAGTTCTGAGTAAATTATCGGGTTTGAGGGTGCCATTTTAACATTTTGCTTTTATTATTCAAGTTTCAATTCCAGCACAGAAACATTTCTGTTTCTTTTTCATTTTATTTATTTTCTAGGCTTTACAAAGATTTTTGTCTAATTCAATACAACAACAAACATGGTGGCTTTACTGATGTGTAGCATATTAACTACAAACTTGAAATCTAATTAAATTTTCATTCAACACAAATATAACACCATGCCAACCTTTATTTAGTAGTGCTGAGAGTCGATTCCAAAAAGGTCCGATTCCTCCAAGCGTTTCCCAAAAGCTTCGTAACCAACTATGGTCGTAAGTTTTGTCGTTACCAACACCGAATCGTTGAACTACGTTGGTAACGTAAATAGAATTACGTAACAATAAACCAGTCGCGTATTACAGAACTTCGTTCATTCATTTTTGACGCAATAGAATACATATTTTTTGTGACGTGTGCCTAGCAAGTATGCATTTTGTGTGCTTAGAACGGAAACAACACTGGTTCAAAGGCACTTCCTCTGTGCTTCTGGACCAGTGTATTTACAACTTGAAAAATGTCCTGTTTTTATATTTGAACATTTATTTTTATGGGACGTTATGAATCTGTGTGAATGGGTTGTGTTGTTAAATCATTATAATAAATGTCATATTTAAACAAAATCTCTGAAAACAGAAAGAATCAAAGATCTTTCAACTCCAGAACCAGAAATCGGAATTGAAATGGATTCCAAAAATTCTGGAATCGAACAGCCCTATTCTTTTGTAAATATTATTTTGTAAGCATTTAATTTTGTAAAAATATTAAAATACATTTGGTTTAAGGCAATGAAAAGCAAACTTAGTTGAAAAAAATCAAAAGGGGCAGGGTACAACAAGTGCAAAAAAGCACCCATTCAATGCCAAATGTCTCTTAATGATATCTCTTAATGACAAATGTCTTTAACTCCACAGAAATAAACGTGACAAGGTTTGATATAAATGGTTGTTTCTATCTGTTGGAATGTTGCTAACTGAGCATATGTAGCTCTTCACTTATCAGAGATAGATCATACAGACAACAAATAAGCAGGCTGGCAAAAACAAAGAAAATCAAAAACATTTCTTGCACATCAACATTTTAACAGCATGAACATATATTCTAACAAACAGATCAAATACTACAGTTAAAAATCATCAACAATTGAAGCAAATTTACAAAAGTCTAACTACACCAAGTCTCTTACACTCTCTGGCTCAAACAGGAAAAGGAGCAAAAAATCTAAACCAAGGTCAAGCATGAAAACAACCTTTCATAACTAAAACACATCAAGCTGTTAAATGAACAGAACTAAGCATAGTCCTGTGGTGTATGTGTACATATTTCTAGGCATTACTGCACAATCACAGACAACACCGAGCCTTTAACTTTGGGGTGGAGGTGGTGGCGGTGCTGGGGGCATCCCATATGGTGGCATTCCAGGAATCCCCATCATGGTCACAAAGTTAGGGTCCATGGGAGGGGGTGGGGGAGGTGGTGCATACATCATGCCCGCTGAGCCAGGTGGAGGGGGTGGGGGAGGGGGTGGTGCACCAGGGGAAGTGGAGGTTGGACCCCAGGTGGAGGGGGAACCATAGAAGCAGTGCCCATGGGTGGAGGGGGCTGAGTGGCTGAGGTGGCTGTCTGCTGAGGCTGTTGCCAGGGTGGCAGGTTTCCAGAAGCAGGGGTGGATGTGGTGGTTGTATCTGTTATAGATGGAAGAAACCCAATTTCATTACCAATGTTATTTTAAATAAAAAATGCACTTTTAATAAACTTTATAAAAAAAAACCTAACTTTTTCAAAACACATTTTTATAACTTACTCTGTTGCCAGGGCAGTGGGGCACTTGTTGCCATGCTGCTGGTGGGTGGTGGGGGTGGGGCCTGCTGCTGCCATGGTGGCAGAGGTCCTGAAGGTGGTGGTTGGTTGTTGGGGGGAGGTGGAGGTGGCGGCATCATACCCATGGGTGGGGGCATCATACCTAAACACCCGAACAGGATAGGAAAACACAATTTTACAACGCCCTCAACTAATTCACCCAAAAAGATGTTAGCCTGGATATTTGTGAAAATTGTGCAATAGGAGCTAAAGGATAGGTTTGACCTCTAACAAAGATTACGTTACACCCTTGTAAACATTCAGTAAAAAGCTTTTATCAGCCCTTCAGCCAACACTATAGCACTGAAAAACCATTAAACCACAAGTTACACCTACCCATGGGGTGTCCCGGTGGTGCTGGGCCTTGGCCCATTGGTGGAGGTGGCGGCTGCATCCAGGGTGGAGGCATTCCATTGGGGTTTGGTGGCATTGGAGGGCCACCCATATTTGGCATTGGTGGAGGAAAGTTATGAGGGCCACCAGGACCCCCATGCATGCCATGAAAATTCCTGTTATCAGTAGGGCCCGAATTCATCCAAGGAGGCCGATTCTGAAACGCATGTTAAGACAAAAAAGTTTTCAAATGACTCACTAGGCATTTGTTACAGAGAAATAACACGGAATTATTTATGGCTTGCTGCAGCAATTTCAATCATGTGAATGTGCAAACCAAATTAACTACAAATGTAAAAAATCTAGCACACACTGTAACTTTTAGCATCTCTTTTCTGCTCAGTGCTCTAACTCTACATTTGTGGTCATACCTGTGGTGGCTGGTTGTTGGTAGGTCCTGCTGGACGAGGTCCACTGGGGGAAGGGTTGCTGTGGCCCCCACTAGAGTTAGGAACTGGAGCCTCTCCTAACTCTGCCATAAGGGACAGGTACTCTTTATCCATACGTGCCTTATCCTGAGCAGACTGGGGTGGTTCACCAGGCCGTGGAGCAAAAGAACTGCAAAGAGAAAAAGTAAAATTAAACTTGGGTAGCTATATTTTTTAATACAGTACATTTAAGTAAAATAGTATTGTTAGGTCTTTAATGACAAAGCACTTGATGTTCTTGCTTTGCTGCTTTAAAACACACTGAATGTAAATCAGAAGGCACTAAACATTGAAACGCAGATGGGAATACCTGGTGAACTTGCAGTCTGAAGCAATGTGACCTGCTCCACCGCACTTTGTGCAGAGAGTTGTGTTTGTGACGCTGCGAGGCTCTGTGCTCTGCCATGGACGCAAGATTCTAAAGCAGAAACAGTGACATGAGTAAGTATCAATGCACCATCATGCACAACATCTATTTCATGCAATGCTAAGAGGAAGGTCAAAAGATAACCTCTCTAACCTGTTGTCATCCTCTCTAAGAGTACCATTGAGCCGTGCTAATTCCCTTAGCTGCATTTTCCTTAGATCATTCTGGTCCTCCGGGGTCTCAATGCCCTGCTTGAGGATGTTACGGATCTGGGGACAAACACAGATAGCAGACAATGAGTGATGATAGTGACAATATTAAAATCTATTCTCCTATGTTTTACACATTAGTGTTTAAAAAAGATGGAAAAACGTACCTGTTCGACAGCCTTCTTAACATTCTCCATGGTATTAGCAGTGACTAGTGCATGAAGAGGTTCATCTTCCCCTGGGAGCATCTGGCCATCCTTGCGGCCCACCTTTCCTTCCTTTACAGAGCCTTTCCCACGGATCATGATCTTAGCACAGCACTCCTTCTCAATGTTCTTTAGGGTGTTGCCGCTGAGGACACAAGAAACAGAAGACAATGATGTTGCAACAAAGATCAAGGGGGAAAAAAAGTACAAGTTATTAAAAATCCTCACCGTGGCCCAATCAAAAGTCCAACAAAATTAATCTCTGGATATTCATCCTGGGGAATCATCACCTTATCACTAACCCGTGTCGCTGGTGGTCTGAAGGAAAGGAAGAATACAGATAAAATTAATATCACATGACCAGAGAGAAGGTAGAAAGGAGCAATACACTCCGTGTTGAAGCCTTACTTGTAGTCAGCAGGTGGTTTGAATTCAGGGTTGAGTGCCATCATCTCAGTAATAAGAGAATGTCTCTCTTCTTCCAGTTTCTTGCGTGTGCGGTATTCACGCGTGTTGAGCCTCTTCCCCTCGCTGTTGTAGATGGGCTCAGGTGATGGAGACCTGTGAAAAGGGAGGGAAGAAAACAGAAAGGGACAAAGTAAACAGACAAAACCTTAAAGCAGTACTTATAGCCACAACATCACAGCCTAGTCTTGACTGATACTTGTTTGGTTTCTGCTCTGTGGTCATTTAAAAAGTGCATGTGATGCCCCAGAGTGCTTGTGTTCTAATGGGAAGGACAAAAATAATAAAAAATAAAAATCCCGCTAGTAATTGGACCAACGGACAAAAACGTTTGAAGCTCAGAATGGGGGAAAGGAAACTTGTCAAGGAGTCCACTACACTTTAAAATGTTACAAAAATAAAGTGTTCATATTATCTAGGAATAAAAAAAAACGAATAGCGAAGATATATGGGGCAACAAAAACACTAGAGTGTCAGTTATTGTAAGGTTTAAACTTCATACTCTCTGTAAGAGCATTCCAACTGTTACCTTTCCCTTAGATGGTGCTGAAAACCTGTTAGACGGCGCAATGAGGCTCTGTGCTTGAAAGTTACGAGGGGGGAATTTGGGTTAGAGAAATAAATCTGAATTAATCATTAAGTTTCAACAGCTCTCTCAAACAAGACAGCCACACGTGTGACAGGTTCATAAGAGGTAACTCGAAGAGGAGAAAGTGGGGGAAAAGAGGGAAGAATTTTCTGGTGCTTTTCTTTTGGTTTGATATCTCCAACGCAGACAACCTGAAGCCCCCAGCTTTGTTTTGCAAGCTGGGAGTTGATGAGTGATCATTCCTAAATCCTGCAGTGGACAGACCTTTAAAAAGAACCTTTTTAGAGTTGGCGCTGTAAAAACTTTGGATTAAGATTCTGTTGAGGAACCTATGGTTGTTTAGAGAGCAAGGACTGTAGCTACTACAAAGACACTCTCACGGCATAAACATGACATCTCCCGCTATGTTGAATGCTTATGAAATTTATGTGCGGCCAAGATGATCAGTGTTAAGGTTATGGTTATTTCAGAAAGAACGGGTCATAGGAGTCTCCTCCGAGCGGTCTTCCAGTGCGGAAATCTGAAATACTGTGGAAATTCCTGGACAAAAATGGTGGTAGCCCCATTATGGAAAATCATTATTGACCATTTGATCAACCAACAATGCAGATCTTGAGGATTAAAGACTCTTGTGTGTTTTTCAACACTTGATTTTGGAGGTTAACAAGAATGGGAATAAACTAAAAAAATGATCCAATGAAAGCAAAATAACCCTAAAACGGCCCGCAAATTAAAATTAGTGCCTCACACTACAGAAACTACACTGGTAAACATTTGTAACTGCTACACATGGTGTTATAATGTGAACATTTATAAACACAAATAAATAAACATTAATACATTAACAAATTGATACAATAAAATTTACATCTAGCAAGATTTTTGATTCGATTTTTGAGAGTATGATTCAATCATTGCTGACCACTCTACTGATAAAAGTTAAAATACAGTCACTAGCTATCTATCACAAAATCAAAAGTTTACACTTTGGTGCTCTGTATTATCAACATTTGGTTCACTCAAAGATAAATTTAGTCCTTACTTTCTCATTCTCACATCATTTAAACTTCTTCCTTCTGATACTTTTTCAAAATATTGTCTTTTTTACGTCCTTACAATGACATGTGTATGGTGCCTGTATCCTAAGCTTCAAATGCACAGAAAAGATTCATAAATAATTCCATTAGACATGTGCCATATATAACAAGTGTTCAAAAAGTCAAACTAAAATACATCAAAATTTTAAAAAAGATTGCATTTTAGTGCTCCCTTAGTAATGGTACATAGTCCATGTTTTCATCAAATCATACTAAATAATCTTTTAAAGCTTTTGTGTACCTTTGAAGCTTGAGAAGATATAGACAACATACACTGTAAAAAACAAAAAAACTTTTTTATTAACCAATCATTTGTTAATTTAAAGTAACAAATCTATAGTGTGCTTGAACAACACTGGGGGAGTTTTTTTGGATTAACCATCCCTATTCCTATTCACACAAAATGCAAGACAAATTACATCCAAAAAGTCCATTCACACCAAAGGTGAAACAAATATCTATTGGTCTGAACAAGCTAATTTTTGTTGTTTTGCTTTATGGTTCTTATAGGGGAAACACATCACAAGCAAACTCCTAAACCTTTTGGCATTGCTTATTGTGAGCAACCGATAAAGTACTACAGCTACACAAATGACCAAATTTAGTACAAGATTTTAGGATTTTAGTACAAAAGTTACATTAACTGCAACTTTTACAAAACATTTTCTGCAAATAGAAGCAAATACAGTCCTACGGGTATACTGGATTTCTTTACAGTGGCTGTAAATAAGTTTTAGGCCATGTTTTTACAACAACAATGTAGCGAAAAACTAAGTTTTTCCTTCCGCGTTTTTGAAAAGTTAGACAAACATGGATCTGCCAAAACAATGTCAAACGCTGCATTATGCATGCCAGGCCAGTGGTTGGCGGTGTAATTTCAAACAAACAAACACCTGTACCTGTGCAGTACACACATCCAGGTTTAACGCAAATGCACCTTTTTACACTCTTTGACACATGTAAATAACTTATCACCTCTGGTCATCGTGGTGCAATAAATCTTGTATGTGCGCCTTTGCTTGGGATACACTAATGATATTGACAGTCATATAAGCTGCCATTGTTAAACCATTAGAAACTGTTTGCACCAGGTGTGAAAGGTACTATATATGAATGCAAATTTTCTCATACTAAACTTATGCATTCTGAGCGAACAGACTTTAATCTTTACATTAACTGCATTATGAGCTGCAGTAATGTATAGACTGCAAACTCAAAAGTCAAAGTATTAAGCACTTGCTAATATATCAGTAACCTGGCAACACTAACCAAAGCAAAGTATAATCTTGGATTAGCTTAAATGGCCGTAGTCATATCTTTGCTTCTCTATTATTAATAGAGATTAAAATATACTTTAAAAAACATTTAAAGGCAAAAAGAATTTTATTGTAATCGAGATTTTTCGATTTTTATGACTATTTCTTTTGTCGCAGAGAGGCAAAAATACGAGGTTACTAAGTAGCAGTATATAACACCCCTTGCTTAAACAATTTTAAGGATACATGTTTCACAAACTGGCCTCAAATTACGCATTAAAAAGGTAAAGAAAATGTTACTGTTGGTGGGTTTAAACTGTTATTCCGACCTCTCCTCAGGGTTTACAGGGATTCCCAGGTCTCCTGTACGCAGTTTACGTGTCAGGTCTTCAATCTGCAGTTGGACTGGAAGAAATCAGGTTAGGAAAGAAAAAACAAGGATGGAGAAAAATGTGGTTATCAGCTAAAACCCACAACAGCAGAAACAGTACACTGTAAAATTAATGTGACTAAGGTTAAAAAGGGGGAAAAAAACAATTACTATAGTAATTGTCAGGTCACTAAGAATCAAGGTCAATTTAAAGACATTTGATCCCTCAAAATAAATGTTTGACCCACTGAAACCGTACTATATTCTGGAAAACTTAAACTTAACTTAAGCTTCAGCTTAAATATATATACATATATATAATTTTTTTAAATTAAAATGAAAAATACTTGAAATGTAGGGCCAATTCAAGATCCAGAATAGCAGGATTTCAGTACATCACCATTTCATAGGAAAATGATCATTACAACAGACTTTCAATTTTTTGCCACCTACTGAGGAAAGAAAACACTACGTAGCAAACTTTATGCATGGACAATAAAAAAATAATAATTTGAAAACCATTTATAACTACTGTAATAAGAGGTGGCAAAACAAGAAGGCCTGCTGGGGGATTCAGAAAAACGTATTTTGTCTAAAACCGAGTGGCTTGAGCAACTGTGTTTTCAAGCAAGAATTCTAAAATTTAAAAACATTTATAAAAGTGTAATTCATGACAATTTTGGCAAGAAAGGTGAAATAACCTTTACGCTTCCTAAAACAAGCATTATTCTTAATATTAACTATTTCTTTATCTTGATATTTATTTTTGCCTTTCCCATTGACAAGTAATTCAAATAGCCCAAAAAATCAAGTATACAGTAACATTGTGTGTATGAGCGCACAGTGCTCACATGAACTTTAACAGGCATCAATAACAAAATAAGTAACTGACAGGTAACAATCACTTACCAACAATTACCAATAATAAAATGAAGAAATGAATAATCAAAAATTAGATAAACAAATTAGAGCAGTTGTCTCATGCATTAAATCAAAAGACTACATCTACTTAGGCTTCAAGCCACACCAACCAAATTAGCCCAAACAAACCAAAAAGTGTGACCTGTAATCAAACAAGGTTTTGCATTACTCATGAAGCATTTAATGGGTTTACACATGCATTTCTCTATGGCATGCTGAAAAGAATCAGAGTCCGAAGTTCATGTTTTCTAAATGGTGCAGGTTGATGGTAAGTACGAGACAAAGCGTCAAATATAAATAGAAAACTAGTTAAGGTGACAGGTATAGTCTTCAAGTCACATTAGTGCCAAACAAGTGCCTGACAGCAATGACAAAGCAATTTACTAAACAACGCTTTCAGACACTGGGGATGTAGATGACTTTCGCATTTCAATGTTGAACCTGCAATGCTTTGCTGTCAGATTTTATTCGAGACATACTTGGCATTGTAAACATGACAATTGATGAAGTCCTGCAGCTGGAGACAGTTCACAGCAAGCAGCAACATCAGAAAAACACTGTGGGTTCTTGCTAATGGACATCAAATGAAATGCAAACATTGACAGCGATACTAACGCTTTAGTACGTCTGAGACTTCCTCACATTGCACATCGATGAAGTTAGTACATTTAGTGAATTCAGGCAAACTGCTGAATTTCAATGGACTCTTTCTACATGGAACAATATCTCTATATTGTCATTATAGACAGAGATAACGCACAGCACTTTTCTGAATTTTGTCACAAAAATGACAACAGTTAGCAAACATCTAAGAGATTACCCCTTAAAGGTACACTCAGCAATTTTGTGTTGAGCTGACAGTAATCACAGTCACACAAACGCAAAGGTTTTTAATTATCAATGCATTTGCATAAATGTGCTATAGGCTGTCAGCTACAGAAAAGTTTATGTTTCTATAAATAGATTTATTTAGCCTAAAAAATAAAATAGTCTAAAAACAAGTTCACAACATGAGCAGTATTTGGAAGGTCTTGACTATTTTATACCACCAAAACAAAAATTGATCTCAACTGAGTGTACAAGAATTTGTAAGTCAATTGTTTGTACCCAAAACGTTTCCAGCTAGACTTATTGAGTGCCTTTAACAGTCTTAACTAGATCAGCAAAGAAATTCAAGCTAATGAAATTCAGCAGTTACATCCTGCATGTGATGTGCAAACTGTGAGGAATAAATATTGGTTTTTTGTCTCAAAGGCAAAAACAAAGTTTGGAGACGGATAAAATATCCCCCTTAACAAACAGTATTATGTCACTTCACAACAATATATAACTTTGCAGTCACAGTAGAAATGTAGATACCAAATGTAGATATTCACCTATATAAGCTCGCTCTTGGTCGCGAGACAGCCCGGGAGGGATGACGGTGGGCATGCCGGGGATAACGGTCTTCTGATCGGGGGTCTCGCTGCTCCAACGGCTCTTCTTCCGCTTTTTCTGCCCAAAATCTATTAGGGTGAATTATATGCGAGATGTCAGCAGCACTGCATGAATAGGGCATCGTTTTTTGTGTTCGGTTTATACACATTATGAGAAAAAAATTTAACATGTACGTTGATCATACACATGCAAGTACCGTCGTTTATCATCAACAGTCAACACCACAATACACACACTGCAGTCGTTTATTATCTAATACTTTTAACAGAACCACAAAACTCTAATACAGCCACGAGGCCTTCGGTGCTGCGGCTACAGTTAGGCCCCATCTGTGTTCTTTACCTCCGCCTCCCGACTGTGACTGCATCCCTGCTCCGACTGTGTTTGAGAGCGCAGAACTTACGGTTCCGGGGTACTGAGAAAAGACTGGGTTTGATAACTGCGGCTGCTGAAAGTTCTGCAGCTGAAAAGACACTGCAGGCCCAGGAGGAGGCATTAACCCCGCGCCGGGCCCGGAGTCGAAGCCTCGCTTAGCGCCAATACTCGGGTGTAGCTTCCCCAGCGGGGTTGCGTTGGCTCCCGTTGCCATATCAGTGCGTCAAAGGCTTCACGATTGTAAAAAGTCTACACACAACGTGCCTGTAGCCTTATAAGATGCCTAAACGTGAAAATAAACGTGCGTTGCTTAACATGCAATCGCCTTATACCGTCCGCTGATTAAGATGGCGTCCACTAAGACTAACAAAGCTGATTTGACGTACCTTTAGAAGTATCTGATAGGCTGGCTGGAATGTCAATCTCTGTGTGGTTTTAGTTATTGGATCACAGGGTGCCGCAGGGATGACGTATTTTTGTAGGCCAACCCGTAAATTAGCGTCGCGTTTGTTCCCTTGACAAAAGCCAATGTGTTAAGAATTAGTATGGAATAATGGATCAACAGAATGACACGAAACGAAATGTCAGGCTGACATCTTAGCTATAGAATTCAATAGGAAATAGGAGGAAATGTAAAATTAAGTGAAGAGATGAAGAAATAATAAGAATCATATCATAAAGCATTAAAGTCGACATGAAACGGAATAAACCGTTTATCTACTGATATCAGTGCTTTACAATCTCCATTACGTAAAATCTCGATACAACAAGATAGTTAGAAAATTATTTATTAAATTAGGAATTGCTAGAACTGCACACTTTTCATGTATATTTTTGGATTTAAACTTTTTGTTTAAGAATTGTGGAGGCATCCCTAATGTAATATAATTTCACAACAAATAAAATAAAGTCTTCTAACTGAGGAAAGGCTTTTCTGTGTTTTTCTCACAGTTTTTGTTTTTCTTGGGCTTCAGGTCACACCTCATTCTATTTGAAATACTGGAAAAATAGTAATGTGCATCTAATAATCTACTAATTATTACGAATCTTAAAAATCGTAATAATCTACCATATTTGAGAAAACAAACAAATCACAGTGACGGGCTGTGAATCTGTATTTTTTCAAGCAGCACACGAAACAGGCTTAATTGAATTAAGTTATGAAAACGTTGACCTAACCAAGATGGCACGGCGTTGACGTATGATCCAGCGGATGTCGCATCTAGGTATTATTTATATGTCGATGATTTTAACTGTTCTTGGCTAGATGTGAACTTTGAATTGAAACTACTTGGTCAGCCAATGATGACATTTCACAATAACACAAGTACAGACAAGAACGCACATTGAGAAACGGCCTATGTCTATGCTGGCAGAAAGGAGTCTATCCACCTTATGGGCGTAAATATGGGCGCCGCCATCTTGAGCTGTTTTTGTTTAGACTTCCGTTAATCTGCTAAAGCTATGGCAGCTGAGTGAGACAAGTGTGCAGTTTTGACTGGCTAGTTAATATTTATTATGAAATCCAAAGGTACAAGCTTAATGTGTGCAGTTAGAGGTTGCCATAATAGCTGGTACAAAAAGTGCATTCCCCAATTGCTTCTTAATTAACTCTCAAATGTTCACAATAAATACATCGTAGGTTTATGTTTGCATTTATGAATTCATGATACATGGATAGTCGAAGATAAATGTACACTTAGAGGCACTCAGAAATTGATGCTTTTGTTGGATAATAGACAGATTGCAGCTGGCACAGCACAGCTAAGAGCAGAGCTGGCACAAACCCAGAACAATGGTAAGCTTAAGTGAAATGCTTTGTAGAATAAGTAAACTTGATTAAGTGAGAGTTAATATAAATAAAAACTGTAGACATAATTTGAGTTTAAACTATTTTATTTTATTGTGTAGACATAACACCAGCACCACTCTGTAGAATATTTTTTGGATAAGTCAATAGAATTTGTCATAATTCAGGAACTTGACTGCAGAATTCACCTACTAGAATCCAATATTTCAGATATTCCTTGATATTAAGAAAAACATAGTCCCTTTGTATTTCTATAATCAGGTCCTCTCTGTGGAATAGTGGTCATGTCTGCAAGATTCGAAGAAAGGACACTTGCTGAAGGAATAAAGTGACACTGCAAATTAAATGTATGGTTTGATAGCAGCTTTTTTTTCGCTTTTTGCAATACTCTTAATTTACAAGAGATCTATTAGACCAGCTATAAAATAAAAAATAACTTTTCCAATACCAGTGTCAAGAAGTAGCATTTTATTTTATGTTTAAGGGGAATATAAGGTGTTTATTATATCCAAATGCACAGAATGGTGACCCACATACTAAAGAGGATTAACACAAAACATAACACACTACTAAATTTTACTAAAGAGTGGTAAGGTTAAGTGTAAAGAATGGAAAGAATGCAGGTAACTAAGATAGACATAAACTGAAAGGATACACTAATGCCAAGTCTCTGGAAAGCGGTTTGGTTAGTGATATTTGCATTCACGTATGCTTTTCACTATGTCCACTATGAATTCTACATTATATAAGAAGGTCCTTAAGGAACATGTGAGACCATCTGTCAAAAATGTAAGTTGAAGCGAAACTGGACCTTCCAACATGACAGTGACCCAAACATACCAGTAAATTCCCCAAGGACTATCTTAAAAGTGGGTTTTAAGATAGGTCCATATCTAAATCCTATTGAGATCCTGTGGGGATGCAAGACACCCCTCAAACATCACACAACTGTAAGAATTCTGTGTTGAGGAGTAGGGAAAGCTTTATTTCAGTCGATGGCAGAAACTGGTAGATGGCTACAAGAAACGTTGGGGAAACACTAGCTATTAGGTCATAGGTCATGTCCTAACTTTTTCCTCAGTTAAAATATACATTCATGTTTATTTCTTTTGTTTAATAAGTGAAAACAAAGTAATTGTTTTGTTGTTGACATGCATTTACATTACTTTCATCTACAGGTACATATTAAAACAACATCAGAAAATGACTTGTCAACACTTTTTGATTAAAGAACTGAATATGTAATGGGGTGTCCTAATTTTTTCACATAACTGTATGTTTTTTTGTATTTACACAACAGTAATTGTTTACATTTCTACAGTGATGGTAACACTGCATCAAAATGTGCATGTTTACATTATACTGTAGCAGTGCAGACAACACTGCATTAAAATGTATTTATATATAATTTTTCTGCATTTGTACAAATAAATACAAATTGCATCAGTTCCAAAAGTATTGATATTACACATTGATAATCTCCCATAATAATACAATACCTCTAGTATCTCTTATTGGTTGTTTCATTGCAAAATTAAGTTTGCAAAAGCAAACTTCCAAGCAGGAAAAGCTGATTCTTGGAAATCAAAATCTATATTAATATTAAATATATAATAAACAAGTGCTATGAGAAATACTAATCAAATTAAAGATGTGGTTTTCAAAATTATATGATCAAAGGACTCAAAATGGCCCAATAAATGTGAATTCATAAAATGAACCAGAACCATTTTTTGGTTGTTTTATTTCTTGTGATGTTTCTGTAAAGGCTATGCAGTAGTACTGTTTAAATGTGTATTACATGCCTGATGTTTAAAAAAAAAGATACACTCACTTCAGGGATAGGCGCTTTTGGCATATTTTAAGGCAGCAATTTTATAAAAATGTATAACCATGCTTAATTTATGTGAAATGTAATCTGTTTATGTAATTATATATTATATTAATTATATTATATGCAAATTAATCAATGCATATATATTGTGTATATTTATATACTGAGAGGACAACAGTTCAAGGAAGATTGTTTTATTAAAAAATGTTACAGATATTTTACTCATTTGCACATCTACAACATTAATATCTAAAGTAAAACTGCAAAAACAACTTTTCACAAAACTTTATAATTAAGTTATAAAATGCCTGCGTAATTAAAATCAATCATGATTTATCTGAGATCACATGGAATATAGGGTAACAGAAGCAATCAAAATGTAACAGAAGTCATTTTACACCAGCTCTCAAAACATCACAACAAGCATTTAAAAACTGAATAGCTGGAGTCAGATTCTCTAAATTAAATATTTTTGTAGGAAGAAATTTGGGAATTTGAGTCAACTTAGGCATGGCTCTTATTTCATGAGACAAATATGAAATTCAAGTTAAAATCAATTAAAAAGGGTGTCAGTGGCACTGTCCCAAGCTACAGCAGGCAAAATCTGCATCTAAAATAAAACTATAGAGAAAAAAATATTTCTCTTAATAAGTATGAGAAAAAATATTTTGTTATTTGTACTTAAAAAAAAATCACATTTGCTAAGAGAACCAAAGTTTATTGAAGAAGTGGGTCGTCTGTAATGTCCTTGATCCAGACAAAAGTGAAAGCATCATGCTTTTCATACTTTTAAAATGATCGATGAGCAACCATCGATGAACACCTGCGAAGAGGAAAGTTGTGTTATCAAAATGTCAATCCATCAGTTATTGACTAGATTTATATGCATCAATAACAAACAAAAAAGAAAAAGTTGGCACATAGACCACAGTTTTAAAATGACAAAACATTTAATTACATCAGATGAACCAATCAGACCTTTTACAGACAGTCACCATCAAGGTACTTTCACAGCCATTTTCCTCAGCTCTTATTTTAATCAAAGTTTGCTCTCACCTTTTGTAATTCTAAAATGATCTCACCTGAATGTGTACAGGTTATAGGTTAGTAAGCATAGCGAGCCTGCTCGGCATATGGATCCCGCGGTATGTCGTACACAGAATTGCTGGGAAGCGAAGTGACAGGGGAGATGCGCGCTCGCTCGTATACGTATCCCTCCGCTTCTACGGGAACTCGCCGGATTGGACTTCGGTCGCGGGCATAGTATGAAGAGGTGGGAGTTGGAGGAGGGGGAAGGGGACGCCTCTCAAATGGGTCAAGGTTAGAGGAGGACAGACGGTCTCTCGCGATCGCAGAGGAAGACGGGGGAGGAGGGACAGGAGGTGGAACCGCGTGTCTATCTTCGAAATAACTGGTTCCGTACGGACGTGCCCGATACTTCTCGTAGAAGTCCACCACCCCATACGGATCTCTTTCCTCAAAGGGCGGTCGCCGCATTGGGTACACAGGCAACGCACCACCATAGCCCATGCCACTGCTCCCGTACGCCGCCTCGCTGCCGTACGACGGGGCCATGCTATTATCCGCGCCAATGCCGTAGCCCGCTGGCAAACCATAATTCATTGCGCTCTCGAAACCCGCACCCCTTCCATACCCAGGGACACCATAACCTGCTCCCCTGGTGAAGCCATGTGAGGGTACAAAGCTACCATTGTAGCCTTGCTCGCCACTGAAGCCGCGATGAAAACCCCGGCCGCCACAATCGCTACCCCCACCAAACCTGAGGGGCTCATATCCTCCCGAGCCTGAGCCCTCTCTGTAGGAGCCGTTCTGGTCCAATGGACATTCTTTGGACCAGTGGCCTTCCTGCCCGCACCGATAACAACCCGTTCTCTCTCCCATTCCCGGCGCGGTACGCAGGCGGCTAGTCGAAAGCTTCACGCTCATCAGTTTACCTTAAGGAAAAGAAAGACGCAAGAAAATTTGCCATGATATTTCTATTTTACTACTTTTGCCTATAAAAACGGAGCACACGTTCATGAATTCAGATTTCACGTTCACATAACTATCAACATAAACAACGACCACACCTTTTCTACCCAAAATTCCTACCATTGCTTTTCAAAGTCAACGTGAAATGCCGTTCAAAAGCCATTTACTACCATAATCTAATGTACTTCTATACAAATAAGAAAATAAGGCAAAGTTAGGGTTAGACAGGATTTTATCAATTAGGACATTGATTAGATTACAAAAAGTGGACATTACATTCCAGAATGGAGCCAGATGGTTAGTGTAATGATAAAAAAAGAGAGATGTGACATCAAACTTTGGAATGATGGCACAGGATAAATCATGCACAAAAATGTGCATAAAAAATGTGATTTCATGTTGACTTTATGCGTGTCTGTAACACTGCCCGATTTTTCTCAGTTTAGACTTAAAAAAACACAAAAACTATTTAGTTGCCTATAACAGTTATTTCCCTAAGTATTAGCTCAGGCTAATGATAATGGATGTTGAGCACTTGACACAAACCTCTACTAATTAACTGAAAAAGCACCCTTTATAAAAATAACACTGTAAAAACTAAAGGATCCTCGAGGAATCTTGTGGAGGAATCCTCACACCGCCACACCGGCGGAACCGTCAGAAGGACCTCAGAACTGAATTTGAAGTGCCTAAAAGATCCCATAAGTTCCTGCAAGAACTGCCAAGACTGTTAATGGTTCCTCAGAGAACTGCTCTTTGTAAAAAAAAAAGTGTTTCGAGGTCCTCCTAACGTTCCGCCAGTGTGGCAGTGTAAGGAAACCCAAATGGTTCCTCGAGGATCCTTCAGTTTTTACAGTGAAACATGCTATGAAAGGTTTTATGCAGCAATGCCATAGAAACAACCATTTTTGGTTCCCAAAAGAACCACTCATTAAAAGGTTCCTTAAGGTAGCATTTTTTTCTTACCTTTTATATTGTAAAGAACCTTTTTCACAACAAAGAGAGAAAGGTTCTTCAGATGTTAAAGGTTCTTTATGGAACCATTCAGCCAAAAATTGTTCTTCTTGGCACTGTAAAGCACCCTTTTTTTAATAGCCAAATCTCCAAATACCAAAATAACAGCAGATATACAGTTTTTAAAAAAAAATACCTTCAACCTTTAATGAGGCTCACTTTTGGGACAACATGAAATGATACAATAATTTTTGGGCAAAGTACCATACTTGTTCACAGGTCATTAGTTCACCTTGGAATGCTGTGTTGTCCAAACCACTGATGGCCTCCATAGCGTCTTCCACTCGCTCCATGTGAACAAAAGCATAGTCTTTGACAATATCACACTCCACCACAGGGCCGTATTCTTCAAACTTGGCCCTGAGTTCTTGGTTGGTGCAGCTACTGCTGATGTTCCCGACATGAAGCTTTGTAGATGTCTTGGGTTTGCCCTTGCTTAGCTCCACGTTCATTGCCAACCCATTAAGCACGTAATGGTGAAGGTTTCTGATAGCTTCATCTGCCTCCGCTTTGGCATCCATGTGAACAAAGCCGAAGTTTTTAACTATGTCACACTCGGAAATCTTACCATACTGAGAAAACAGAGAGCGAATCTCCTCCGCTGTAGTGTTCGGCGAGAGGTTCCCAACGAAGATTTTCACCATTGTAACAATGCAAGTTTACCTTCAGGGCCCTGGTGAGAAAAATATATTAAAGTCGTGTAACTGCAATTACGGTAGACACATACATAACGCATGTCTATTCTTGTTATTTTAGGCTATTAATGTTGTGTGTGTGCGCTATAAAACATTAGTGCCTACAGGGTTGCTGGAAGACAAAAAGGAAGACAAAGGAAAGAAGCGCTATTCAATGTGCATTGATTTATTAGCTGCACGAGTCAGAAAAATACAAATTTATAATATAACTAAATACATTAAACTAAGCCTTCGTAACTATTGCTACATAAAGCAAGCCATGCATGTGGCATGAATGGTTTAATCAAGTAAGCTAACGTACTGTATAGCCCTGCAACAACAGCAGGCTAACATGCAACACGAGCACTGTACGACCGAATTACAAGAGTTTACGATACATCGCATAACATGCAACTTACAGAGTTGTGCAGTCGTTTAATATTTTGATAAAACGTTAAGATGTTATTCGTACCTTTTCACTGTGCTTGCAGTAGTGTGATGAAATGGCGCCACTCTTGCATCAAATAAAGCAAGGCTGGCTGGAAAATAAAACTGCATGGCATTAACACCGCCCATTCCATTTTCTCTTCATTGAAAGTCTCATGTTAAATGCTGCTGCTGGTACTTTTAAACATTTGGAAACAGCGTGGTACCAAAGAGGTCACGACTAATGTAATTTATTACCAAAGCAATGCTTCACCAACATAAGTAAACTGTTTATCAAATAGCGTTAGTGGTAGAAAGTTTAACAAGATGCATGTATTATTATAAATTCTTCATTGGTTATCACTAGAGCTTAAATGAAACAGACAGTTTGTCACCCAAATATTGGTTTATTACAAAAGATAATTCATAAAACACTCCTGAAATCTTTAGGAAATATACAAACTACAGAAAATCAAATTTATAAACATTTTTACAAAGCTTCCCAACGCACCCATGAAGAAAGCTTGCAAATGCCAGCAGTCTCAAACGGTGCATAAAGCCCTGAGTAAGAGTTGGATAGCACGTTTCTAATCCAAATTTACAATTCACCCTCATGTACAGTCTACAGTTCCTCCCTTAATACATCAAGGCGCCTCTTACAAAGTAATGAACCCGTCATAAACAGTCATTGGTGAGCACACAATAGAATCATCAGTTTGCATTCAGATGCAGACAAGAGTGCACAAACGTTAACCCATATTACATTACTTGCCCAAAACTTTAACCCTCTATATTAAATCACATATTAGGGGTTTAAAAAACAAAAATGTATTTAGCCAAACTCCCAAATTTTGGATCAACACAAAACTCCTTACAGAATAACAAGTTGTTTCTTCTGTTAAATGTACCTAACAGATACAACAGATTATAAATGTGCATCTTTAAGCAGATGTAAAACTCAACTCTGAACGGTTTATACACGCCATAAAACCAAAGATCTGTAGCAGATATGAAATACTTGGAATGTTGGGTATTTTTTCTGTAAAGCCTTTTGCAGCTGTAGGATTAATTACAGATCGTCACTTCCCCAAATATGCAATGCTTTTATTATAATGAGGGAAAGAAACATAACCAGATTGTCCTCACAAAACGTATTTGTAATTACCAAGTGAAAAATATCCAGTGGCAAGCAGACCTAAGAGCTAAAGAAAATGTCTTAAGATTAAAAATAATAATAATAATTGATAATAATAAACTAAAAAACATTTTGTGTCTCCATTTGGCATGGATATTTTCAAATAGCAGAACTTAAAAACTATGTTGACATCAGACACAGCACCTTACCTTTCATTACTAAATGCATCTGAAGGCAAAACCCATAATGTATAAACCACAACTTTTCTTACACACGGATGACTGAAAATGGCGTCATGGGTGAGGGACAATTTAACTGTAGTTTTTGTAACACAGGTAAAATATTTATGAGCAGAGCTAATAAGCATTGTGATCAATGTGTCTTTTCAGTCCTGCATCTTTCAAACCCGGCGCAGCATCTTAAGCCATTTTTGATCAAGGCAAAAGCATATAGGTGGAAGGAAAGTTGTATCACTTGAAAACACCTAAAAAAAAAAAAAAAAAAAAACAAAAGTTGTGTGAAATATTTGACAGGCAAATGACAAGAATTTTCAACTGCAGTTTCTAACCTGAGTAAACCGGCTATTCTTACTTATGTCTGTACTTAAAACTGCATTGTTCTGATCCACTCACTCAAATGCTTTTGTCAGAACATCACTACGTTTAGAACAGATCACGCTGACATCTCATGTGGGTCATCAATGTTTACTACCCGCATGCGCTCACCTTAGCGTGTGTGGCTTAGTATGTGTATCGAACCCGCTCTGTGTAGCTGTCCCTGGCTCGCGACACGGGATAAGACGAAGAGCTCCTTGAGACTGGGGAAAGCCGCGAGCGCTCGTACGAGTAGGCTTCTGAACCGGCACCCACGCGTCTGATAGGGCTACGGTCCCGCGAGAAGTATGCTGATGCCGGGAGAGGCGGGGGCACCAGAGGGCGTCGTTCATAGGGATTGAGGCTGGGTGGAGCCAACTGCATCCTTGAGAAAGAAGAAGAGGAGGGAGGGGGGGGAGGAGGAGGGGGGATAGATAGAGGCTTATCCTCAAAAAAGCTAGAGGCTACCGGGCGAGCCCGAAATTTCTCATAGTAATCGATGGGTCCGCAGCGTTCTCGATCATGCGCAGGCAACCTCTCCGGATAGGCACTCGGTGGCCTGTTGAGGAACCGATCTCGAGTTTCTGCACCATACTCCCCATAGCTGGGACGCCGGCTCATAGGTTGGGGAGGGGGGGGTGGTCCTGCTGGGTAACCTCTACTAGGAGGACCTCCAGGGCCACCCATGCCATAACTTGGCCCACCCCTTGGGGGGCCTCTATTGCCGGGGAATCCCCCCATGCCTCCACCATAGCTACCATTCTGACCACGTCTGCAATCTTTAGACCAGTGGCCCTGCTCACCACAGACATAACAGCCAGTTTGGTCTCCCATGCCGGGCACTGTGCGGAGGCGACTCGTGGATAGTTGTACTTTGATCAGCTTGCCTTGTGGGAGGAAGAGAACACACGCAAGACAATGTAAAATTTTCTTCCGCTTACGTCACGCATTAAAGAGAATAATCCACAGTGCACTTACATACTGATCAATTAATGTCTAGTATTAAAACTTGTGGTAGAAGCACACAACCCCCTTATGTAAAAATTCCCCTCAGATATTGTCTTTTGCCAATCTTTTAAAAAAATCTGTATTTTAATTTAGCAATTACTAATGAACTGAAAGAGGGAAAGTATATTTCCTCTGTGATAAAAATATTTCAATTGAAGGATTAAAATGTAACCCTGGCCAACCGTGGTTTTTGTCGTTTGCCTTAGTGTTCACCTTGGAAGCTTGTGTTATTCAGCCCACTGATGGCCTCCATGGCATCCTCCATTCGCTCCATGTGCACAAAGGCATAGTCCTTTACTATGTCACACTCAACTACAGGACCATACTCTTCAAACTTGTCCCGAAGCTCTTGATTGGTGCAGCCACTGCTGATGTTGCTCACATGCAGCTTGGTGGAGCCCCTGGGTTTGCCTTTGCTCATCTCCACATTAATAGCTTGACCTTTCAGCTCATGATGGTGGAGTTTGCGAATAGCTTCTTCAGCTTCCTGCTTACCTTCCATGTGCACAAAGCCATAATTTTTCAGAACGTCGCACTCTTTTACTTTGCCAAACTCAGAAAAAAGCGAGCGCAGATCTTCCGTGGTCGTGCTTGACGATAGGTTGCCAACAAAGATTTTAACCATCTTTATTGCCGTTTTTTTCCTGGACAGAGGGAGGATAGTTTCGAAATGCACGTTATATCAAAATATGTTGCTTTACATTACTGCCGTGTTGGCCTACAAAACCAAACCCCATCAGAAAGTACAGTATCAAGCGAGTGGCTTCAGGCCAAAACGATTTACGTACAACTATTAAACACGTGGCGTTTTGACACATGGAATTACTTTAAGTGTACAAAATGGCAAGGGATGAAGCACTGAGCCCAGTTTAGCCGATCGCATTTAATGGCGCAGCCAAATTTTTTTAGCTTTGCTAGGCAACGTCTAGCCGCCTCAACCCATCACCGTCTCAATTAATAAAATATTATTGCATCTTTCATTGTTCAACCAGTTACACGGTTTAAAAATGGGCCCGTTCGCGTCTTTTTAGATAATACTTCTGTTGTGAGCCAATGCGTCGGCTACTGAATGCTAAAGCAAGTTAGCAAGAGAACTTTAAGCTATCCGAAACGGACGCCGCCTCAATACAAAACATGCAATATTACGCTCTCATACTGGATTGTACTTTTTATTAAAAATGATAAAGTAATAGATAACGTTTGTTGTAAAGAAACAGTTTTTGCCTTACCGAAGAGAGCCACTAATCTCACTTCTTGCGAAGATGAATGAAGGCTAAAATGGAGTCCCGCGCCGTCACCAACTCTTCCGGTCTATGACCGGAAAAGGGTATTTACATTTAACTGTTAAAACGGCCTTACATTTAGGAAATTGTACTTTTGGATCGGAAATCAAGACCACAACTAATGTTAAAAACATTAGAAAAAAATATTTCATATATTAACAATGTCATTTTATTTTGAGAGAACATTTAATTATAGTAAAGCTGCTGAATGTATATAGGCCGAACTGCCTGAAAAAAAATCCCGGTTTCATTTCAGCTTTCTCTACTCGTTTTTGGATTTACACAGAGAACCTCCACTGTTATTGAAAGAGACAACAAAAGCGAACAGTCATAACTATAAAAAAAACTTTATTATCAATTTCATACAAGGTATGGTAGATAGAATGGTAGGTGGGGTATTTTTCATGAATTAGAAAGGTGCACAAAGTAACTTCTAAAGGAACATGATGAGTTTACAAACCATAGGCTTACAAACCTACACTCCAATGAAAACACAAATTAGTTGCATTAGTAGTACATATGCAGTTCTTGTACATTAAGTGGGTGATCTGACGTCAAATAATGCCATATTAGTTTTCCATCTTTCACTGTACTGGTTCACTTTTAAATGATATTCAGCTTTAATAACTAAAAGCGTCAGAATCACCACCAGCCAGCCAAAAATTACTCTGTGCACCTTTAATATCCAACTTACCCTTAGATTCAGCAGACAGCCTCAAAGATATGTAACAAAAGAATTTCATTGTCTTAATTTAAACTGCATATCATTCATACATGCCACTTACAGATGCTTACAGTAACTTACACTTACTTGTTTCACGATAGCACAGTGGTTTTCAAATCCAGCCTGCAGATCCAGTTACCCGCACAGTTTAGCTCCAACCCTGATCAATGTCTTCATGATTACTACAAACTCACAAGCGTGTCTGATCAGGGTTGGATCCAACTCTGCCGGTGACTAGATCTTGTGGGCCATAGTTGAGAACCATTGTGATAGTACAAGTTTGTGTAGTAAAAGTTATACAGCCATACTCTGAGACGATTAGTAAAGGCATGCTAAGTAGTAAAGACTCACATTAACTTACCTGGCTTAATCAAACCTCACAATGAAATGTAAAGGACCAGAGATTGTTCAGTAGGAAACAGAAAGTCTATTCACTTGGCAGGTTAAACTGGCAATTCTAACAGAAAAGATTATTTGGATACAGACGATTGCCGAGATGTCAGCGGTTAAAAAACAGCCAGGAAGACGACGCTCTTTTTGTACAAATAGCTCCAAATCTGCATAACGATACATTTCTGAAAGCAAGTTTACCACATGCTTAACGACTTTAATAATAATTGATGTTTCAAACTCTAGTCATCACTTTCTATGCCTACGGGGACAAGTTAAGCTTAAAAGGTTGACAAGAAAACAAAAACGACGCACCAAGTTCCAGTCTTTATTAAAATCAGTGTTTTTAAAAAAGAAAAAAGTACACAGTCCTTGAATTGCTATGCTCTGAAATCGAAACTACAGCACATTTTTAATAAAGCCAGACTCCGACAAGGTTTTATTGCTGCGGAAATTATATTCGTACTTGCATGCCGCACGAGTGTATCTGCTTATTTCAGGATTTAACAAAGGCCTGCGAAAAACAAATTTCACTTCACACAAATGTATTGTGGGTTTTGCTCTAAATCAAAGAGTTTCTATTGCGCTTGTTACACTTTTTCAATAACAAAAGGATAAAAAAATTAGACAGTGTTAATACATTGTAACGTTAATTGAAGGTGGAATTGTTTTACGTTTTTCCTTTACCTATCCAACAAACCAACAAATTGAAGTAACTTGCCGGCTTACTGCTTCACTCACCAATCAAGAATTATAAAATAATCAAATAAGAAAAACAAACAGTGAGAGAAAAAGCAAAAGTTAACAATTCAGCATGAGAACGAATTTTATGCGTGTAAAAGCGTTTTTTTTTGTTTTATAGAATGTGCAGTCAGCAACAGTATTCTTCCACTATGATGCACAGGCGAACGAAACGCGCTCTGGCAGACAAAGACGTATCGCGTCACGTGCACCTGGAGACAACGACGACGATCTTGAATAATTTACACCTGAAAAGAGAGCAAACCACATGAGTCAAACGGCTGCAGTTCCATCTGTGACTATTGAATCGAGAAGCCTTGTTAGAAAACTTTTATTTTAATATGCGAAGTGAATGTTGCAATATCACAACATCCTATATTTACAATTTAAACACTTCGATACGAAGTGTTCGATACCTTAAAAAGTGCCTTAAAAGACCATATGGCCATTTACATTACGATCCAGTCACTTTGATACGAAGTTTACGCTACTGCTTTTTGCGCCTCTTACACTACGCGCAGCAGAAAACTATATTAAAATAATGTTTAGAGCTTATTTGAGGGTTTTCGGGACACGAAATCCTATTCTCACCTTGAGTTACAAAAGCGTAGGGATTCGCTTTAATACGAGTAGCGCGCAGGAGGTGGAGGTGGCACCCTGTCATAGGGGTCCCTGGACCGAGGCATGCTGTACATTGGGGGGCGAGACATGGACAAGGGGGAGAGACGAGAACGCTCATATGAATAACCATTTCCTGCGGGTGCCGGAGGGGCAGGAGGAGCACGTCTGATAGGACTGCGATCCCGGGCGTAGAACGGGGCTGGCGGGGGTGGTAGGGGGCGTCGTTCATAAGGGTCAAGGCCGTTACCAGCCAGTCGCTCTCTCATAATTGCAGATGCAGGGGGTGGTGGGGGAGGGGGGATTGCACCAGGGCGCCGGTCCTCATAAGAGGCAGCGCCATATGGGCGAGCACGGTACTTTTCATAGTAGTCGACCACACCACGATCACCTCCAGGTGTTCGCTCTGGGTATGGGGGGCGTCTTGGGGGGAGGGGTGGTGGAGGGGGGGGGCCAGGTGGGTACCCAAAGCGACCTCTAGGATAACCAGGGGGCTCAGGCCGATCTCCGGGGAAACGCGGCTGCCAATATCCCCTGTCTGGGGGGCCGTAGTTGTCATCTTCCTCTCCTCTTGGTCGACTCTTCGAAATCTGCACATGAATTCTCTTTCCTGTAAGTGCAAAACACTTAAGATAAACACACAGTACTGCAAAAAGGTAAATATAAAAGATGAAAAACATTAAATCAGTGATTATGATTGTGTGGTGTAGGTAACAAAGCCTAGCTTCAAACCTTTGAACTCAGAGTTGTCCAAGCCCCTGAGGGCATCCATTGCCTCATCAGAGTTGCTCATATGTACAAAGGCAAAGTTTTTAATGATTGCACACTCAGTCACAGTTCCATACTCTTCAAACAGCGCTCTAAGTTCTTCATCTGATCCCTTCTCCACATTGGCCACATGAAGCTTTACCGGCCCCTGATTCTTGCCCCTACTTGCTTCAACATTGATGGGTGTCCCATGTAGCTTGTACAAATGTAGGTTTCTGATAGCCTTTGTTGCACTTTTGCGATCATCCATGTGAACGAAAGCAAAGTTTTTAATTATAGCGCATTCAGTGACTGTCCCATACTGAGTAAACAGGGACTTTATTTCTTCTGCTTCCGCCTGTGGAGGCAGGTTACCAATAAATATCTTCACCATCTTGGTTGAGGGGTTACTGATCCGAAACGCACTGTAAAAAAAAAAAAAGAACACCAATAAGCTGACCACTCTAAATAATTAACGATCAAAGATTGTGGCAACAAAGAGTATAACGAAAGAACTTTAAACTTAAGCTGGAAGAGAAATCGAAACTAATACTTCCGCGATCTTGGGGACAGTCGTACTTTCTGAAAAGCCAATCTGGTCAAACCAGTTTCTTATGCAAATACATAATCCTTCACATTTGGTTTGCAAATATACCGATATAAGATGTACTAGTTAAGAACATTCCTGTACAAAAATAATATTTTCGAGTGTTCACCACCAGCTATTATGAGAACGTCATGGCCTCTTGTTAGTGTGCGTGTTTAATTAGGCTGATATACTTCCCTAAGAATCATTTTTAGCAGAAACACTTACGACTTTCAAAAAAACAACATTATCACAAACAGCAGTCGTTTTATATGGTCTCTTTACTCGAGGAGCTACACGTTTCCGTCGCCAAGTTTGAAAACGCTAACAATATTAGCTTACTAGCCAAACGGTCGCTGTGCGCCAAAATAAGCACGATTTTCCTTATTTTACAGACACATTTATTTAATGATCTAGTTTGCAATATGATCTCTACTTATAATAAAAGTACTTTAAGAAGAAACATATACTGAGAAACGAAATAATATAAAAGTTATAAGGGTCATAGAACAGAGCGTACTTACCGCCAGCTTCTCACCACAATGAGGAAAAAGGGTGGGTCTTTTAATAAATATACTTCCTGTGTTCCGCCTTCATGGAGGATTGAACCAATCGTGAATATCATAACGTACACACGTAATACCAGAGCGTAAAATGTAACGTAAACATTTCTCATAGACATTGAAAACCAAACAGAATATACAAAATATATATTTGCTTTGGCGATAAATTATGGAACGCCGAAAGGACAAATATATCTTTAGACGCATTATGTACAGACGTGCATTATGTAACCCTTTTTTGCTTAAACACTAAAAGGGAATGAAACCATTTACTCATATCACTCATCTTCAGTTCAAGTCTGCAAAACTGCAAGCACACAATCTACTTTACAGATATTACAGTGCTTTACAAAATGAAAGTTTGAAGTTGTAAAAAACGTCTTGCAACACTTTGAACACAGTAGTGCACAACACTAAAAACTCCCAGCTCTTGTGTTTCACTGGGAAAATACTGACATTTATATATATTCTTTTAATTGCTAACATACTAAAAGTGGTACTTCAGGCCCACAAACAGATTATCTGCTTTACACTTTAAAATAAACATTAGCAAAACTTTAAAACAGTTCTCTACATTAGACCCAAAATTGACTGTGCTTTTTAATGATAAAAGAGTTTTATTTATGACATTTCTCTATACTCTACACATGAAACACACACAGCATACAAAATGTCAAACATCTCTTGCTTAATTTAAAAATACTTTATATAACTACTCTGAAAAGGGTGTTATTGTATAGTAACCATATATACTGTATACACACACAACACTACAGATATGACAAATGTAAAACACTACTATCTTGTGTCTTTTGTTGTTCAGTGTGCAATGTAGTGCACAGGATGCCGTGCATACATAAGTAAACAAATATTCCATATGCAGTATATATGCATATTCAGTATATATTTTACATAATATTTTATATTATTTTATATATTTAACAGAAATGCAAAGGGGGGATATTTTATTCTCTAAACATTGCAATTTCAAGAGCACATTGTGTCTGTGAAGATTTGAGTGTAGAATTTTAATGTTAGTATTTTCCCAATAAAACACAATTGCTGTTAGATATAAATGTTGTGTCTAATCCAGATAACTGTGTTTAGAGTTGTGCAAAATTTTGTTTTAAAATGTAAAATGTAAAGTTAAAGCAAAAAATGTGCTTGGTTAGTTAAGTGAATAGTTTTACTGAGTGGGCCTCAAGTCTCACCTTTAGTATGTATATAATATTTATGTATATAATACCAATAATTTCTTTTCATATTTTGATCTAGTATTACAGGATGGTATTAAAGAATTACTAAATGGCCTTAATTGTTTTCGTTTTCATTGTTTAACACATTGCAAAGCTAGATCTCTTATTTTATGGGTGTTTTAGGAGTTGGGGCCTGTCTGACTGCTATGATTCTGTTTTTTCACACACATAAATGTTTGCTTAAATATTGCCCCCAACTTTCTCTCTGGCTGCTAAATTGGATTTGATTACTGATGGACTTTGGCAATGACCCCTGCCTTTTTGTATTTTGAGCTGCTTCAATAAAGATTTTTTGTTATGACCTTACAGAACTTGACAAAAGTCTTGACTCAGAAGTAAAACTTTTAAATGGATCAATAAGAAAAACAATAATTATATATGAGAAGGGCACATAATTCAATAATAATAATAATAATAATAATTAACTTGAAATTATTCCATTTAATTTGTGGTTAAATAATTGTACATAACATATGAACATAATGCAAATAATTAAACATTTACATTTCTACATTTTGGCAGATTAATTGTTATAAAATAAGTTTTTTACTTTATTCTTTGGTATTTGAGGACCCCTTGTGGACATCAGATACAATTGCAGACATTCATTTTGTACCTATACTTGTGCATGCATTAGTGTAGTTCTGATGTTGCTGCTTCTAAAAAGTTATTTTACGGAATATCTGATATTTCTCAGGCGATCATCACTGCTGGATAATAAACCAACATATAGTCGTGTGAGTTGGGTCTCCAACAAGAAGAAAAAAAATGCACTTTAGCATTTACAATAGTACATTTTATCAGATTTTAAGATATAGTGTTCTTGAACCTTACCATGGTAAATTATACTACAAGATTTATAACAGTTTATCAATTCACCATAGTTAAAACTACAGAATACTGCAGTATATAATGAACAATTTTCTTCATTATAATATACTATATTATGACATACTAAAGTGTATTACAATTAACTACAGTTTACTATACACTACCAAATATTAGAGTATACTACAGTATTTTTAATGTGGACTAGTGAGCTTTTTAAAAAAATCAATTGTTTATACAATTTAATAGTCACAATTTCTCTGCCTCTTTTATTGTGGAACACACACTTTGTGGTTGATGTCATAGTCACGTGTTTTTAGTCATGTGTGTGATTGCCTCTGCGTGATTGCATCTGAAGCATGTGTGTCAAATCCGCCGAATGGCAAGCATCACGGGCGGAGTGACGTCAGGACCCCGGAAGTATGAAGGAAGTATAAAAGACCCTAGAACAATATCATTTTAGCTTCTTAGGCCGTACCTGCGCCAAAGGATGCCGGGAGTATGGCAGGCAGATGCATCCTCAATAGTAGGCCCCGACCATAAGGCCTTATAGGCCGCCATACCTAGAGTAGAATGAGCTCTGACAGTAAGTGGAGACGACTGTTTAGAGACTTGATAAGCCAGTGAGATAGCCTCGACTATCCACCTGCTAAGGGTTTGTTTGGTCACCAACAGACCTTTGCTGGGCGGCCCAAAACACACAAACAGCAGCTCTGTGAACATAGGCATTCACTGGCCACACCAAATTTGACTTTTCCTGGTCCGAGTAACTAAAGGGAGGAGGACAAAAGGCCTACCACATAATAGGCCTCGGCACATTGGTGGGTACTTTAGGCACATAACCCTGCTTTTGGGTAGAGAAAAGCCTTAACCATGCCTGGTGCAAACTCCAGACATGAAGGACAGACTGAGAGAGCTTGGAGGTCACCAACTCTCTTCAGAGAGGAGATCGCCAGCAAGAACTCTGTCTTGATGAAACTCCAAGCCTTGCCCACCAGCGCAGATGTTGCTCTACACGCAGAGATGGACTGGGACCAAAAATCGGCCCTGGCATTTTGGCCCAGACCGGCCCACCACCACATAAGATCACAAATGCCACCCGTCCTTGCGCTCCCCTGCCCTGAATATGTATACCAACTACTACTCTTTAAAACTACTAACGCCATGTAATGTGTAACTTCAGCATCTGCCTGAAGAGCTTGTTTTTTTTTTGTCACGCAGCTTTTCTGCACCTCCTTTACATTTCTGCTTCATGATCACACTGAAACTGCGTGCAGGCAGAAATCCCATAGATGGTGCTGTTCAAAGATATGATTGGGCCAGTCCAGTGTCAATCAAGAAAACAACCAATGGGCCACTGAGCTACGTGTTTCATGGGCCGCGTCTGTCAGAAGGAAAAAAAAACTAGTGATATTTTTGACTAAAATGTTTTGGGCCAGCAGCCCAGTGTCAATTAGAGCTTAGATTCTCTGCCCGAGCCCGGACTCGACCCGGCCCGGCCCGACCCGACCCGCGGCCCGGCCCGACCCGTCCTCGGGCCGGGTCGGGTCGGGCCCTTGATAAAGCACGTCACGTGTCATGCGCAGCGTCTCGTCCACTTGCACTCGGAGTCTCGCACGCGCGACGCATCACACCTGCTGTGAGCTTAAGTGCAACATGGAGCTGGAAGAGCAATTTCAAATTTGTACAAAAAGAGAGTCTGTAGTAGCCTACGTGTTTTAGCCATTAAATAAGCACATTTAGTTTTAAGTTTAAGTATTGTTTTGAAGAAAGATTTTCTTTAAAGTGAATTTCGTTTAGTATAAATTGTATCTTAATTTTAATACATTTTTCATCAACCAATTACCTGGATTTAATACATAAAAAGCAATATAGCAGACAATATAATAATGACATGGAGGCCCCGATAGCGCCATGTCACACTACACCATTTGAAACTTGTAACACGCTGTCACCGAATTTACAAATGCACATCTTGCTTGTTGCTCACACACATATTATGTTGAAATAACAATATGTTGAAGTAACATTATTAATTATAATAAATATTTAAGAATATTTGATTGAAAGCTGAATGTTGTGCTTGTTCAATTTAATAAAATTAAAACTTTAATTAGGCTATGATAATTAAAATAATTGAATATTTAATATTTTGTGGCCAATTTTTGATCATTTATTAATAGTATTTATATAATAGCCTATATATATAACTGCGTAGGTTCACCCTGTAGCCTAAATGATCTAGCACAGCAGCACCTGCGTTAAAAAAAATAAAAATCTGGCGCCGCCCCTGGTTATAACGGCCCACATATTAAAAATGGTCGGGTTTAAATCGGGCTCGGGCTCATAATTACAGTGAACGTGTCGGGCCGGGCCGGGCCGGGCTCGGACACAACGTGCTCGGGCTCGGGTAGGGTCGGGCTTGATTTGTTGGGCCCGATCTAAGCTCTAGTGTCAATTGAAAAAACATTGGGCCGCCGATCTAGGCCTACCACTTTTATGGGCCTGTTCATGGGCTGAGAGTATTTTTTTTTGCGGTCGGCGACCGTCGGCCCAAAAATGCACGTCGGCCCACCGGGAAAGTGCCCGGTATGCCAGATGGCCAGTCCGCCCGTGTCTACACGGCTTGGTGGGCAATGCCGGGGCCTTTAGGGATGATGCTGATGAGGGGGACAGATAGCTGTCTAGCGTCTGTTCAACCCTGGGCATCACCCCATACCCATATGAGCCAAGTAACAAACGGCAGGCCTCGGCATGGAGGTGGCACCTTTGGTGTGAGAAAGCGCTTGTCTAGCCGTCTTGGCGGACAAGTTTCAGTGGGACAGTCGAGCCGCAGCTGAGCGACTGCCCGCACACGTTACCACCTCCACAAGCTTCTTGTACATGGAAATTGCAAAGCTCACAGCTAGAGAAATATTTTTGTTAGAAATAATAACCCTTAAGAACCCGGACCCATGGACCACTTAGAACCCATTTCTGCAACTATTTTTGAAATACAACCCCTCCTTGTTAAAGATGTAATGTTACATATATGTCATATTGGGCGTTTATCATTAATTATTTTGTTGCATATATGTCACATTGGGCATTTATTTCTCAGTTGCAAAAAAAAGATTTTGTCACTTTATTGTCAGTTACTACAATTTTCCTTCTTATTAGCTTTTCCACAACATATCACTTCATTAAAACATTTCACTTTTGAACTTTGATAACTTTTACTTTTTTCCCTTATTGCATTTGTAATTGCATTTCCATAACATGTATTAAAAGTATACATTTCCCATGTATATTTAACCAGAAATTATGTGCAAACTAAATATGTAGGTCTTGGAGGTCTTCTCAAGAAGTTAATCATGTACATATCTGCATTAATATTGCAAAAAAATTTCTGTAGATGCTGTAGACTAAAGCATGGCGCTCGCAACGCCAATGTCATGGGTTCGATCCCAGGATTGCAAGTAATCAGAAAATTATATTATCATGAACTGTAATTCTAAAAACGTGTACATTGTGCAATAAAACTGTAAACGAACAAACAATAAAATGCATAAAAATCTCCTTGGATGATCTTCAGTGCATTCTGAAAATCTAATTATTTCCTAAATATGTTTATGATTTTCTCACTACAAAAAAGATAAATGACCTCAAAATAGGACCAACATATGATAATCCTGTGCACTACTTGTTTTGTTACAGATAGTCTCAAAAGTCTCAAAACCCATTTAATTCACAATATAATTAATTATACTTTATTTCTTATCTTTACATTTGTTATAAAACACATTGAAATGAGCAGCAGAAAATATATAACACTAAAATAACTGAATCAGCTAAATTAATTGAATTGCACCTTACTGTTTTTCTTAATGTAACATATATATATCAGTTTATATCATATATCAGTTTCTGTGATGATATGTGCATTCCTACCAGGACTCATCTAACTTACAACAATGACAGACCATGGTTCACTGCAAAACTCAGACAGCTCCGTCAGGCCAAAGAAGATGCTTACAGGAATGGGGACAAAGTCTTGTATAAACAGGCCAAATACACTCTGGAAAAGGAGATCAAAGTGACAAAGAAGAATTATTCTGAACCAATTCTATTCCGGCGACTCTTCATCAGTGTGGAAAGGTCTGAAAGTCATCACCAACTACAAGACACTATCCCCCAGCACTGTGAATAATCAACAACTGGCAGATGAACTAAATAAGTTCTATTGCAGGTTTGAAAAAACACCATTAACACCTCCAACAACCCCCCTCTCCTCCACTTCAGATCAGCGAAGGTGACGTGCGCCAGGTCTTCAAAAAGAACAAAAGAAAAAAGCACCAGCACCAGATGGTGTGACTCCAGCCTGTCTAAAAACCTGAGCTGATCAGCTGGCCCCCATCTTTTCACCCATCAGCACCCCACTGCTCTTCTCCCTCTACACCAACAACTGCACCTCTAAAGACCCCTCTGTCAAAGCCCCTGAAGTTTGCAGATGACACCACACTTATTGGCTTCATTCAGGAAGGTGACGAGTCTGCTTTCAGACAGGAGGTCAAAGAGCTGGCTGTCTGGTGGAGTCTTAACAACCTGGTTCAACACGTTCAAAACAGTGGAGATGATTGTGGACTTCAGGAGAAACCCCCCCTGCTCTCCCCTCACTCAACATCATGGACAGCACTTTTAAAACAGTGGAGTCATTCAGATTCCTCTGCAACACCATTTCTCAGGACCTGAAGTAGGACATACACATTCCTCTGTTGTGAGACTCCGTTGTGAAAAAGGCAGAGGCAGTACTTCCTTCACCAACTGAGGAAGTTAAACCTGCCACAGGAACTGCTGAAACAGTTCTACTCTGCCATCATTGAATCCATCCTATGCACTTCAATTACCATCTGGTTCAGCTTAGCTACCAATTCTGACCTCAGAAGACTACATTGGATAGTCCGGACTGCTGAGAGAATCATTGGTACAACCCTGCCCATTCTTCAAGATCTGTACCTATCCAGAGTGTGCAAAAGGGCTGGTAAAATCACTCAGGAGCCCTTAAATCCAGCACACTCCCTCTTTGAACTGTTGCCATCTGGTCGACGCTATAGCCCTGAGCACAAGAACAACCAGGCACAGGAACAGTTTCTTCCCTCAGGCAATCCATCTCATGAACACATTTGGCAATAAACGTGGACTATTTTACAGCACTATTACACTATTACACAACACTATTATACAGTAGTGTGAAAAAGTGTTTGCCCCTTCCTGATTTCGTTTTTTTTTCATGTTTATCACACTTTAATGTTTCAGATCATCAAACAAATTTAAATAATAGTCAAAGATAACACAAGTAAACACAACATGCAGTTTTTTGCAGTCCTGAGCAGGCTAATGGACCTCCCAGACAATAACCTGAGCCTCATGTTTTACATCGGCCTAAATGCGGCTGTTAAGGCCAAGCTGACTGGAGGGGGCCCTAAAGGGAGTTTTCTGGAGTATGCGGACTGGGTGCTGGCGAGTTGTGGGTGCAGTCCCGTCCTTCGCCAGCTCAAGATGGCTGCCCCTGAGTTTTCTGCCGCGGTCAAGATGGCCACCCCTGAGTGTTCTGCCGTGGCCAAGATGGCCGCCCCTGAGTGTTCTGCTGCGGCCACAATGGCCGTCCCTGAGTCCCCCATTGCGGTCAAGATGGCCGCTCCTGAGTCCCCCATTGCGGTCAAGATGGCCACTCCTGAGTCCCCCGTTGCGGTCAAGATGACTTTACTTAGATGAGTTTTCAAACGGAGAATACATCCATGGAAGACAAACAGAATATCAAAACAGAAACATCCTTGGAACAATAACAGGTAGGCAAAACGGCAACAAAGTAACAACAACACAAGACCAAGAACAATGAAACAGACAGGTTTATATAAGTCCAGGTGATTGATGAAACAGGTGAAGGTGATCTCAAAGATGCAGGTAATTCATGACAGGTGTGAGAGGTGCAAAGCAGTCTGGGAAATGGAGTCCAGAAGGGTGGACCCGTGACACAGTAATGTTTTAACAGGGGGGCAAACAGTTTTTCACACAGGTCCATGTAGTTTTGGATTTTGTTTTCCCTTAATAATAAAAACCTTCATTTAAAAACTGCATGTTGTATTTACTTGTGTTATCTTTGACTAATATTTAAATTAGTTGGATGATCTGAAACATTAAAGTGTGACAAACATGCAAAAAAAAATCAGGAAGGGGGCCAACACTTTTTCACACCACTGTACATTCATTTATTTATTCAACACATACTTATTTACATTTCTACTTTGCACCTTACATACCTGTTTACACCATAGTAAATTGTTTATTGTAAATTGTTTATTTTAATTTGTATATTTTGCACATTGTCTGTATATTGTATATTATTCTTTATTACCTGTGTCCTGTCTTGTCACTCTGTTGCACAGTGGAGCTTCTGCCACTAAAACAAATTCCTAGTATCTGTAAACATACCTGGAAATAAAGCTCCTTCTGATTCTGATATGTCACATTCAAATTTCACCTATTGTTTTAGTGTTACAGTAAAAGTCCAATGTGACATATACAGTATGAAACCACAATATTTTGGTTACTTGTTTTATATCAAATTGCAAAAGAAATGTAATAAAATCATGATAAATGTACTTTAGGACATGTTTTTAAAACATTATAGTTGTCACATGGGTTGAAACATACCTCTAGCAAAAAAACAACAACCATTTTAATAAATTGCTGACACTGAAACATATGCCAACCATGCAGGCCACCATTTTGGAAAGGGCAACAAAAGACTCACCAATTATCACATGATTGAATACCTGACCATGCATAAATGTTATTTTGGGACTTCATGAGTTAAAAGTGAGGGATAATGTTTTACAAAGATCTTTCCCAATCATCAAAAGTGTTTGTGACACCTGTGTCATAGTGGCTTCTTATTGTAATATTATTAACACAGACTGTTTAGCTGTCCAGAGCTAAAATGATATGGTGTTATTGCCTCTGTACACTTTGCGTCTAAAAAAATGTAATCTATTTGATGTTCCATAAAGTTCAGATGACAAATGTCCTGACATCCACGTTTAAGGTGAGGAATATCAGAGTTGTGTGGAATGCAGCATGACAAGGAGACGCATTTGTCTTACTCTGTAAACGTTCCGTCTAAAGAAATATGTATCCTTTCGGCGTTCCATATTATATTTCTGTGTTTGATACCCATTTGATACCCTAACTATGTATTTCTATGAATGTACTTTTAATGGCTTTTATAAAGCGACAAATAAAGCGAATTAATTCCACCAATGCATGGAAACTCTTACCAGTTTGGGGCAAGTGAGGTTTCCCGGTTCAGTTTTTGTGTTATAAAGCGCTTTGTTTGATGATGCTTTCTGCAAGAGGTTAATCTCGGGTGAAATTTCCTGTCCACTGTGGTTATAACACAGCACTTACGATATTTGGTTAGAACTGTTAAAAAGGTATTATAACCATCAACAGTTTGCCCGAAATGTTTAAACACAAACATATTACATTATCTACATTCTACATACTACATTCAACTATGTGGTTTCAATAGATAAGCAAGTATTTCGTACTCTCTCAATATTCATCTACACCACAAGAACGTTGCTGCTGGTACCATGTGTCTAGATAAAAGCATAGACATGTATTTTATAGACATAAAATAGACATGTGATTTAAAACACGAAATGAAAAGGTAAAAGAATGTAAGTGTGTTGCGCAACTCTGGAGTTTTTGAGGGTCACATTTCACAAGCCGGAAGGGCGGGACTTCAGCGCTTCTGATGCAACCCTGCCTTTGCGAGTGTTATTGTAGCGATCTCCGCATATACTTGCAGTCCGTTATAGTCGACGTTTAAGGGGAACGGCTTGTAAAGGTAAGCTACAGTTTTGTTTTGTTTTGTTTAACGAAACTCAATTCGTGTTATAAAACATGTTTCGTATGCGTATATGTAGCGTAAACAGTTTCATTAGTGTCGTATACTTTGTGTACAAATTATTTTTTACTACAGTTTGATTTTATCTGTTAACATGTATGTTATGACAAAAAGTAATTGTTTCTTCACGTTCTTCTAAGACCCTATAGCAAAAACACTACAGACGTTTCACCACCACTACTTATCAGACAGAATGAATGACATTGAGACTGAAGAACTGCTCACATGTCTTCGTATCCACCTCTTCCACCCTGATCAAGCCTGTCGTCCTCTATTCCACAACCTGCCCCTAAATAACCCACACACTATGGACGCTGAAGATCCACTAAGACTTGGTCGTGATTCACAGTTCTGCACATTTGTCTTAAATGACACATGTGTTTCTAGAAAACAGCTCTCCATACAGGCTTATAGAAAAGCTGACAGCACTCGTTTGAGCTTTATGATCCAAAACATGAGCCAGAGGGCTAAACTTATGGTTGGTGGGTATGAACTGAAATACCTTGAAAGAGCTGAGATTGATGACAAGGCCTTTCTTCGGTTTGGGAGATATGAACTATTGATTTTCCAGGAGCCAGGAGAGTCACAGACTAAATTTGAGGTCCTGTTTCAAACATGCAATACACCCCCTTCACAGGAAATGGGCATAAATGTGCCATGCAGGCGTCCCTGTATGGATACTGGTGGACCATGGAGTAACCTTCAAATTGGAGAACTTAGAAGCCAAGATCCACTGGAATCAGATGAGACAATACAAGTATAGGTGGTTCCCCATTCTGCAGTGATTTAAGCTAGAATAATGAGCATGAACAATAGGCAATCCTTTCTCCGTCCAAAACGAATTCCTAAATTTTACTTTAGAGATTTACCATTCTGAAACTAATTTACTTTTAATAGCATTAACATTATTTAAACATTAGAAAATAGGCAATAGAAGTGTTAGCTACATACTATATATAACATATGCTTTTGACGCACATTGCATGCATTGTTATGTTTATGTTCAAAATGTTACTTTACCAATTTTTCTTTACCAGTTTTCCTCTTCTTGATTGTTCAGTATTTTGTTTAAATAGATTTTATTCAATATTACTGAAAATCTGCCACACAAATGCTCAGAAAAAATTAAGAGCTTTCTCTTCATTAGTGTACATGTTTTCATGATAGTGTGTTTGGTGTGTTTTTGTTTTATGTAGACTGTTACATGATAAAATGTCAATTACAAAACTTTGAAAAATGTGAAATTCCTGTGATTGAACGGTTCTTCATGTATTATCTTTATACTGTATATCTATTGTATTTTTTTGTATTGTACTTTTTTACATTGTTATTATTACTGTTGTTATTAGTATAATTTAACATATGCTAACCATATCATAAGTTTAGACATGATAAATAAATAATAAAAAAGTTTTTGTGGTGTTCAATGATTTAGGTTTGAAAATATAAGCCTGGTTTCACAGGCAGGGTTTACATTTAACCAGGAGTAGGACGTTAATGGCTTAAACATTTATTAAGTTTAAGCCTTGTTTGTGAAACCAGGCTATGAATTCTGGAAAGTTGCTAGAAACCCTTATTTTCATCTAACCTGTCTCATGGTTTGTCTCAAACTGTCTCAAACTCATGGTTTGTGTGCTGACTTCCAGTAGAAAACACCTTTGCCGAACAAGGAATTACATGAAAAAAGAATCTGGGTTGCTAAAAGCAAGGACACATATCCCATTCCAGCTTCATGACTCTTTTGCCTTTTAACTGAACTTTTAACTTACTTCTATCTGCTCATTCAAACACAATAATACTGATGATAACCATAAGTGTAACTATAAATGTAGATGATTTACAGTAAATGGTTTCGGTGGTGGACCTACAAAACCAAAGTAACACAGACAAGATTAAAGATTAAGATTACTGAAACAGATAACAGCAAAGTATCCAGTATAGTGATGTCATAGTGATTGTGTCAGATAATCATCATCAGACTGATTTGGTATTTAGTGGTAAGCCTAGATATAATGAGTCTAAGGTTTGTTCTGGCCAGTAGTTCACCCATGTATGGGTGGTTGCTGACAGCCTCATCTAAGATTAGCCTTGCTGAGCTAATGGGAATTTGAACATTTTTAAGAAAAAGGTAGAACTCAGGATGTGGAACAAGATGTTGCATAACAGACATTACAGGAAGTGAGAGGCCCAGGCATAAAGGAACCATGATTTTCATATCATATATCAGTAACTTAGGAAAAAAAAGACATTTAATATGTTCCAAGGTCATAGGTGTTTAGCTGCTTGTTTGAAAATAGTAGACCAAGCAAACAAGTTTTTCCACTCTGTTGTATGCATTTATTTGAAACTACTGTTATGCAAACTTCAATGTATGTGCTACTTAGAAAAATTGACTTAAATACAATTCAATGTATGTGAATCCACAGAACAAAAAAATCATCAATCATCATAAAATGACTTTTGTATCTTTTTTCTGAGACTGTAAACTAGATTTACAATAAAAGCAAATCATTAGAAAAAACAAGTACAAGACTTGTTTTTGTTTTTGGGTTACTGATATTGACACATCCCACAATATAACATCACTACAACAAGAGTACAAAATGCTATAACATAAGTCACAAATAATATACCTTATAAAAATATGTTTGCTCTCTTCCTTTCTTTTTTTCTGCTAACAATTTCCATCAGAGGAATTCACCTTCATTTCTGCGCATTACTGTTATGTTATTGCTCTGCCAGACAATTCCAACTTGGACAATGCAGTAAATAAATATCAGTCCAAAAATGAACGCCCAACGTGGGGCTCGAACCCACGACCCTGAGATTAAGAGTCTCATGCTCTACCGACTGAGCTAGCCGGGCACGCAGTCTGTTAATGCCCAGTTTTTGTAATGTTTGTAATGTCTACATAGTATGAATTCACATGACCTGCCCTCAGTGTTTTTAGTGTTGCGTTTCTAAAATATTAGGTATTTATCACTAAAGCCCAACAACGATACTGTTTCCAATTAATTCCACTGTTTTAGTTGTATTCTGCACTGCGACATCATTTAAATTACTACTTGCTTTCATTTTTTGTTATTGTTTTTATTCTGTTTTGAATAATAATTATCATATTATTTTATAAGTTGAAATCATATTCTGTTTTTCAAATGATTTATAGAAGAATTAGCTGAATGAACTTATGGTGTATTTAAAATCTTTTATTTTGGCGCCCCCATGCGTATAGGTTGCATAACTCTGTTGACCTCCATGATGTCAGTATGCGAACTTTGTTAAAATTGTGCAGCCTACTTCATTCTACTGAGCAATATTGTGTAATACATGACTACTTACTATTGTGCCATTAGTATACAAAACAATGCAACATTCATGACTTTCTGTTATATGCCACTGGGCAATAAGTGTGCAATCTTGTACTTTGCTTGCACTACCACATTAAAATACTTGTTCTGTTTTTATGTGTATTGTTTTAGGCAACTCTATTTAGACTATGTATATTTATTTAAATAATTGTTTAGCTTGCACAAAGTTAGAACCTAAACCTAACCCTCACACAAACCTTTTTGCATTTTACATCATTTATAGCATGTTTAATTATCAGTTTGGATTGTGATGTATAGAATGTTTACAAAACAAAGAAACCTGTACATACACACACGCACACTTGTATATACGGTTTACAAGGACTCTCCATAGACAAAATGGTACAAACTGTATATTTTACTCCCTTCACCTAAACCCCCTTAACAAAACCATTTGCCATATTTTATTTAAAGATATAACAGCACTTACTATATGTCTTTTTATAAGGGACTCGATTTATGAGGACACGATTCATATTAGTGTACACCATACAGTTGTAATTGTTAAAATTAGTATCTGAGCTGAGATTACGTAAATCCAGGTAGTTCACACTGGTTTAAGGTCTCATGTTAGTTATGGAAGCATGTAAATATGAGAAAAACATTTTGAGGAAATATTTATTTATTAAAATAGGATGTGCTTACTCAATTGCTTTATATGATATGATATACAGTATATATATATTATATAAGTAAAACTACTTTTGGCACTACTTTTAGTTTATCTATAGAAGTGCTAAAATGTTGTCATTAAATATAAAACTTTTACACACATTAGTATAAATATTAAAATGATCTTTAGATTGCTTAAGTGCTTTGTCATTCCAACAGATGAGTAACTAATTATTGAGGAGTTTGATTTTAACATGGGAATGCAGATGTGCTTATATGTTCTTCAGAGATTAATAGGGAGGATTCATGGGGTGCTGGGAGGGATAGCCCATGTTGATGGCTTGGGTTGGTTGGTGTGCTGGGTTGATGGCAGGGTTAATGACCACAAGGGAACTGCGTCGAGCCTTTAGCTCTCTCGCCATTTGACACCAAACACATGAAGTGCAACAGGTCACCACACAGCAATCATCTTGTATCGAACCCTTCAAGATAAAAAAAAAATTATATAAACAAAATCACTTAATGTCACATAGAACCTGAAATAGTGAGGGAAAGAAAGAGAAAAGGAAAACCCACTGAAGACCTGGCATGAAATCTGACATGTTTAACAGGTGCCATGTCATAGTATGCTGATGCTGTACGCACCTTTATATTGAATCTCTCTCTCATACTACTCCTCATGGCGAGGGTGATAGGATGTAACATGCCCCCAAAGCACATCTCCAGCAGAGGGAGACAGAGACACTCTCCAAAATTCTCACTGGTCCTACACATCAGGCAATATGGACACCAAAAACCACAGCAACCTGTCAGATACAGGGTTCAAAAGCTGTCAGAAGTTTAAGTCATGGCATTCTGTGGTACATGCAAATCCTGGTATTTGCTTGATATAGTCAGGAACAGATGGACATTTCTGTCTTCACTGGATACATACTGTACATACTGTATACTTGTGCATTGACGACTTCCGATTTTAAAAATGTATCAGTATGTTTTAATAAACATGAACTAAGACTAAAAAAAATGTCCATGCATTATCTATTATGTTAACAAATACAACATTACTGTAAAGTGTAGCCAATGTGTATGAATGTATTAGCTGGTTTCTAATCAAATGCATGCAAATTGTGACATTGACCATGTCGTTTGTCGTTTCCTTGCTTTTAATGAAGCTCACAAAATGGATTCTGGAGCATTCTCATATCATGCTAAAATAACGCAGATCATCAGGTTTCACACAAACCCAAAGACAATCATAAAGGTATCCTGTTATCAAAACAAAGAGTGACAAACTAAAAAGAAATCCACCCGTCATGTGCTTTTTTCAAATTTAACTCGAATTGTAATGTTGATAAGTTCATTTGTAATGAAACAAAAATATTAGGAATGCAAAACAGAAGCCTTTTCACAAGTGGACACAGATTTTTGAAACCCATTGTCTTTTAATTTGACTATATTTCCACCTCTTTCTCACCACACACACAAACTTACATATGCTCATATCATCGCAACAGTCACACACTCCGCTGCTCCACTCGCCAATCTTCGCATTCCCAGTGGTCACCACCATTGCGGGCTGCACGGTTACAGCTGAATGCGCCATCATGATCATAGGTGACCTGAAAATCCACAGCACAAATCTTTCACAGACTCATGATAGAAAAATAGAATTTTTGAATAAATAAAATACATTACTTATACATCAAGTATACAGTTAAGACCAAGAGGAATAATATTGACAGAGCTTTTATATGTTTAGTCTGACATAATCTAATATTTCCACTATAAACAGGTTGAAATTCGAGCTAGCTCAAAAGAAAACTCCCTTCCCCACCTGCAGGGCTGGTAGAAATACAATGCAGAATCCACACCTCCTGTTCTTCTAAAGACTGACAGAACATTGAGAAAGGAAATAGAAAAAGATGGAAACGAGAACAGTTTCACCCTGTTTGATTCATAAGCACCACAGAAAAACGTTTAATGAAAGCAAATATGTGGGGTCAGAAAACTGGTTTTTATGTACGCCCCCTTCATTTTACTTGTAAATGTGTAATTCAGCCTCTCCCATTTCACAGGTGGAAAACATTAACCATACATATATTTGACATCATGGAAAAAAGAAAGCAAGATGGCTAACATATTAAATGTTACTAATATTTCAAAAGAAATAAAAAAAAATCAGAAACCTACATTACAATAGTATTGTCTCTTCTCCATTAAAAAACTACTGCATTTGTTCATAACGCAGAAGTTCATTATAACTTAAGTATTGTCTCTTCTCCTTTAAAAAACTACTGAATTTGTTCATAATTGTTTTCTAGCAGTTTTAATGCCAATCAGTTTAAATGCCAACCCATCTTTTTTCAACTTCAGACAAACACAGCAGTGGAAAACTACAAGATATTACATAGCCATTAAAACGTAATCTAAAATCAGAGCAAAGCAAAAGAAAGTTGAGAACGAAATTAAAGGATATCAAAGAAAACAACTGATGCAATAATTATCACCAACCTGCCTAGAGCCTGGTCTTCAGTGTGTGTGGATTGGTGTTTTGATGCACTGGTGTTTACAGGGGTGTGGAACAAAAGGCAACCAGGTTCTAGGTGGAGCATGAATCAGTGTCAGCACAGGGGAGTGCAAGACGTCACAGCGTATGTTTGCTCTGAAACGATACTCAACATCTAACCATCACCACTGTGAACAATAATAAGCAGGTGCACTTTGATTGTGTAACTTAAGGCAATTGTCTGACATCAATTTGAATGCAAAACTGAATTTGTGCTGTTTAGATGCAACAGATTTATATACAACATAAATGGTTGCATCAGGCTGCTGCTTAAGGCTCACTCATAGCAGTGACTTGTTGAGACTGAGCTGTTTGTGGTGTGAGGTGAAGAGTGTTATTTTTAACTACGAGTATGCTGAAAATCCTACAGGTGCAAGGTTTAGATCTAGTTTACTAGTTTTTTAACAATTAAAATATAACAAAATAAAAAAAGAAATTACATTTGTGGATAAGAAATTAAATACAACACTGATTTATGTCTGTACTATATATTCAGAATTTTAGTCACCTGCAGATATACATACTCGTTTAGATTGTTTTAAAGGAAACTGGACCATTGTCATCAGTGCATAAGACAAGGGGTTTTTGGCTTCATGCATTTTGTTTTCTATTTCTGGCACCCTGTCCAATAAGCTGGTAGCACATTAGCCACTTTTAAGTTGAGTTAAGGTTTGTCTGTGTGGTTAGGTCTGCAGCAAGATTGCACAGAGCCTGTTACTTCCTGCAAACATTACTCAGAATCAAGTGCAACAGTATGGCACTATAAAAAAATGTTGCTAGATTAACAAAACAACTTATTTACTACTTAAAGTTTGGTTAGTTTGGAATTGCTGTGATCTGAAAAATAAGTTGAAATTTCCTAACTTATTCTGATGAGTTGAAGTAATATATAAACATATGAGAAAGAATTGACTGCATGAGGGAAACCACCATTACCATATGCTTGCTATTTGTGTCTATTAACTTACCACTTACCACAAGCCAAACTTTGGATTTATTTTTAGGCCATTCAAGTCATTACAACTCATTATTTTAAACCTTGTTTAGAGCTGGATTACTCTCTAAAGTTAATTTGAGTGTATAGAATTTTAACTTTTTAAAAAGAAGAAGTATACAAAAGTGCTATACACAATGTTATTTAAAATGATTCTAGGCATTACTATTTTAGTTATAATAAGAATATTTGCATGTTTCGAAATCAGTAATATTTTTGTCAATGCATGTTAGTGATTATATTTTTGAGAAAGCACAGATACATTAACAAAAAACAAAGCCATTTCTTTTATGCCTATCTAATGTTGTTTAAAAAAGCAGTAGGTATGTTGGACTATGGCGCTGCGCAAAACTGTGTGAATCTCATATGCTTTCGAATCCTTACTTTTAAAATATACTAAACCGACTAATAAGTCAAGTTAAAACTCCTGGAACATAAAATGAAATCAAGTCGAACAGACTTTGAACAGCTGAATATACTTTTACATCATGCTTTTTACAGTGCACTGTGTATTGAAGTTATAAAATGGCACATAAAACCATATTTTATAAAATTGTTTTTTTGACAGTAACTACCTATTAAGTAACTTCAAAGAACCAAAGAAAAAAGCTGTAATACAATAAAGCTGTGCTACAGAATAGGTTTTCTGTAGTATAAATACAATACAACATCCATGAGGATGAATTGGTAAAACACAAAGGAATTCTATTAAAAGATCCCAATTGACTGTGACATCTGAACCCAGGATCATATTTCACATTTATTGTTAGTTTAGTATTTATAGAGCAAATACATTCTCACATAAAATCTGTGGGTGGATAATGAGGAACTGCTACACAGACCCTTTTGTTTTTAATTGTGAATTCTGTAAAGCTGTATACCTGGTTAATGGTTAGTAAAGCTTAACCAAATGTCTTTATCTTGGTAGAAAGAGTATATTTAGTAGCTAACCAAGGGTAAAATCGCGGTCTAAAAACTGAACTAAGATTGAAAAAGACCACAAACAATAGTGTCATTCCAGAAATAATTTATTTCATTTCCATTTTAACCTGTTTTTTATGATGTGGAAAGAACAAAAAACTTTGAGAGCAGGAACAAATATGACAGTATTAAAGTAAGGGAGAGGGATCCCTAACCTTTCCCAACCATGACAATCAGGGACATGACTAACGCCTTGAACAATTTCTCTGGTGCAACATTAAACCTCCCTTGTAGAGACAGAAGAGGTTAAAACTCTGTTGTGAAGAAAATTGAAGTGTAATTACAAAGACAAAGCCTCTGTATATGTGTGCAAGTGTGAATGAATGCATTGGTCTCAGTGTTTCTAGCATCTGTCTTTAAGGCGCACTCTTTCCAGAATGCCTTTTTGACCAAAGACCAACCATCCACACCAGAGGGGGCGCTAGTGGGCTGCCAACACCTCTCTTCAGTAAGCTGTGAAGATAGTATGGGAAGCTTTAGTGTGCGTGCAGTCTTCCACACCTACACAACACACATCAAATCCACCCCCTCCACCAGAACCTCTGGTGGATGCTGCTAAAACAGTCTGAACCTGCCAGTTTGTAGTTAATTGTTCACCTCTCTCTAGGGTTATGTTTGTAAGGCTGCTTCCACTACAGCAAAGACTCAGGACCCTGGCACTGAATGCAGAAAAGAAAGACCCTTTTCTCTGCTTTCCACTTATTGAACTGGAGAAACTAAATCCTTCCAAAGATAATTCAACCAGGCTGTCTCTTACATCATGTAACATTTCTCCAAACGTATAATGCTACTCTCACAACTACACACAGACAAACACTCATACACACACACAAACATTAACGGCTTTCAACTAATGACCTTACGATGGACACAAGTCCTAATTTCACGTTTGGCATTATTACCTGTCTTTTCCTTCTAATCTTAACCTGACACTCTTTTCTGCACAATCCTTTCATTTCCTTGGGCAAAATAAAAACACCAAAAAACAGGAACCATCTACTTCATCCCATGAACAACGTAAATATTAAGGAAAAAAATACTCAAGTTTTTCAAATTCAAGGCACAATGTCTCTCCGTTTCCCCTTTTGCCCTTATTTTCTGAGTACCACAGACTCAACTGTCAATCACTTATGAGAGGCTCCGCCTTCATCCCGCTGCCTCTCTGCTAGCTCCTCCCTCGTTTTGCTAACACGGTTTCAGAGATGCATCTGTTTGGGAGTGTTTTCACAATCCCACACCAGTGAATACGAACAAACAAAAACAGTAATGACAGCAACGACGACAGCAAACAAACCCCCCTAAAACTATCCAAAAATAAATCCCAAATTGTCACGTCCTGTTTTCCGTTATGTCAGAAGTTTGAGTCATCAGCTCATTTTTGGCAAGCTTGTCTTAAATAAGCACTAAGTACTGATAGATAAGATAAACATACACTGTTATGTGTGGTTTAAAGTAGATGCGTTTGTCATTTTTTTAAATATATTTTTCTTCTTGTAGACTTGTATGAATTCAAGGATTTTAGTCGATTTTCATTCGTCAGTTTAAAGGTTTACGTGAATGCAAGCAGGGACATAGTTCGCCATGGTGTCTTGCTCTAGACGTTGGTCTTAACAGGGCGAAATGACTTTTTACGAAACGCCATTCACCAGGGTCAGAGCCTCCCCAGATGATGCTAAGCCGTTGCTCGGGGACCGCTTGGAAGGAGCATGCTCTTCCTTACTCACGCTGGACCCATTTTCCTGTTGAGAAAATGATGCTACACTTGTAAAAAAAATGCCTAATCTTGCAATGTACCAACATTAAAATATAGCTACATTAAAACCTCTTTTAACTAAAAGCCTTTTAATATTGTCTGATGGACCAAAAAGGTCATTTTTTTATATGGTAGTCTAGTTGCTACACCAAAATGAACCTGTGATTAAAAAAAATAATTCAAACATTTAAATACATGAATAAAAAACAAAACAAGTGGCATAGTATTATCTTTAGATAAGGGGGCGTGTTTTCTTTTATTATTTGCTCACCTTGGGGTGTGCTGCATGCTGCATCTCATCATTTCCTGGGAGTTTCTGTCTGCTCTGGGATTCGGCACGAGAAATTAAGTCAGCAACAGTTACTATATCAACAGAGAACAGGGGAACCACTGTATTAAAGTCTGATAAGGGAAATGAAGAGAAGGCTATAACAAGGATGGCTAAACTTATTACCAACAGTGTTTTCCGTACACTATTGGCAGCCATGGTCGAAAAAAATTCAAGCAAAACTTCTAGCATCTAATTAATAACTTACTTCTATCTAAATTAATAAATAACTTTGTAACGGTCCAGCCAAGCACAGATATAAACAGCCGTAAAGAAACAAAACACCAAAGAAAATGCATCCATGAATCCATGGTGAAACTGTTAGTCTGCCTGACATGTTGAGCCATGGTACTCACATTATTTATCTTCCTCCTTTTCACAATTTCTTAGCAGTCACTACTACATAACAAAGCAAGAATAAATGGAGATGACTCTCCCTCACCTGGCTGTCTGTCACGGCTGGCAGATCCTCCCTCAGGGCGGTTGCCACGGTTACGGCGGCGGCGGCTTCTATTGCGACGCTGTGGCTTGCCCTCTTCTTCTGAAAGCCGGAGGTGGGAAAAAAAAAAAGAGCATGAGATGCCATGGGACCAATTTATATGCAGTTTATCTTCTGAAGCAGTTCTACGAATTCTCATAAAACAAATGTCCTTTCTCTGTATGACCCAATGGCTTTCTTAATGTGGGCGATCACTTCTGGTGTTGCTCTTTCAAGCGTTCCCCATTCCAAAAGCATAAGTTATTTAATATTTTCTGATCAAAAAGTCTGTTGCACCAGATTTTGGTTTCAAGTTTAATTAGCTTGGAAACACAAATTATAATGTTTTTCACTCATAAGATGATTCCTGCATATTTAGTGACTAAAAAGCACAAATAAAAGGCTACAGAAAAAGGAATGGATTATATATTTAATCAGAAATATCAGGGTACATAACCATGTAGGGATTTAAAATGATTTAAGATTGTTGGGTAACGTAAAAATCATACACTTTAATATTTTTACTCCAAATATAAAAAACAAAACAAAATATAACTATTTTGCCAATAAAACGAAACTATTTTAACGGCTGCAACAGTATTATAGGCTGTTTAATGGGGAGTAAAAAAACACACAGACTCCAGTTAAATTATAATGATGTCTTTAACGTGCATTGATTACATTCATATCATGAATATGCAATTATTAGACTAATTGTTAAAATGAAGACTATTCGTCGACTAGTCTTAGTCGAAAATCTTAAGTCGGGGGCAGCCCTGAACAGAAGCATGATGTTAAGTGACCACATGAGAACAAATTAAGTGAGATGCTTAAAAGCTGCATTGTCACTGTTGCCTGGCATTTCTCTAACAGCATTACACTGCTATTTGTTTTGTAAATGATTTAAGAAGAAACAACCTAAAGCAAGTTTTATACTTGTGAAAATTCAGAGTCTAAACTGTGCAAGCTAAAACGACAAGTATATAAAAAAAACTTTGTGGTACCTAGTCCATTCTCACTGGCGGCAGCCTGGCTGTCTGATTCGTTGGCAGCTGCATCTATCAGGCTGGGTTCCTGGTCGTTACGGCGACGGCGTGAGCGTCTCCTGCGATCACTCCCGCCCATGCTCTCGCTAGCATCTGTATCACCGGCGAGCTCACTGTCCCCCTCCAGCAGAGAGTATGGGTTACTGTCCGGATCTCTGAGTACTGCAAGACAACATGCACAGGCTCATGACATTAAACAAAAACATGATTTGAATCAATAAAATTTTATATTCCATAAACCACTTATTCTTAATTTAACTTTTTAACTTTTAGTCATTTACAAATACTGGGTTAGGGTTTAAAAAATACTTTTTATAAAGAATGTAGCACAACAAGCAATTTCTAACCAATTATATATTTTCAAGCGGAGCATGTCTGTGGGAAACACTGTAAAAGATATATGCTGTATCTACCCGAGCTGATAGTGTTAGTGTTTCGGGGTCCCAGTCCACCCCGGCCCCTGGCAGTGCTGGAGCCACGACCACGACCCCCACGCTTGGAGCCTCTATCATCTCCTCCAAAGCCCCTTGGCCTGGGTTCTCTGTCCGCTATCTCTTCTGTCTCCGATGCATTAGACAACTCAGAGTTTGTTCCTGCATGGAAGAGGAATCAAAAAAGAAAATATTATTTTAAGTAGTACATTTTTTGTTGCGTCTTATTTTCTAACTTTGTGCTGTGATTGACCTCTTTAATGTGCATTGTTTATCATGTTTGTAAGCTGCACGAGTCTTAGTTTGATCAGGTTTTGTTTGTGAAACAATCAGAACAATTAACAATACTGTGCACAAAAAATGATTTAGACTCAAAGAAGCACATTCATTACTTTGGATGTGACAAAATGTTTCAAAATACTAAATACAGTAATGCAGCATTATTATTTGAGGCAGGTGTAGTTACAACATTGTTCAGCTCGAGGGCTATTGACAACAGGTACATCTAACAGATGTTTTTAGAAAATAATGCAAATGATTTGCAAAATGTAAGGCATATGTAAACCTGAGAGGCTAGGGCCCAAATATAGGAGTACACTCTATGAAATCATTGGTATTTGTAGCATTTTGCATTTCAATTGCAATGTTTTACATCAAATATAAAGTGACTTGCAGTGCATTCAAGGCATACATTTTGCCATTATGTGTGTTTTTTTGCACACTGTACAAGTAGTTAAGCTACAGACAGGGTTGTATACCATCACAGCATAGTAGTTCACAGCGTAGAAGAGATATTTAGTTGGCATATAACTCCACTATTATAAGTCTTACCATAGCCTGAGTATATATTGTTTGTTTTGCGACCACGGCCTCTTCCACCATATGTGCGTGTGGTCTGCAGGGAGTTGGTGCTCTCGTCTGTCAGGTAACCTCTGTCACGCTCACCAGTGACCCCTGAACCAGAGCGGCTAGGGGGTGCACGGTATCCCACCCCGATCTGACGAAGCTGTTCATCAATCTGTAGCCGTTCAAGACGCAACTGCTCCACCTCCTGTCAAAAACAATATATGTGTGTGAGAGAGAGGAATAGACAGGTGCTAAACATCGCTGTTACACGACATGCAAATCACAAGAAAAACATGCTAATCTATGACAGTTTAAATTTTTTAGCAATACCCAAGTGTTAGCTAAAAATGGAACAGAAATTGAAAAATCTGATAAATTGATGCCGGTTTAGTTGTACATTGATGTCCGCAGTTAAACTTATTCCTATTGTATAGCCCAATGTGCTAAAAACGAAAGGTTACACTTTATTTTAGTGTGTTGTAGTACTGAGAAATATAAATTTACGATGTACTTTTAGAGTTGTTTGTCTGTAATTATGCATTATTTACTCCTATTACTATAAGTGCGTTTGGTAACATGAGAGGCACTGCATTACATGGCATCATCTGATTTGTGTTTGAATTGTTCAGTCTAATTTTTGAATTACATCAACTACTTCACTGAACAGAATCAGCTCAAGAGAAATTTGTTGACTTAGTGAGCTGGTCAATTTAAACCAATAATAACATCGCAGCACATTTCTCACGCAATGTTACCAGGGGTCAGTTGCATAAACATAGCCACCATGTTAAAACTGTGTCTCAACTAGTTTGACCAGCTAGCAGTTAGCCAGGAGGTAATCAGTCTTGCTTTTCATATTTAAATTAGAGCGATCAACCATTTTGTAACAAACTTATTTAGTTATGATCAGTCTTGAAGGAGAAAAAAAAATTACTGAAGGGCCCTTCACACTGAACGTGATGCGAATGTGAGACGCGGTGTGAAAGCGATGATTTTTTTTCACTATTGCGTTGCGATGAAACACACCGTCCAATTAGATTTTAGCTTCAAGTCCCATGCCCGGAGCCACAGTTGTTACACAAAAGAGCTACATGGTGCCGCTGAAGCACAGACAGCTGTTTCGAAAACCAGTGGTAATACCGTAGAGAAAGAGTGTTAGCGCTAGGGATGGGTACCGAAACCCGGTATTAAACTGGCCCCGGTGCTAAATTATGAAAGACCGAAGTATCGATAAGCTCTGACTTAGAAGAACTGCTATCGGTTCTGCTTTCAGTACTGGAGAAATTAAGAAAATACATGTCCTGTTTATTAATGCTAAATAAACGTTATCTTGCACATTTTAACTGTCCAACCATTTCTAATTTACGATAATAGCCTATTTAGACATTAGACATTTACCTGCATTTTTATCCATCATGCGCGAAATGTCCCTGTCTGTCCCCAAGTACACTGAGTGCGCGTGCACGCACACAACACGAAAGCTCGCGCTTAATAGAGTGACGATGGCAGAGAGAGAACCAAACGGTCTAAAGCAGGGATGGGCAAACTCGGTCCTGGAGGGCCGCTGTCCTGCAGAGTTTAGTTCCAACCCCAATTAAACACACCTGAACCAGCTAATCAAGGTCTAATTAGGCATACAAGAAACTTTGAAGCAGGTGTGTTAAGGCAAGCTGGAGCTAAACTTTGCAGGACAGCGGCCCTCCAGGACCGAGTTTGCCCATCCCTGGTCTAAAGTATGCTTACATTTCACTCGAGTGGATGCAGACAATGCTCGTTCCAACACGTGCAACAAGATTTTAGCTTGTAAGGGCGAAAACACAAGCAATCCGTCAAAACATCTTTCAAAAGTTCAGCGCGGACAGAGAATTGCAAAGTTTTCGGCTGCCTAGTTAGTTCATCATCCACCTCCTCAGGTAAATATGCTAGCAGTCTTCCCAAATAATAACGACATAAGCATCCTATAAGGTGTCTCTAAATTAGTATTAATTTAATAAATACATCAAGTTCAGTTAAATTATGAATAACCTACGTATTTTTTCTGCAGTAAGCTAAATAAATCAAAGACATTAAAAATGCCTTTACAGTACTGCATTTACAAATAAATGAATAAGAAAACTATGCTTATTAAGAAATGATAAAGTAGAAATTACCTAATAATGAATTTGTAGTGATGAAATACATACACTTAGATTTTGTAGTGTACATTGCAAGTAGTTCCCAACCTGTGTAACTTTTAAGCCCACTTCTTTTGTAGTCTACCTGCATGCCCCAACTGTGTTGCTTTAAAGCACTGGACATTCTTTTACAAAAGAAATTGTTTATTTGATTTATTTTGTTTGTATAATATATATTTGCTCAAACATTGCTGTTTGTTAGGCTATAGATAATTATTTTATTTTACATTTTAAAAATAAAGTGTTAATTCTGTTCTCAATTTGTTTTTTTGTATTAAAAACACAACAAAAAGTACCGATAAGAGTACCGTTAAAGTACCGGATCGATAAGTGGTATCGATAAAAGTAGTAATACCGTTAAAACCTTAACGATACCCATCCCTAGTTAGCGCATTAGGGAAATAGCAGGAAAATGCACCAGAGTGGCTTTTATTCAAAAGACACAAATGTTTTACATGATTAGCAGAATAAAATGAGGCTTTTTGCATCACCTATTTAACAGCGTATCTCTATTACGGACATTCATCATCAAAGTTTATTATTAATGGTGAGTGGCGCCACCTACTGTGCAAATGTGAAATGGCACAAGACAAATAGTTTCGGGTCCAGTGTAAAGGACCTGCTCTCTGGCTATCCGCATCGCTTTAGCGCATCGTCTCCAATGTTAAAAGGCCTAAAACTAGTCTAAACAGTTTATGCAACTGGCCCATAATATGGCTTTAAATGACTTGTAATATAGTGCACATGTCACATAAACAGCTTTATCTTATTATGGTGTTTTTTGTCAATTTTAGCCATCACAAGATTTGTTAGAAATATTTTGTTACACAAATTACCCAACAGTAACAAACTGGTCTGGGTAAGAAATATGACTTATGGATGCTTTTGGTCTAATTATTTGTTTGTTTTAAGATTTTGTTAGGAAGCTAATGTAATAGGTGTAATTGTAATGGTCCATGATGGTGCCTCTAAACTAGGCTCAACTGCACAGACAACATTTATTGCAATGGCTTTTAGCTAAGTGTGACATGCCTAAGAAACGTGCGAGTGAGCATCAAATCAGAATGTGACAGCTGCCCATTTGAAACAGCAGCTGAACAGTAAAGGAGGGGCAATGGGTGAAACCATGGGGTAATGGCTATTTTAAAAGGTGCCTAGGCAGATAGCATGTAATTCACACTATGCCTCTTCCCCCCTAGATCTACCCCAACAGGTGTATTTTTAGCACTGATTGGTGACCAACAGCTCTCCATGAAGCAGGAGATCAGCTGACAGCTTTAGAGACAGTCGTTCATTTTAAAAGCTAGGCGAAGCAGCACTGATCTCGGATTCGTTAAAGGGATGTACAACCTCAGCAGAAATACAGGGACAGAGGGGAAACACCTGTTCTTAGATCAGTTGTCAGTACTTGTAACTAACCTGTAGGTAGGCCACATGGTATTCCAGTAAGGCCTGGGCATTGCTAATGTTCTCTTTGGTTCCAACAAAAATAAAGGGAACCATTCCCTGAAAGAAAAAAAGAAAAGGGGAAAGGACAGTTAGCAAGAAACAATGGCTGGTTCAAAAGGATCAAGACGTTGTCTCTGTCAGCCCCATCTGCCTACCTCCTCCCTGGGCAGTTTTTTGTCATTGTCCCCTTCAATCCGGACTCGAACCACACCAGATTTGTCTACAATCTCCTGGATAATTTTACCATTTTTGCCAATAACTTTGCCTTGGGTGAAAAAAAGATTCATTTAAGAACATCTGGACCAAAAAAACACCTGTCTATAATCATGAAATAAAAAAATATATGTGATATCTAACTCACCTACAAGGTTCCTTGGTACCTGGAAAAAATCCTCCTTAAACTCCAAGTATGTTCTGGCTTGTTTTACTGCCTCGGGGGTCTGATTTAGACAGAACAAGCATTTATATAATAAACATTACTTATACATTAGGATTATTTTTGTTTCAAGAAACCCACACATTTTCTAGGATTTTGTGTAGGAGAATCAGACGCTCATGGATGCGTGCAGCTGAGAGGGAAGGTTTGTGGCCAAACATAATAAAAAAAAAACCCTAGTAATTCTGAGTCACAGTGCATCATGCACACCTCTCCATAGATCCTGAATGTGCAGCTCTCTTCTTCAAGCTCAATAGCAGTGACACCAGGAACTTTGCGGGCCTGCTGGATGTTGGCGCCGTGGGAACCTATGGCCAGGCCCATTAGATCCTCACGCACCCTCACTTCCTCCTGATATGCAGACGCCAACTGTTTACTTGTCTGTGGTACACAAACAAACACAAATGCTTGTCTGTTTAATTAAACCACAGGGGGAATGCAATGATCCTTTACAAGGGTGAGACTACACAGGTGTAAGACACTTATCACAAATGGAATCATCTATGTAATGTGTTTAATAACTGCTGACAGATACAGCAGAACTTTGTGTACTGGAATTTAACCCACGAACGTGCTGCTTCAGGGCAGTTTAAACACACTAAAAAATTTTTTGCTTCTTGCCTGTCTGTTTGGTTAATGAATCTGTACTTGTAGCAAAATACTGTACTACATGAGGTAGACAGTAAAATTTGTACTTATTTTATTTGTACTTGTTCATCTGAAAAAAGACTTCAGAATTTACATCTGGGATGGCATGATTATATCAATATCCATAGAGCATGCTGGCTAATGGCTTTTCTTTACTAACAAAAAATCTCAAATCAATCTCATCTCAAAATGGCTAGTTTCATTAAAGTTAAGCTAAATTTTTACAAACTCTAACATTTTAAGTGGGTAAAAACACTAGTCATGGTTTCTTAGAGAAACAAACCTTATATCCCCTTATAATTAATCTGTCTACTATTCCTACTGCACCTTTAGGCTCTCGTTTTTATAAGTGGACGTTATTGCATAACCCTTTCCATGAAAAATTCTAAAAAGATCTTGACATATATAAAACATGGGTCACAAATGGTCAACACAACAATTTTTAAAGTACCCGTTACATTATTCACATTTTATTGTGTCTGCATAGTACACCAAGCACTTATTCAGAGGGAATGTTTTAATAGATTTCATGAATACGCACCTCTAAGTGTTTGGTGGCCTCCTCATTTCGGGACATCAACATAAGTTTTGTACGAATACTCCGGAAGTGCATGTCACTCAGCAGGGCTGCTCGCTTGACTGTGGACTCATTTGTGGACTGTAGAGAAACAGACGGACATCTTTAGGTCCAACAAAGCTTATTACTGTATCAAACAGTGAATGCAAAAAGAAAAATCACTGACCAGGACAATAAGTTGTTGTGTAGAAGAGTTGTAGTAGATACAGTTGGCTCCGATTGCTTTCCTGAAGTCTTTGTGGATGTTCTCAGTCAAACAGCTGCAACATTTAGAGAATAAATATTGCTTTTTTAATAATTTATAAACTACACAATCTATAAAGAAATGTATAGAGAAACCAATAAACAATTTCAGAACAGGTTTTGCGTTTGTGATTTACATTTCTTTGAGGTCTTCAGGAACAGCGATGGGAACTTTGTAGAAGGAGTTTTGAGACGAAGGGCTGTTGGGATTGACTGGCCGAATTCGTTCCGATGTGACAATTTCATTGTATGTGGCATCACAGGCTGCGTACTCGATTACATAGAACTGAAGGGACAAAATACAAAATAAATATCAGAATGCCCACCACACAGACATACACACAGAAACAAAAGCTTATTTAAGAAAAGACCTGATGTTTTTTTAATTGTTTGCGTAATGTAATGGGATTAAAAGTGAACTACTATTCTCATTACAGACATGACCCTTAAATTAAACCGCTTCAAAACACTCTAAAAATACAACTAAAAATAAAATATACTCTATAATTTAAAAGAGTACACAAATGTGAGGGTCTTTTACATAACAAAAACAGAAAAATAACAGAGAAACTAATAGCTGGCCAGACACAAAAGACAAGAGAGACACAATGGCCCTATTCAGTCTCTCCACTTTAAAGAAACAGAAAACAGACTGAAGCTGTTCAAAGCCGGTTGTGTTGTACAACTCCTCACGCTTAAAATGACAGTTATTAGTAACAGCAATGAGACCATAAGCATGCCACACGCTCATAGCGAAACAGATGCCATTTTTACAGATCGAAGCATTTTAATAATCTTACAGTTTCAACTACCATCTCTTTTTATCATGGGTTGAATGCAGTAAATGCTGTGGGAGGAATATCGATCTGAAGATAATCCAGGCCCTTCGTACCTAGAGCTACCTCATAACAAAAAGACCGGCCACATCTCATGTCATCTCAGCACTACACTCAATGACCTAGAATGCAGTCAAAAGTCAAGTCTAAATTTGTACTATTATTCAACTGGCCCAGTATCAGAGCAAGTGTGCGCAAGAGGGAAAAGACAGTTCCCTAGTGCTTCATGTAACACTATGAGAGTCTGACAGTTAACCCGTGTGCTGCTATAACCTAATTAACCAGGCCGTGAAGAGTCGGGTTTGACGGAGACCTTTTGTGGGTTAACGTCAGCATTTAGGAGGTGGTTATATATATATATATATATATATATATATATATATATATATATATATATATATATATATATATATATATATATATATATATATATATATATATATATATATATATATATATATATATATATATATATATATATATATATATATATATATATATATATATATATATATATATATATATATATATATATATAGGTTGTTTGCACATGACATCACTGCTGTGGCGCGAAATGCATCTGGGGGCAGGAAGTAGTTTTTATATATAGTAGTTGCTAGCAGAAACACAAAAAGCTGATCATTTGTGACGTTAATGGATGCTCAAATCGGTCAATGTACCTGCCTTGTTATATAAATTAAAATGTCTTCGGATTTTCCCTTCAAAACGAATAAATAGTTTGTGGTTTAATTTTTTTTTATGAAAATACAGCAAAACATGCGACTCGTGCTGCCATGTAACAGACACGCATCACTTTATAACTGTAGCATCTGTTGTCCCACTGAACTAAATTTATTGATGATGGGTTGACTGCCGCCCATCGTGACATCCCTAGTGATTTCTGTTTATAGCTATATAGTGTCTAAACCGCTACAATATGGACTTTCCTCTGTGACTTCCATTCTGTTTTTTACTTCCTGGCCTCTACCTGAATTTCGCACGCTATCAGAATGATCGCAAACAATTTATTCTCTCACCTAAATGTTTGCCCAGTCAGTGTATTTGTTTTTACAATTTTATAATTTTGTTGCACAAAATCTTACACACAGCACAAGAAAGTTTTAAATATAAATTTATGTAACATTTATGTATTTTACATAAATACTCACCAACATAGACATTTTGGACACATTATTTTGTGTGCGGGATTCAATAAATTATTGGGGTATGTTATAGAGAAATGCACAATGCATGTCGAGGTGTGGCCTCAATAGCCCTGCAGTGCTGTGTTCATGTGATGGAATATGCAGGCTAGAAATCTACTGAAACTGCATTAAATCTGGTGGTTTTAGCCAACATTATGCTGCAAGGTTTTTTTCAATTACATTAAAATTCCCTGTGATAAGTAAACTGCAATTTAGCAAATTTGCATAATTTATTCCCATTTATATTTCCATAGAAAGTTTACAGTCTTGAAACAAGCATAAAGCAACCATTCACCTTGAACAGCAGTCAACCATAAAAGGGATGGTCAAGGCAGACTCACAAAAAACACTCAAATAAAATACTTTTGCTATACGGTTACTATAATAACTAAACCTTTTGGAAGGCCTCAATCCACAAATTTCAAATATATGTGTTGTAATGTAGTCCCACTTGTCCCACAATGTATTCCCTTGTTTTTAAGAATTGAAGGATTAAGGCGAATGTATTATCCGTGGCCACGTATGCTATCCATAGTCTCATTCTTATTAAACCCACAACATTCCTTTAGTCAAAAGCATTTGAAAGCTGATCCATATAGAAGATCATAGACGACATTTTGTGCTGATGGTTCTCGCTCACGCATACTGAATACATATTTTAGCGATCTGCTGTAAGATAAGTAGGTAGTTCAGTCTGCCTTGATAAATGAGATCACTCCAGTGTTTATGGGTAACTGGGTCAGTACTGCAGATGTGTGTTCATGGCCTACTGGAGAAGCAAGTCACAAAAAGACACAAAACCTATCAATACTCATATATTCAATTTAGACTGAAACGTGGAGGCGACAGAGTGAGTAAATGAGTAAGAGTGAGTAAATTGAAAAACAGACCCTGAACCCACAGGGTCTGACCATGCATCTATGTGTGCAGTAGCTGCTCGTACACCTGGCCCGACTCACCTCTCCCTTCATCATCCTCACTCTCGCCAACCACCAGCCGCAGGGCTCCTGCTCATTAGCTCTGGAGTAAACCTGCAGAAAAAAGACCAGGTCAGGTGAGTGGATAGCAGTGCGTGTGTGTGTGAGAGAGAGAGCATTGAAATAAATGCTCAGGTGTTGTTTGTAAGTGTAAAACATGAAATGAATGTGTGTATGCATATGAAGACAAGGCGACACAGGTGAGGTATATTTGTAAATGTGCAAGTTTTACTAGTATAGACTAGATAAGCAATCCTGTGAGTGTTAAATGGAAAGGGAGGGAAGAAAGCAAGGAGAGGTCTGACCAAAATTAACAAACCAAATAAACATTTTTTTTTATAACTTTATGTGAGGTATTTTTGGGGGTTGTTACTTCAAATGTAAGGGCTGATAATCTTTAGGGTGATTACTTGAGGCATGTTCTGGGTGTTTCAAAAGTGAATGTGTGCCCTACCTCCACCTCATCCCCCTCACAAATATCCTTGTGGTAATCGGGTGGGGGTGGCAACCTTACGTCACTGAAGGGCAGCTGTCTCTCTGGTTGCCAGCTTTCAGAAGAAAAAAAAACACAAAGCTGTCAGTTAACTTTATAAGTACAGGGATAATGCATCACAAAATTTACAACAAAGTTTTACTTCTTTAACCCCTACCCCTTAATTCTAAACCCGCTTCAGTCAGCTGGACTAACAAACCAAACGCACAGAGGTGCAGCACAGTTTAACGGAATACATTTTCTTCTCAACAGGTCTGACAGATGTCAGTGTAATTCATTAAAGAGCAATTTAATGGAAGAGTGAATGTGTGAGGCTGGCTGCCAACACTGAAATATGACTGAAGCTCTCATGCACGTAAAGCTCATAGGTCTGAATGAGTCATTCCTAAAACATCAGGGCTTGAAACATACTAATAATGTATTAATTTAACCAAAAAACTAAAAATATTTATTTATAAAAGTTTATAAAATGCAATAAACTTGATTATGTGGTCTCAGATAGGTGACAGTGCTACTGGTTTTTGGTGGGTCAGCAGAACAATCCCAAAAATGGCAGGACCACTGTCCCACTCTCTCCCCTGCCTGCATACCTCACTGGGCTATTTATGGACCTCCCTTCTACCCGAAAGTGTGGGAGGGACAGAAAAAGAGAGATAAAGACTGGGGGAGAAAAAGAGGGAGGGGTAAGATGGAAAGGAGAGGAGCAGGAGTTAAAAAGGGGGAGAACTATAAAGGGATGTCAGACAGCTGCCTAGTAGAACTTGCACAGGTGTGAGAGAGACAGCCTGGAGCCCTTTGCTCAATAAAGAGTGGAAGTGATCTACCAATTAAGCTCAAAGGAAATGAGCTGGCTGAATCTTCAAGTTTTCTCTAAGTAAAAGTCGCTCGTCATGGCTAATGTTTTTTGTTGAAAATATAGCAGAAAGTAAATCACCATGAGAACTCCTGGCAGAGTTTCTGAAAAATGTGTGGTCATGAGACACTCTGTCAACTTACTTATTTTCAAAGACTATTGTAAGTGAATCTTCGTGTAAATCCTTGATGAAACCCTAAAATAAAGAAGAGAAAATACGTTTAGTTACAGGGAAAACAATTATGATGCAAATCAGCGTCGCTGTCAATTGGTGCTTATAAAAAGAACTGATGTGAGACACAAAATAATACAAAATGTGTTTGTGTCTTATTACATTCATTAAATGTCTGATTTCGAATAAGGAAAAATGTGCATTCCTAAATACTCAGGGTGATTCTAAAGCTCAACTCAAATAAAGGAAGGTATCTGCGGCACAAGCATGGGCGCAAGCACCTCATAGGTGTAGAATGTGATAGCTGGAGAAAGTGAGATGTAATTGAGGGGTTGGGTGAAGGCCCTCCTCAAAATCTGTTCCTCATCAATCACTTCTGCTTACTCCACAAATCTATGAGAGCTGTTATTAAAACTATCACCCAAGTCTCCATACAGGCACACACAGGCACTGTCTAACATGGGACAGAGAGTGTGGCAGGAAAGGGAGAGGAAATTAGACAGAGGGAATCTGCTTGGAAGAATCGACTGCTCCAAGAACTACCACAAATTTTACTTGAGCACACACAGGCCTATTTAGAGTCAAAAGATGCATGTATTAAAATAAAATAATCTGTGAATAATAATCTGTTTGGGTGAATCCAAAATGATGATGGCATACGACCAGTAAGTGACAGAGATCCTAGACCATGTGCATGGTACCATGTGCAACGTGGCTAAAGAGAGCTTTTAACCTGAAGCTCAAGTGAAGGGGAAGCTCATGAAAAACCATGATGTTAATTAAACAGTATGGTTAAAAATTACTCTCTCATTTATAAATTGTTGCACTGTATGGTCATTCAGAGACGATCCTCACAATCGTGACTAACCGCATGTTTAAAACTGGGTAGGACCACGTAGAAGCTGCTTTGCAACAATGAAAATTGTGAAAGGGGAAACATTGAAAATGTGGTAAACCCAAATATTGAAAAAAGCTAAGATTTATCTACTTGTATCCTTACATAAGGGGAATGACAGAGAGGAGCGAATTAAAGGCACATGTGCTGAAATTTCCGGATGGGAATAAGAGCTAAATCAGCAATCTAGATTTAGAGCATCATGTGACAAATTTAACAGCAAATCAGCTGAAGATGCTTTTTAAAGGGGTTAGAAATCTGTCCTTTACTTATACTTTGTGTGCTAAACCGGTATTAATTTGTTTAGTGGAACACAGAATTTTACAAACTAATTGGCAGGCACTGACATTTTGCACAGTATTTTCTTGTATGCCACTTAAGAAAAAAATTCTATTATTAGGAGCATGATGGCAAGGGGAAAAATTGGGTGGACTATGCCTTTAAGAAAACTGATCCATGAAATTGATCTTTTACTTAGAAATTACAATACAGATGTCAACATGAAAATATGAAGGGGAAATGATAACGTCATAAAAGAAGGTTGTAGTAATAGTATTGGGCTAAGGGGGGTCTTGGAGTGTTGAGTGTCAAATAAGAGATCACCTGTTCTTCTCACCCACCTGCTTTAGCCCCTCAGAGTTTAACAGCATGAGACAGCTGTCACAGCAAAAACCAAGTCTACTAAGTCACTTTTTACAATGTGTCCAATACTTAAATGTGCTTTAGTGTACTATGGAAAAAAAAAGATCAAACCACTTGTTCCACTATACAGTTTGTAAAAGGCTTAGCCTTTAACACAGTTGGAAGAAGAAATTATGTAAAACATTTGCAAAACATTGTTCTGGTTCTGTAACACACATTTGTGTGACTGTTGCTGCAGTTAGTCATGGGCTATACAACCCAAAAGCATGTGGCTAATTAGGAGACCACTCAATCAAAAATAAATCGAGACTGGTCCCAATGTGAACAGTGGTTAGAAAAATGGAACATGTTTATAGCAGTCTTGTCTTCAAACTAACCATCTGGATGAGACAGCAATGTCTTCATAAACACCATCATGTTTTCTATTCTTTAAAGCTCGACTGAGTCGATTCCCACGATTTAACCTCAACTAAAGCTGACCAAACAAAGAGGATTGTGAACACACACGCATTGGCACCAGACATCCTAAATGCACGTTGTGACACAAACAATAACCATGCCACTTTAGTACGGTTAGAAAAACACGTTTACACGGTCCCAGATTTTAAGCAGTGTCCCGAAGAAAAACAGTGATCTTCCCACTTTGTCACGATGCCCCAAAATGCTATCTAGGTAGGCAGTTCACCAGATTTTGAGCTCATTAGCTAACCTGCTAACAGGGCACAGTCATTCTCCGGTTTACAAGGTACAAATAAAGGAAAAATAACTCAACTAGGCCTTTGATTAGCTAAAGGAACCAACACAATGCATGGTCCCGCAGATCTAAAGCCTCTTCATGTCTCTGGCCTTTTTGAAAGCGATACTACACTCAGTGAGGCGTATCATGTGTGCGTTTGCATAACATCAACTGACCTGACCTGGAGATGCATGCACTGGGTATACAGTCAAGTTTTTAATGAAGTTACCTTGTAAAAGGCCCCGTTAGAGCCGCGCACCTCCACCGCCAGCCCGTCCATGCTTGTCGGCGCGTCCCCACGACTGTGCCTCTCTGTAGGCGCTCCGACAGCGTGCGAGTCCGAGTCCGGTACCACCCCCAGCTTCACGGGCCTCTCGCCGTTCTCCGGCAGCCTGTGTGTGTCCAGCGTTTCGGATAGGAGAGGGGGAAAGGTGACAGGGGAAGCACAGGAGTGTCAAGGAAGGTTCTGCTTCGACACCCTTTCCCGCGGGGCAAGGCAACTACTTAACGTTTGTTTTGAGTGTGTGAGCTCGCAGGAGTGCGGTTAGTGTCGGGTCTTGGAGCAGATTAGATCGGCTCTGAAGAGGACAGGGCTGATGCTGCCAGATGACGCTGGATGTAAACGAGGTGTTAGCACAACAGCTAGCGCAACCAATTATCAACAATCACCGACCGCTAAACTCACGGTTCCTGAATATGTCGGAGTGTTTTTGTGATATCTGTGAGTAAGTCCTCTCTAACGGTTCTCTGGACGCTGTTGATGAGGACGTTTCTTCTTTTAAATGGCAGTAGTAATGTGTGCTATATCACCCTTCCCCTCCAACACACGCCGTCAGAGTGGAGCAGGGAGACTGTGAATGACCCCCAAATCTCCACCCCCCTCTACTCTACGCTCCACCCGTAATGGCATCACAGGCCGTGAATTGTCTGTTAAACTGCCATTCATAGAGATGTTTGCCTGTGATTGGCGAAATTGTCAGGGCCGGCGTCTCGAAGCGAGTGCACGCGGCTCCTGGTTCGCTGCAGTTTGTCCTATTACCGTCAGCTCTGTAGTTGCTAAATCTGGGTGACGCTGGGTGTTTTTACTACGGATACACTAATTCACAAAACACTGCTGTGTCGTTTGGCAATGTAAACACCAAAGTATATAACATATTTCTATTAGATATGCTTACATACGTTAGGGAAAGTCTGTTTATTATCCTGAATTCCCAAGGTTTTGCTGTATATTGTCCTGGACGGGATGTTGATATTATTTTAACACGTTTTACATTATGTCAACTCGTAAGTTTGTGTTTCAAGCTAATTTTCTTTGCATAATGTGTGTTTATTTCTTTTAGAGCCGCTCTCACTGATTAATCTTTTGATTTGTACTCAGTATGCATAGCTGTTTTAAACATCCTGGAAATCCAATTGTCATACTACAGTAAGATAATTTCTACTACTCCACGACAGTAATAGTAATACAAAAGTATTGTTTGACATACCTTACAGTTATTTAGAAATGCGTAAATTTAAACTAACTACCATGACATTAACATATTATCTATTAATCTACTTACAATTTACTTACTGGTGTTAAGTGCCCCTACATAATTAAAGTCTCTTAAACGTGTTAAGGTCTAAACACTAATACAAACAGTATAATAATCTACAATATATATTTGTATTACATCTGTTCATGTGACGATTCAGATTTATGCAGTGATGTGCAAGTTTCTTCCTTCTATTTAGAAAAAGAAGTAAAGTTTTGTTACTGTCCCAATTTACCTTAACATGTTAGATAAAATGAGACAGTAGCATTCAGCTAAAGTGGGACATTCTTTTAAATAAAAGGTAATACATTGCCTAATGTGAAAAATGTTTTTTTTTTTACAGAAAATGTCAGAAAGCTGTAGGCAGAAGATAGAGAGGAAAAAATGGCAAAACCTGTCAGGCAAACAGAAGAGAGAGGTATAATCAATGAACAGATATATGTCTGTTCTCACCCACACATACATACACAGGCTACTACATTATATTTACATATATGCATTTGGCAGACACTTTTATCCAAAGCAACTCCTACTGCATTACACCACACATTTTTCTGAGTATGTGCAAAGTGCAGATTACCTGGAAACGACTGTATTCTCATTATTTTTTTTTATCTCTGTATGTTTAAGAAAAAAACATGCATATTCTTAAAAAACATATGGAGATCTTGAGCATTTGTTAGAAACATTAATAGTGTAAGTACAAAAGATTAAATGGTGTTTAATTGACCAAAAAGTGTCCCAATTTTTCTGACTTCACCCTACAAGTAAAGTGCTGATAAGGTTGCCTAGGCCCAAAAAAATACAGGATACAAAACAAATGTTTAAGGTGTAAACCACTTCAAGTTGGCCTTCTTGATCATTTACTGATGAGTGAGGAATGACACGTCAAACTGTGTGGCCAAATGTGAGGGTGAGGAACTCAGGAACAGCTGAAAGCAGCAGATGTTGGAAAATGTGTTAAACTTCAGAGGATGAAAGATGCCTGAACAAGCACTTGTGAAAATTTTTACATTAATGTAATAAAGTGATTAGCAAATACAATTTTATTGGAAATGATTTGATATGCTGATAATGTAATTTATAATGTATTCCTCTATGTATATAAAGGATAATATCCATTGGTTCCTATTAGGGCAGGCAAAGCAGTTTATAAAATCACACCATTTCCCCACTGGTAAGCTTTGATGGCTAACCAAAAATTTAACAACACAAAGCTTACTATTATTATAAAAGGTGTCCCCTGATGTAAATAAACTCAGCTGTAGTCTTATCTATCCACCACCAACAGAGGGCAATACTGTGCCACCATTTAATGTATTTGAACAACACACAACTACATTCAGGATTTGAAAGGAGGTTAAGAGTTAATGCATTTTCACATTGGAAACGATGTGATAAAGCGATGCGAATTGAAAAAAAGCCTGTCCTTCACACTGGACGCGTGATTATTTTTCTTATGCTAATTCACATTTGCACACTAGGTGGCGCCACTAACCATTAATAATAAACTTTAAGGATAAATGTCTGCGTAGAGATAAGCTGTTAAATAGGTGATGTAAAAAGCCTAATTTCAATCTGCTAATTATGTAAAACGTTTGCGTCTTTTAAATAAAATTTTTGCTACTTTTAAATAAAAAAAATTCATTTTGCATTTTGCATTTTGCATTTCTTTAATGCTCTAACACTCTTCTTTCCTTACGGTGTTTACACTGTTTTTTAAAACAGCTGTCTGTGCTTCAGCGCCTTGTAGCTCTTTTGTGTAACAACTGCAGCTCTGGACACGTGACTTAAAACTCCAGTCTAGCGCGATGGGGAAAAAATCGACAGTGATCGAAAAAAAAATCACTGCAATGTGAAGGGCTTCAAAGGGATATATTGTTTTTAACCCTGCATGTCACCGCGTCTCAAATTCGCATTGTTCTATCGTGCTCAGTGAGAATTCCTTTACGGTTTTTTATTATGGATCTTTAAAGTATGCCGAATTTATTTGAAACAATGATTACTGTTGAGGTTATGAGAAATAGGTTGAATAAGTACACACTGATTTTTGTCTGCCTTTTTGACTAGTTGGCGACAGGACATGGCCCCACAACAGATTTCAACTTTTTTGTCCAGCAGGGGGTATTCCAAAAAGCTGGTTATGTGACATACCCAGGTAAGTTTGAGAGTAAGTGAACAACCTCAGCCTTTGGTTCCAAAAACAGAGGTAACTTTCAGGGTATGTAAGTAACCACTGCAACTTACTCTCCTGAAGATAACCTGCTCCGGAGCAGTTCATGGTCAGGGTTAGTTAATTTCCCATATACATAACTTCGGAGGTTCGGAGGTTGTCTGCTCATGCGTGTGGTTTTGATAAGTGTCCAGTGGGCGTGGAAGCACATATATGCATAATATTTTAATTTTACAGCATTACTAGGATTACATTTTTAATCTCACCCATTTTATGATTTGTACCTTTTTTAAATTAAACAATTAAAAAAATAAAATGAGCTTCTTAAGTAGTTTAAGGCTTTAAGTTTAATGCACAAACTAAAATGCATGCTTAAGCTGTTTTAACTGTAAACAACTTGCACTAATACATCTTAAAATATATTAGTGCCAGTGTTTTGTCACAAGTTGCACACTAGCAATGTTTCTTATAAGTCATGCTTGTAAAAACTACTTAAATGTCCTATTTAAAAAGAAATAGTCCTGGATGAATCTAAAAATGGCCCTAAATGTTTATATTGTTTACTACACATAATTTTATTTCTGTTTATTATTAAAACATTTCTATATATCATTGGATACATAAATGGAACACACAGGTTACAGTTCCAATAGTTAAAGGACGTTAATAGTGAAATATAATTCTATATTAAAAATGTAACTGCAAAGCAAATTATCTGGTAATTCACAGCTTAAGCAATTGCATATCATTACTCTTCTACACTAACTAATGTGTGATGCATCTCAGTTTATACTTACTAAATAAATTATATTATTATGCTATGACACAGGTGAAGGACAGCTTTAGATGACACTCAATAAAATTATAATAGAAAAGAATTCTATTTTGTTTTTCTCCAAATTACAATTTGTTATAAGTCTTTCAACATTTTTTAACAGCTGGAAAACCGTGCCCTTTTAGGGAACAATGTCACAACAAAACCGAAAAGGGATGTATCTGAATATATTAAATGAAATGGGATATATTACATAAAACATTAGACATGTCATGTAACTGTGTGCCTACCATCTTCAAAATCTTCATATCATACTTATTTTATAGAACTGAAAAGCATTACACAAATTCTTAAAAACTGTGATAACTGTAGAAGGCTCTACAACTGAAAGAGGGTTTATTAATATGAATTTATCTACTTTTGAAAAGAAATAGGATAATACAAAAATAAAAAGATATATAGAAGCTGATACAATGGCATACAATGCAATGTCAGTTTTCACGAACCCAATTATTAAATAGTGTCACCCAAATGGGGTTAATTGTTTAGGTCACATACAGAGAAGGAACAAAAAATAAGTACAACAAAGTAGCCTATACAACATATATGTTTTAAATACTTAAAAAAACACTGGTATAACACACTGTTCTGCAGTCAAAAGCTTTATACTCCTTAGCCGTTTTCATGGTGACTCATGAAATCGGTGATCCAATGTCTTCCTGTTGTTGCTGTGAGGGAGCGTTAACTTGGGTTACTTTTAGTAGGTTGATTAAACTTACCCTTCAAACGTGTTCTGAAACTGACATACCCTGAGTAAGCAAGTTTTAGGTTAATCAACCCAGAGTTCAGGGTTTAACTGATGGTAAGTTAACCCAGCTTTCTCCGAATACCACCCAGGTGACGTTGTCTTGTCATCCACAACAACATTTGTGTGCGGTTTCTATTGGTATTGCATTTTTGTTTTACTGCAGTGTTGTAAAATTTTATTTTTACAAAGTTATATTTTAAAAAGTTATATATTTAAAAGTTTATTTACCATGTTTTATTTTGATTACTTTTGGCCTACAAAAGTTTTTTTCTTTGAAATGAAACCACATACAGTTAATTTTGTTAAGTGTTGAACATTTTGTACTAACATTAACATAACTTTTAAAAAATTTTGTGGGAACGTTCCCTGTTAGCTGGGCTGGTAAAATTATTCTGTGCTGTAAGGCAGACAGTTTCACAGACTGAGGTAAGAAGTCCGGAATATACTGTATAGGCCCTAATATAAATGTCCTTCTACTTTTACTCCAAAATTACAAGCAGGGCTGGAACTAATCTCTGCAGAAAGGTGTCTTTCACCTTTTCTTTTGGGTAAACTATACTTTTAACTCTTCCCAGAGTTGGGGTCTTGTAAAGTGAAGAATCATGCCGGAAACAAAGTGATATCAGCCAACTTCGGCTTTTATTGAATTACAGATTTAGTGCATATTCTTTATATTTTGTTATACTGTAGTGCTAAAGACAAAATTCCTGCTTGGTCAGTAAGTGAAAACAAAGCAGTATGAAATTGCCTGTTGCATTCAATTTATTCAGACAGAATCACAATGTAATAGGTCACTATGTATGGCCTTGTGGAATAGTAACATACTGTGTAGTATATGCTGAATAGTGGCTTACTTTTTTAATGAATAGTTTGTGAAACAGTAAATTTGTATCAGAATTTTAACTCAGTAATTTTTTTTTTACATTTTAAATGTTTGAGCCTAAATTAGTTTAAGAAGTCTGAACAGGTGAAGTGTTAAACAGGTGAAGTGTATGGTTGATATTATGGTTCAATAATCCTCCTTGAAGTAAAAGCACATTGCATTAAAGGACACAATATACTTCAGTTGCACACTGTACACAAACAAATTGCATATTAAACGCAGTATAATATGCAAAAAATAGTACAATTGGTTTGCATGGCAACCTGCTGGTTGTAGGGAACAGGAAACATACTGCCATCAGGTGGTCAAATGCACCTCAAAACAGTAACATATAAGTGATGTTTTTTTAATGGTGGGGACAAAACAAAAAGTATATAAAAATAATATACGTTAATGTTCGTTGTCAAGACAGTAGACCCTTGGGAAAATTAACCATAACAGGTATGTTTGCATTTCTCAGCTGATTTTAATGATTTGCAATCTATGTGGAGTACAAAAGCATTATGACACTGGCAGAAAACCTGCTATCTAGATTTTTTTATAGGAAACAAGCATGAAATCAAACAGCATACAAAAAAAGAGAATGGATCCTGTAAAAGCATGTGCATTACACTAGAATTAGATTGCATTAGAGAAATCTGCACAATTATTAAGCAAATTAATGTATGAAGAGTGAATTTCTCATGACAATAAATCATTTTTCAAGTCTAACCATTGAGACCATTGTAAGAAACTGGAGCTGAAACATGTTCGTACTTCAGGTTAAATTGTTGAAAAGTATTACTGTGTTTTGATCTGTTGTAAAGAGCATTTTGCTCAAGAGATGTTTGTTAGATGTATTCATTTGATTATAAGGAATAGTGATTTGTGCACTTTCCGCAAGCTGCGTTTTAATTACTTTCAGTGAAGTGGTGGGGATATGACCCACCCATCCCACCAGCAAATTAAGCCTATGGCACAAACAGTACAGTCCATCATTAGAATTGTATTTACATTTATAGTATGTTAATAGATTATGCATATTAGACTAATGCTCCAAAAAAATCTGACAGACAACAATTTGTGCCTGCCTGCTTTTGCACATATCATCCACAGGGTGTCACCCTTTAACTTATCGAAATCATGATGCTTGACCTTCGAACCTATTTTGCTATGACCCAGTTTCTCTTCTTGTTTCTTGCTTTAATTACTATAATATTTCTAATAAACAGTTTTAAAAAATGTGTTACACATGTTAGAAAAAAGAATTAACAGCTGAATTCAATAGAAGAATTTAAAAATATTTAAGCAGTAAAGAGAGAAATGTTGATTAGTATCTCTTCTAGCTGTCTGCAGTTCATAGTTTCTACTGACAGTGACCCAGAAAACGTTCTAATGTCTCATACCAGCTATGTCTTTGACACGCTACTGAGTCATCTGTGTCATCACAGTGGCGACAGGCAGTTTGTCAAAGCTCGGCCTGATAAGACATTTTCACGTACTGTGTGAGAAAGCCCACAGGGTTTTAGCACCAGTACAAAGACTGATTAGCATCTGCACGAGATGGCTAAACATTTGCTCTGTGGCCTTTGGGAAAAGTTGTGACTTGCGATCCCTGGTGTATTCTGTGACCCCTGCAGGGACAGAGAAGAGATTTCCGTAGCTCTTGCCGAGCGTCATTGCAGAGAAAGATGTAGAAAAGAGGGTCAAGAAGAGTGTTGAGGCTGGTAAGTCCACAGCAGATTCGATAGTAAAGGTAGAGGGACAGTTCCAATGAACACTGGTCTTCCTCACTTTCTGTAAGAAGCAGAGTGACAAATCTGTAACCACCCACCAGGTGATAGGGACCAAAAATCACAATGAAGATAACAGTAATGACAACTAGGGTTGCAACAATTCTGCGCCGTTCGTGATCAGAGACTGAAGGAGAGTTCCGTAGAGTCCGGCCGATTCGTGCTGAGGTGTACCTGAATTTGTATAGGGGTGAGAAAGTAAAAAAGGTCAAAAGATTAAAATTGATTTGTTATGATTTTGTTTGCAGTAACATTCCTTTAAAGAGACAGACATTCTATCTGTGTTTGTCATCTTTGCAATGGCATTTCATTGGTATGTCAATTCATTTCTCAACATGTTTGCTGAGACAACATGTTTCGACATTCTCAGTAAATATGGGTTGCCTTAATGTTTTTGTATGGCAAGCATCATCACGTGGGTGCAAAAATGCTTTTCACTTACCCTAGAATGGAGCAGGGCATCAGAAACCCTAAAGCAACTGTGGCGATCTTGAAGTAAGCATATCTGGTGCTTATAGGATACTGCTCCAGACATAGTTCTCTTTGGGGTTCGAATACAGAAGGATAGAGGCCAGTCAGACAGAAAAGAAATATCAAAGTCCAGACAACTGCACCAGCGATAGCAGCCACCCGCACCTTTCGTACACTGCGACTGCTGAGAGGGTAGACTATTGCTAGACACCGGTCCAGGGCAATAAGGCAAAGAAATATGACACTGGCATAGAGGTTAACGTAGAAAACGTAGCCCACTAGCTGGCATGGCACAGACCCATAAGGCCAGCGGTGGCCTCCATGCAGATAAATGATCCACAGTGGTAATGTAAGTAGCTGGAGAAGATCTGAAAGCAGTAGGTTCAGGATATAAACTAGCTGGCAGCCACCTCCACCTGACCGGCCTAACTGATACAGTCCCCAAAGGGAGAGCAGGTTGGCTGGAAGTCCAAGGGAAAAAGCCAAGCTATAAATGTAGGTCAGGCCAACTCTGTCATTTTCCAGAGGTATTTGGCAGCTCCCATTGGTCAAGTCTAAAGAAAATAAGAATATGCAAAAATGTAAAGGTAGATTTGAAGGCATTCAAAACCAAGCTAGCAATTTCAAGATATAATGCAGAAAAACTGAAACTTACTCAGAAGCATGGTTTCTATAACTGTGACTTGTCTTTGGCATTTGGATCTCCAAACCTTCCATTAAACATGTTCATTTTACTTACAGGGCCTGAGCAAAACACAGGAAAACAGAAAAGTTCCATTGTAAAAACAATTGTATGTCATAAAATACAACAATTCAAAATGCTGCATGACAGTCAACTTTTACAAGCATCTACACCTGTATTTATTAAAATAAGAAAGAGTCTTATTTTAACTCACCTCGAATAAGTCTGGATACCTGTTTTCTGCATGTCCAGCTTCTTCACATGTACGTGAGTGTGTCAGTGTGAATTAGAGTGGAAAGTTCTGCCTTGTCCATGGAGGGCTTGTCTGGCTTTTTGATCATTTCCCCCAGCCGGAAGTCACTTCTACTGCTTTTGAGCAGAAACATCCTGAAGCCTTTCTCCTGCAGAACAAAAACACTCTCCTGCTCACAGGCCATTATGTGAAAGGAGCGATATGAGAGAGTCCAGGCTGTTCTTTTAGACGGAAGGGCCACTGAGAGACAAGTTGTAACACCCTTATAGTTGTTTCCTCTTACTCTTACTTTGTGTATTACTCTGTGATACACAATGTAACAGCAGATTTCCTTAAAACAATAGAAACTTTTGAAAGCCAGTGTATATATAGTGATGATTTTTACACCTTTAAAATTTTATTTATGATGCATAACTAATATTCAAAGTGACTTTACTTTTATCTTAAATTTCATGCTTTTATTCAGTGCCTTCTCTGGAAATCCAAAACGACCTCCTTGGTATTGCAAGCACCAGTTTCTACTACTCATGTATATACATATATCAGTGTGGGCTAAGAGACCTTGAGCTACAAATGAGAACATCTGGTAAATTAATGAGAGGAGGAAAGTATTCATGACCTAAGATAGGAAAAACCAGGAAGCAAAGCAGTTGCTGTACCATTTCAAGCTTTAATAATGATTTAAAACACACTCACAGTGGAAGAGTGAGTAGTGTCAAGGCTCAGTTCGGCTTCTTTACAGACACTAGATTATGTTGATAAGAATAATTATAGTCTGTGGACTTTGGTTAAGATAACACAAATAGAAGTACATACAGTTTTAAGAATTTATTTTAGGGAAAATGCAAAGATAGTTATGCTTTGATTTAATACCCTTTATTATTTTGAATAGTTCTTTAATTAGTCACAATCATAAACTCAAAATATTGTTTTATTTGGAATTGTAAAACATAAAAATAATACTAAAACAGTCATTAGTTGTACAATTGTAGTAAGTGCTAGTAAGGTGTTAGAACCAGTAGCATCAAGAGTCAAACATATGACCCTGCAATTGCCAGCGCTGTGTTCTACCCATTGAGGTTTAGGAATGTACAAAGCGTTGTATATGCCAAATGTTTACACTCATAAACGGAGCATAAGTCAGTCCACCTTCCTTTTTTTATTTGCCTTCCTGCAACACAAAAGCTTGCAGACATATACTAAGGCCCAAAGAACAATCACTGGCAATGTCAGTAGAACTGCTACCACATCCAGGCTGTGGCAAGAGTACCAAGGCATGTCAACAGCCTTTGGACGAAGGTGCGGAGCCCCTTTGTGTCTCATTACATACTCAATCCAAAAAGTGGCAGTATCCAGAGGAGACAAAGGATGATCACGGTGCAACTCTGACAGCTTATGCATGCTGTTTTGGTAAGCTCTGTTCTCAAGGACATCTTTGAGTGCTTCAAGAAATTCTTGTTCGTTCAGTGTTGCAGCTTGAAGCACACGGGCCGCACCTCGAACCTGCAGCCGCATAACATTGTCAAACTGGTCAAAGAGTAGAGGCAAAGCTAAGACAGGGACTGCATGATAAATAGCCTCATAGATACCATTAGTACCCCCATGAGATACAAACATCCGAGTCTTTGGATGGGCAAGAAGATCATTCTGGGGAAACCATTGCAAAAGAAGAGTGTTATTTTTCAGAGATGAGGGTGGATCTCCATGGTACCTCCACACAACTTTTTGAGGGATCTTAGCAAAGGCAGTAGCAATGACCTCATTGATCTCTGTAGGGAGTGCACCAACCGCAGCTCCAAGTGACATTATCACTACTCCATGTTCCCCAGAGCTTTGCATAAAGTCTTCAAGGTCCACAGGAAGTGGTTGTGGTGGCCCGCATTGAAATCCACCCATATAGACTACGTTAGGCATGGTGGGCCTTGGAAACTCAAAAACGAAGTCCATTCTCATAAGCCAAATATCAGCAGATTGCTGCATAGAGAGAAGATCTGCACCTGGTGGGAAGTGACGCTTAAGCAGTTCACTGTAAATGGGCACAATGATACAATGCTCCTGAAGGAGGCTGACCAGGTACCGCAGGAAATTCTCGGTTCTCTGCAGGAAGTTCATTTGATCGCTGAGTAATGAATTATACATTGGTACGTAAGATGGGGGCGATGGAGCAATTGCCATGTGAGCATCCCCTGCATTTAGCCAACGTACATTGTAAACCATGGGAAGGTGGAGGAAATTGGCTAACAGAACTCCAGCAGGAAAAGCAGGGTCTGTTAGCAGCAGGTCAAACTTGGCATCACGCAACCGCTTAACAAGTGCTGCATCATCCAGTATTGCAGAAATCATTCGAAGTGCTCCATTGTGAAATACCTTTAAAATGTTGGCTATATCTTTCTGCTGTAAAAAGAAACGAATTAAGGGTGACATCTTCTGCAATGCTAACGACCTCTCTAATAGTATCTTGAAGTAGTCAGGTCCGACATCTTCTGTCTCCATGGGGTTAATGGTGATGGTGCTGTAGATCGAAGAGCTCTCTTGGATGTACCAGCTTTTAGATGATCGCACTACGGTAATGCTGTGCCCATGCGTGTGGAGCTTTCTAAGAATGACCTGCATATTTACCCAATGACTTCCATCCTCAGGGAACACTAGGACATTTCCACCATGACAACAACAGACCATGAAGAGCAGACAAGTTAGTGATGCTAGTTGTTTTGTACTCATGCTGACAAACTGAAAAACAAACAGAACATTGAGTGTTAAACGTTTACAATTTGAAGCCAGAGCATTTTTGTTTCTGTTATAAAGTAACAAAAAGGAACATTTTATGGACTACTTGCACGTAGCCTCGTGACGTACTCCTGACAAAGTATGGCTCAGTTGGTTCTGGTTGTATGTATTTACTATGCGCTGTTGCTGCATATGAATCTAAAGGTGTTTAAAAAAGATTTTTAAGTTAATACATTTGCAGCAACCAAAAAAGAAATATTTTAAACATCAATAGGTACAACATCTTCAAAAGAAAAATGGCACAAATTAAAGATTTAATTCAACACAAAGCAATTTTAGAAAACAAGGTCTAGTAATCAATAGTGTTTTACTGTTATTTCTCACCCAAAAAGCTCTGCTGCAAACATGTATCAACCGACCAAAAATCACAAAATGCTGCAAGAGAATAATAAAGTCATCACATTATTATTAAATAATAATAAAGGGTTTCATTACCAGCGCTGCTTGAAATAAGCTTAAGACTAAATCACAGTACATACATGAGAGAAAATGTTTAAATAAATATTTAACTGTTTGAATTATGTTGTGTCATTGTTTCATTGACAAAGATAATGCTACAGTACATATTCAAAGGTAAATGCATTTTTTACTTAGCCAGTAGCTAGCAATATGTAAAAGTAGTTATACGCTTAGATTAAATGTCACTAAATGGATTTTCTACAATTAATGTATTTATTTAATTTGAGTATATTTAAAGTACTTTTAATGTACTTAACATCTGTACGTAACAAAGACTGTCCAGAATAAAAAAAACTGTCCATTAAAGCCATAAACAGGATTCACTGTTTACATCAAGTGATAGATAATTTATCTGCCGTGATAAAAAAATCTCTGCATGTGAATGTGTTGAACGCTGTTACTAGAAGTCACTGAGCCGCATCGAGTAAAACGCAGAACTAGTTGTGCAAGTGGACTTTTATTGAGAAAGTGCATAAAATCTTCTTGCCTGTATTTTCAAAATGGAAATAAAAAACACTCATGGGGTAAAACAAGCACCAAGCATGTTTTGCCCAAGACCTTTCTTCTATATAAACATGTACAGATTTCACCATAAATTTCTAAACACACACATACTAAATGCAGATATTGCATAAATCTTTGCATTTTTAAATCTTATCAGAAACTACCACTGCCATTTTAAATATAAACGAATATGCACTAAAATATTATGCATCGTGCTTTTCTTTCGAAACTGCTTTCAAACAAATTTCTTGTAATGACCATATACACATGACTTGGTTTTAACTTACCATCAGAATATTTATAAACTAGCAAGCATCAGGGATGATATATAAACCACTCAAACAAAACTGCTTTTTGCAAAGAATTACTTGTCTTGCATCTGTATCTATTCCGGATTTAACAGTTTGTACTTGTAGATAAAAATCCATTTGTGTGCCACAACAAGTGATAACAGCCACAAGATCTAAATCTCACCAATATCTAAGAGATCTTGAGGTAGAAATGCTCTGAAGCTCTCCAGCATTCACCACATGACAGTTGTGTTTTGCTAAACTCCAGCGTTTAGTACAAGATTTCTGTGTTATCATGAATGCAGAGGTTTTAACTGTTAGGAACGTTTTAGTCTTCCTTAACTTCCTTAAGTCTTTCACTCTACATCCTGTTTAGCTCCTCCCATTGACTTTCTCTTCCAGTATCTCTGCCCTGCCACTGAGGATTTTTAGCACAAACATCTGTATTCAGTGCGACACATGTCTTCAACACTCCCTTAATCCTTCAGAAAAATAAAAATCTAGCAGAAAAGAACATGCCCTTTTGCCAACAACCCAACGGTTTATATAATCGCTTTAATGAGATTGCACACATTTTGGAAAAGTCTGTTCTGGCACATTTTTTGTAGATAGTGTTTTAGTCTTTGTTTTAGGTATTTGCTCTTAGCATGATCAATTTAAAGATTTTTAAGGTTTTACTTTACCTTTCTTTGACTCAGCCAATCCTGTCAACACTTCCGTTGTTTGGTGCCAAAACAAGCTTTGGATTTCCAAACGTTAATCGCAAGCTTCCAACACAGACATAATCATATCCAGCCACATTGTTTAAGACGTGACGAAATAGGCGAAGGCTGTCTGTTTTATTTTCAAGCCTGATTCATGTTCTCTGTAACATGAGACCTAAAGTGACCTCAGCCACAGTTCAGCTCTATCTAATTTCAATCAAAGAGAGAATGAATATTCTTTTTAATTCTCTGTTTGCCTTAATATGAAACAAACTGAGGTTCAAGGGTCTCTGGTACTGGGCAAAACTGGGGCATAGAAACAGACAGTGCTCAAAGAAAGCTATCAAGATTCAGATCACACATATTTTGGGGTGCCAAAAAACAGCCTGACTTACTTACATCACTTACTTATGGAGTATGTTGTGCAAAGGCAGCACATAGAGATTGTGTTTATTTTCATGCAGTTACAATACAGAAATACTAATTGGGTTATTATTTACTTATCCTCATGTCCCTGAAAAATCATGGTCACTACACTTTTAGTAGTTTAAACCATGGTTAATTTTCCTACAAATTATGACTCAGTTGGATGGGACCCAATAGTCTTAATTTTTCATGTGCTCGTATGAGTTTTGTAAAACCGTTTTCAGATAATAGGATATAATGCTATTAACTATAGTTCATTATTTCTTAATCTTTAATGGTTTTAAGATATTATCTACTACTAAAGTTCTACTCTTGTCTATTCTCATTTGCAAAAAATTGAAGGTAAAGAAATTTACAGAGACAGAAAAAGACCCAGAAAGAAGTTGATAAGATGGCCATGAGAAGGAATGCCACATCCAGACTATGGTAGGCATATCAAGGCATTCTGTAAGCCTCAGTCCATAAATGAGGTGCTCCTTTATGCCTTATAACATATTCTATCAAGAATGTGGCACTTTCTAACAGATTTATTGGCCAGTCCTTATGTAAGTGTGAAAGTTTTAGCATGTTCTCATGGTAAGTATGATTGCCAAGGATGTCTTTTATGGCTTCCAGAAAACCATTCTTTGTGAGAGTGGCCATATCCAGCATTCGTGCAGCACCTCGAATCTTCAGGTGGAGAATGTTGTCAAAATGGTCAAAGAGAAGCTCAGCAAATGCAGCAGCAATAGACTCACATGTAACCACATGTCTGCTGCAAGCTGCATTGACATCACAGTGGTGCCTGGTTGAAAGTAGCGATCAAGGAGCTCCCTATAAACAGATTAATAAAAAGATGTTGTTGCAATACACTAATGAGGTAAAGAAGTGTGTTCTTAATCCTTTGCATGAAGTTCATTCTATCGAGAAGCTCAGAACCGGTCAATATGACATTGGTGGACAGTAGTACAGGGGCAAACATGAAATGGCTATCCCCTGTGTTTATCTAGCGTACGTTAAAGATGACTGGCAGGCATCTTTCTTTGGGATCATTTCTAGGTTGATTTATAATGTTTACTGCCATCAACAGGAATCACCAAAATCCTGCTGCTGTTTTTTCAACGTCTAAGAAGCGCACTTAATAATATATGGCTAATCAATAGTACCAACACCCTTAAAGGTTGCTGCATCCTGCAAAAACAAAATGAAATATTATTATGAAAAAATTACTATTATTTGAAAAAATTTATATATTATTTGAAACATTTTTATTTAGAATTACATATGGTTTTGAAACATGCTGTTATCTTTCACTGTGCTTTTATAAAAATTATGCTGCTTGCTGATTTGAAAAGATTTTGATAAAAAGTGGTAAGTTATGTTTACCTAGTCAGGAACAGATATCAATTAAAAGCATTAACACTGTTACATTCATATATTGACACTGCAATATGTTGTTAACCATTAACAAATCAAATATTAATTGCTACACACATAAAACACAATATTGTTTAAAATGTTACAAGATTTATGAATGTCTTACTTGTTTCTGTCAACTTTCGTGAATTTTGTAAAGCTGGCTGACTGATGGAAAACTTTGTGGCGCTCCAAGGGTTTAATAACTGTTCAAAGTTCATATCAGCACATTGATGTTTTACTTTAATGTTAACCAAGTGAGCCGAACTGACTAACAGGTCATGTTTGCGTAAGATTATATTTAAAATTAAACACAACAGAGTACAACAGTTTAACAGACTTTATTTTCACAGAATTATTTTCAGAACAATTTGTAGACTTGTAGACAAATGTATTATGAAAACTATTTCATAAAAACACAATCCAAGTTCACTAAATCCACTAAATAGATGATTTCTCAAAGAGTTAAAAGGGGAGGATCAGGGCTGCCAAAAACAACAGAAGTAGATGTAACTGGTGACTATGAATCCAGGCTATGACTCACATCATGGACTTTATCACAAAGCCACAGTTTCCTTTTCCCTCTGTTACTTTGTATAGTCCATATTACCTGGTACAAACACATTCTGCCTTTGGGAATACTGGCTATTGTTGGCCATGCAGAACTCAAGAAAAACTGCACCCTGAAAATTTCACATATTTTACCTGCTTCTACAGTATGGTACCACCTTTTCTGACCAAATAGCAATAAAAAAAAACAATTCAGTTTTTGTTAACAGGGATGAATGATACAATTGCTGCACATTTCAACATTATTTTCATATTTAAACATCATTTGCTATATCTACTCACACACATGTTGACTTTCCATGTTTTATTATTTTGGCTTGAGAAAGCCAACATACTGATCTACTATTTATGTTGGCTTGAGAAAAACTTATTATTAGTGGTGCTTGCAGAATGCAAAGCATCACTATTGTTATGCGTCATACTTGTCATACTTGAATGCTTCTACTTCCTGTCTAAACAATTTACGGTAGTTTTGGGTATTTATAATGTTTACAGTTGTAAATTCTCTATCTGTAATGGATGTAGTTATTTCATAGGATTGTCTTGATATAAATACACTTTTTGATAAAATATATGCCAGGGTTAATATGTAGCAGAAATCAGTGTTCGAAATTATGTCAAAGCTTCTGGGGGGTCCCCAGCTATAAGCCACTCCCCGTCATTATTGGGTCGCCGTGATTTCACAAAGTAAGATGTGATCCTGGATCAACATTTTTTGTTGGTCTTGGATCAACGTTTTAATCAAAGAAACCCAGAAATTACAATTATTAAATTAAATTAAAATATAGAAATAAATGAAATAGTTTTAGTAGACACCATTTGAGAAATACAGATGTATATGTGTGTTTGTTTACATTTAATATTTTATATTCTAAATATATGTTCTACTTAAGTGTTCTACTTATTTCAGCATACCTTAAACAAAGTTGCTATAGGCTAAGTCTGCAATAACGGGTAAAAAAGCAAAACGCAGGTCGGAGACAAGAAGCTGTTATTTTTTGAAAGAATGTCAGTGGAGAAGCTTATGCTAAATAAAGAAATTTTGTGAATAAATACTGTCAGTCATGTCATTATCATGTTGTACACCACTTTCTTTATTGAAATTTTACTCATCAACAAATAACACCCATGCAAAAAGACCCATGCAGACAAAAGAGAAAATATTATAACAACTAAATATTACAAATAATTGACAAAAAAGCATAACAAAATATTCTTTTACACTCATTTCTTGATCTGTACTTGATGATTTGCCATTTGAGCAGACATAAAACGTTGGCGATGACTGGAAGCAACGCAATTTCGCACATGCGCAGTACAAATTGTGTTTTCGGTACAATACTAGTGACAATACTTCTTCTTCTTCTGGACAAAACTTTGGCGCATAACTCGTTTGTTGCAGACCTATGAATGAGGGGTCAAATCGACCGGCTTATTGAGGAGAGATGTGCTATATCCTATACAAACTTTGCCATTATAAACCGGCTCAGCATGCTAAAATGCACTAGGATCGAAGTGCTAACATCATGCTTAATGTGATAGCGTTATTGTTAAAATGTGCTAGCAATATGCTACTTTTTCAAACTAGAAACTTTTAAAAGTGAATTTCAAACTATTTTTAAGTTTTTAGGCTAGGCTTTGTCAAGCCAACATAAAGTTTTTCTTCAAACTTTACTATCTAGTTCTACATATTCTATATGTCCTCCCCTTCCTAACTCTCAATATGGGCCACATCGTCGAGATTGACCCAGAGAAAACCAGAGCTGTAGCAGACTTTCCTACTCCCAATAACCTCAAAGCACTCCACACAAGATTTCCTTGTAGTTTTACTAACCGGTGCTCTAGGACAGTGTTTCCTAATCCAGTCCTACGGTACCCTTCCCATAATGTTTAAGATCTATCCCTATATGAAACACCTGATTCAGCTCATCAGCTTTCTCCCAGAATGTAGTAGACATCTCCCTAATTAACACACTAACAAGCTGATAAGCTGAATCAAGTGTTTTATACAGGAAGACATCTAAAACATCCTGGGAGGGGTGTTGTGTAGGACTGGATTGGGAAACACTGCTCTATGAGACTGAAGTGCCATTACATTTAGGGAACCAAAAATGAACCTTCTAGGAACCAAAAACCAACCTAACTAAAGTAACCGGGAATGTTCCCCTAACTTTTTTCCAGATAATGAGTATATTCCATTATGTGTTTTTATCCATACATATGTAAGGCTGGTGCCAGGATGTCCAGACCAAAAAGGCATCATATCCTAAAAAGGACTCTTTCCAACACAATAAATTCCCCCACAGAGTTTGCATCTCCATCCTAGAGAGCACATCTCAAAGTATTATTGTAAACTCACACCTTTACATCTGTTCCCTTCTCCCCCCGTCTTTATCACTTTCCCTTAGTTTAGAGAACCCTAAAACTCACCAATGAACTAAGATATACCACATTCTGTGCGGATTTAGGTTAGTGACGGACTGAAATCCTGTCAAGGTGGAGCATTGGGACATGCCAGCTGAGAATTTTAGAGATTCGGCTAACAACTTGGCATTAGTTTAAGTGCACGTAGATTGTAGGGGCTAATTTCCACTTAGAGCTACAAAACTGTTACCTGACCAATTTAAATAGGGTGAGCTTCAACCTATGATTATTGTAATATTATTCTAAGTGTACATAGGAAACTATGGCATGATTATATAAAGCTGCCATTGGAGAAAGTAAGGCTGGTCTGCTTATCTCTATGGAGTGGTCATGACCTCTGGTTAGTAATAATTATTATTTTAATTAAGTGTTCATAGTCTAAGGGGGCTAATAAAGTATGTTTAGTAAATGGACTGTAGGAAACTGCCATCTAAGCGCTACTAGTCGTGGATCTCTGGCAGTGACCAAGATCCGTGTATAGATGGCCGGAGCGAGAATCTAAGTGACATGAGAATCGGATGAATGAGTATAATTTAGAATAAGGCAAAAGAATCAAACATCTATCCAAATTTTATAGTTGCTAAAGATAAACTATATTTTAATGACATGAGAAATCAAGATAACGATAACACTGGAGTCAGATAAATTGCATAATATCAAAATTAATAAGTAAGCGCCAGAAAAGACCGAACACGCTGAAACCTTCCCCACGCCACTGAACTTCGCAAATTGGGCCAGTGGGTGGTTCCTCTCTTACACATAGGACAGACACATCATCCCACAAAATATAGAGGATTCAATCAATATATTCAATATAACTCTTCTATTAATAATGCATTTGTTTCATTAATGGAGTAATTTTCGATTTAAACATCCTAATAGTTTACACTTTCTAATGAAACTGCAGTCTACCTCAGCATCAGCCATTTTGATACTGTATATTTAAATAAAAAAAAAAAATAAATAACCTAATCAAATGTACATCCAACCCCCAATTTGTGAAGCAGACTTCCAAATGATGGACACAAACAAAAAAGATAAAATATTGTCATTATTTATTTAACAAAAGGAGTTAATATCCCAAAACTGAAATTTGACTTGTGCAGAAGTATGTGAACCTTTATTTAGTAGCTTGTGGCACATTACTTTTGCAGTCATTACTTCAACCAAACGTCTTCTGGAACCACTGACTAGTCTCTCACATCTGTCTTTGGGGATTTTTGACCACTCCTCCTTGCACAACTCAGCCAGATGAGAGAAGTTGGAAGGACATCTGGCATGTACCGCCCGCTTCAGGTCTAGCCACAACATTTCAATTGGATTGAGAGCCGGACTTTGACTAGGCCAATCAAGAGTGTGAACCTTCTTTCTTTTAAGCCATTCCTTGGTGGATTTGCTTGAATGCTTAGGATTGTTGTCTTGTTGCATCACCCATTTTCGGCCCAGCCTCAGCTCTCTGACTGATGGCAGGAGATTCTCTTCAAGAATTTGTTGATAGGCCTGAGAATTCAAGTTTCCCTGAATAATATGAAGTCGCCCTGGCCTGGAGGCAAAAAACAGGCCCCAGACCTTCACATTTCCCCCACCATGCGTCACTGTTGGGAGGAGGTTCTTTTCCTGGAATTCAGTGTTGGCTTTTCTCCAAACAAGTCAGCTTCGATTATGACCAAATAAATCTATTTTGCACTCAACTCAAAGTTGAAATGCGCAGCTTTGTTCTTTTTTGTAAGCATCCCTCCCATAAATGTCATGTCTGTTTAATTTTTGTCTGATTGTACACACATGTACATTTACCCCAGATGCTGCCAGAGAAGTCTGCAACTCTATTTATTATTTTTCTGGTGCTTCCTGATAACAGTTTTGGTGGGCGTCCACTTCTGGGCAGAGTTGTGTTCATGTTTAATGCCCTCCATTTGTAGATAATTTGTCTTACAGTGGATGGATGGAGTTGGAATCTCTTAGAGATGGTCTTATAGCCTTCACCACCTTCCTGATGTCCTTGGATATCTTCCTCTTTGACTCCTTGGCACTAGAGTGGTTTGGTTGGTTTCCTCTCTCGTTTAATCAGTGTTGCCCAACCACTTTAAATATCAATTTAAATGATCTACTTAACTGATTAATTGTGGATAATTGCACATCCACTAATTCAATCTTTCAGTCTAAATCATCTGTCTTCATTTTGCTGGATCTCTCTGCTGCCTTTGATACAGTTAACCACCAGATCCTACTGACATCCCTCTCATCGCTAGGGATCACAGGTACCCCACTCTGGTGGTTTAAATCATACCTCTCAGACAGGTCCTTCAGGGTGTCATGGAATGGGTGGCTGTCCAAAGCCCATCCCATGGCCACTGGCGTTCCTCAGGGATCTGTTCTTGCACCACTCCTCTTTTCTATCTACACAACATCCCTGGGACCCATCATTCAATCACATGGCTTTGACTACCACTGCTATGCTGACGACACCCAGATTTTCTTCACCTTCCAGCCAGATGATCCCACAATAGCATCATGCATTGCAGCCTGCCTAAAAGACATCTCATCTTGGATGACTGAACACCACCTCCAGCTAAACCTAGCCAAGACTGAGCTCCTGGTACTTCCGGCCTCTCCTACAACACAACACAACCTCACAATTCAAATTGGCAACACAACCATTACACCGTCTAAATCCGTAAGAAACCTAGTAATCTTCAATGACCGGCTGTCCTTTACCGAACACATCTCAAGGATATCACGGTCTTGTAGATATGCACTTTACAACATCAGGAAGATCAGGCCATATCTCACAGAGCACGCCGCCCAACTGCTAGTTCAATCCCTGGTAATCTCTAGACTGGACTATTGCAATGCTTTCCTGGCTGGTCTTCCTGCATGATCAAACCACTTCAGATGATACAGAACGCAGCAGCAAGACTTGTTTTCCAGGAACCCAAAAGAGCACATGTCACACCTCTCTTCATCTCTCTCCACTGGCTACCGGTTGCTGCCCACAATAAATTCAAATCATTAATGCTGACATTTAAAACCATCACAAACTCTGCACCCTCATACTTTAACTCTCTTCTTCACACCTACAGCCCATCCAGAACCCTGCGCTCAGTGAATGAACATCGACTGGTGGTACCCTCACAGAAGGGCACTAAATCCCTCTCTTGTTCTTTCTCCTTCTCTGTTCCCTGCTTGTGGAATAATCTCCCTAACACAATCCGTTCTGCCACATCCCTCATCTCCTTTAAGAAACAGCTAAAAACACACCTCTTCCACGAACACCTGACATCTTAATAAAAAAAAAATATATATATATTTTTAAAAGCACTAAAGTCTTTTCTTTCCTCTACAGGTACTTATCTAGCACTGCAAAACATTGTAAACTTAGGCAAGCACCTCTTAGTACTATTGTTGCCTTTTGATGTGTCGCTTCATTGTCTCCTAATATTTGTAAGTCGCTTTGGATAAAAGCGTCAGCTAGATGCCTAAATGTAGATTAGGCACCTGTAAGAAATAATGATGAGGATGCAGAAGATCTCTCAGTGAAGAAATTCTTTATTCCAACGTAGCAGTAACAAAATACATGTAGCACTTTGGGTTCAACTGAGTCAGAATAAACCCCGAACATCCTAAGCTCAAACCTTTTATACAAATACATTGCACAGACACCCTATTGTCTGAGGTGGTTCTCTGTGTCCCACACCCATTCCCATTTTACAATTGGAGACCATTTGCTCAGGATGTGATCATCCCAAATGGTCTAGACCTAACAACATAACTGTTGACTCTTTTCATCTCTATGATAATTAAGCCATTTAGGGAAATGAGCATGATCAAACATATTTTATGGAGTGGAATCTGGGTCGGGGCAGACTATAGATTCTTACACAACCAAATGTGTTTCGTCTGAATCTGTTACCCACTTGACTTTACCAATGCAGCTGGGACTTCACTTACTTTTGCACATCCACTAATTCAATCTTTCATGTAGTTTTTTACCCTAACCCTATTCACAAAATTCCCATACAAACATATGCTATTGATCAACATACATCTAACATTGAATATATAAAAAGCAGGTGATCAAAGCCTTTCATTTCCAAAGTACTTAAAAAGTAGGTTTTTAGAGCACATCACAGTACAGAGACTGCTCTGATCAGAATTACAAATGATTTGCTCTTGTCATCTGATCGTGGCTGCATCTCATTACTTGCACTGTTAGGTCTTAGTGCTTATTTTGACACCATTGATCACAGCATCCTTTTAAATAGATTAAAAAATTATGTCAGCATTAGTGGAATAGCATTGGAAGGGTTTAAACTTATCTTATTTGTATGTCGCTTTGAATAAAAGCGTCAGCTAAATGCCTAAATGTAAATATGAATGTAAATGTTATCTGACTGCTTTCAATTTGTAGCAATAAACAATGAGAAATCTTACCGATAACAAGTCCAGTACGGAGTGCCACAGGGATCAGTTTTAGGGTCTCTACTCCTTGCCCTGTACATGTGACCCCTAAGAGCTATAATTAAGAGACACAAAGTTAATTTTCACTGCTATGCTAATAAACTTCAACTCTTTATCTCCTCGAGGCCTCATGAAACAATTCAGCAGACGAAGAAATTCAGCAAAGAAAATGGAATGCATAGTCGACATAAAAAGCTGGATAAGTAGCAACTTTCTGTTGTTGAACTTTGACAAAACAGTTGTGTTACTCATTAGACCGAAAACTGCCACACACACAGAAGATTATGTAACTATTGACAGATGTTCTATTAAGCCTTTGTCATCAGCTAGGAATCTGGGTGTTTTATTCGATAGTAGTCTGTCATTTGAAAGCCATGTTGCCAACATTTGTAAAATGTTTTTCCATCTCAAAAATATATCCAATTTATGTCATATGCCATCATTATGAAGTGCAAAAAAGTTAATTCATGCATTTATGACATCTAGACTGGATTACTTTAATACATTATTAGGTGGTTGCCCTGCTGGCCTATTACAAAAGCTCCAATTAGTTAAAAATGCAGCAGTAATTTTGTGCACATTTTATACTTTTATATTTGAACATATTAGCCCGGTTCTCTGAACACTGCACTGGTTACCCATCATACACCGTATTAACAACAACTCATTGTTGTAGTTAAGAGACATGAGCCATATTTGTGCGTTTGTTCAGTGCTTACGCAGTAAAAATTTTTGCATTTTCCTGTGACAAGAACAGCTAAAGCTTAGGTACCAAGTGTTTTACATACTAAAGTATCCACGGCCGTTGTGGAATATAGACATAAATCACTCATTCTGATGGTTTTATCCATCAATAGCTTAACATCAGTATAAATGACTGCAGCATTCAAACTGTGATGAGCATTATGGAAAACATTCACACAGCATTCTGCCAATATATGCAGATTCTAACAATATGATTTCCTCATTGTAATACACATCCTAAATACCTACATACTGCACCCAGCATATTGATAATAGTGAATGCATAAGATGACAACAAAACTATACTGTAGCCTTTAGCTGAAATGTGCGAGGTGCATTCACCACAAAAAGTTGTGAAAGAACAAACATATTGCATTTATTCCTGTTACTAGAGTGTTCATTTAATTAAACAGTGTCTGTATATCAATGCTAAAATAATACTAGGAAGTGGTACATAAGGTCGCATAATGTCCAAGATAGCAAACTGATATTGAAATAACGTCAAGTTTTGGTAATGAAGGTTATCAATCAAATCAACATTGATTATTGCGTGGGTACATCGGTCCGTTTTTACGTCGAAAATAAAACATTGATTCAACATGGAAATAGAGTTCACTCATCGACAGATGGACCCTGACACATTTGGTTGAAATTATAACCTAACTTTAATGTGTATACCTAGTGGGTGGATTCGGAGTTCTGCGTAACGTGCACGCGCTTCACTTCACTGGGGCGGGCTGATTTGCGTAACCATGATCTGAAGGTAAGCTAAATGTATTTATTATAGGTAGTCCTTTTTCTTAAATCCAGTGTATGTTATCACAATTCTGTTATTGGAGTTGTAGTGTATAGCTTTTTAAATGTTCTTGCCTCATTATTTTGTAATTTATTGTAATTTAAAAATAGTGCTTAGTTTATTGCTACAATAAAACTAGATATAATACATGCGTGCATATTAATTATGAAAGATGATATTTGTTTTTTCCCCAAGCACTTTTTAGCAATTCCAAATCACATCAATCCTAGTTATTACCATTAATTTAGTATATGATCATTTATAAGTGATATATATTTGTTAACAAGGGATTAAAGTTGAACAGTTTATTTAGGTGTGCATTCAGTACCGTCGCGAGCCTGGGTTCTCCCAAGGTTTTTTCTTTATTTACAGGTGCTTTTCAAAAAATTAGAATATCATGTAAAAATACTTTATTTTTGTAGTTTCATTCAAAAAAGCAAACTTTTATATTTCTTACACACAAATTGAAATATTTCAAGAATTTTTGGTTTTAATTGTGATGATTATGACTTTAAAATTTAAAATTCTGTATCTCAAAATATTAGAATGTTTCATTTTGAGCTTGATTAGCTTGATTAGTTTTAATTAGAAATACCAGGAACCACCTAGCCTAGTTTAGTACATGCAACTACAGTTATGGGAAAGACTACTGACTTGACCATTCTCAGGTTAAAGTGAATTTTGCATTTCATTTGAAAATCAAGATCCCAGAGTCTGGAGGAAAAGTGTAGAGGCACCCTGTAGAGCAGGGATGGGCAAACTCGGTCCTGGAGGGCCGCTGTCCTGCAAAGTTTAGCTCCAGCTTGCCTCAACACACCTGCTTCAAAGTTTCTTGTATGCCTAATTAGACCTTGATTAGCTGGTTCAGGTGTGTTTAATTGGGGTTGGAACTAAACTCTGCAGGACAGCGGCCCTTCAGGACCGAGTTTGCCCATCCCTGCTGTAGAGGCACCCTCCTGCACTAGACCCTTTCACCAGCTTTACTCGCTCACTATCACCGGACTTTTAATATTGGACTTAATTTCCATCATGCCTCACTCCCCATCAGCCATTTTGATTACCGCTCCACCTGTCACCAATCACTGGACTTCACCAGCTCTCTTTGTTCTCATGGTCAGGTTAACGTTGTTAGAGTTGTATGTAGCTTAACAGTTTTAACCAGTTTTTTCCTATGGATGTTTTTGCCTGTTTTTCTGTGGATGTGATTACCTGATTCCTGGAACCTGGAACACAAAATAAAATATTTAGATTTTGGCGGACGTATGCAGGACAGAGTTTCCTTTACAGCACTATTTAGCAGTATATTAGCTGTGGCCCGCGTGTCTTCAAAACACGAGCAGCAGACAGGTAACACGGAAAATGGATATTTATCCTACCATAATTCTGTTGTAAACTTAGGGAAAGCGGTAGCATGCGAGTTGGGTTTAATTATACTATAAGCATCACTGCCAGCCTGCCACATTTCTGACACTGATGTTTCATTTGTTTATCAAAGGCCATTAAACAGTGCTAGCATAGTTTAGCATGTTCTCATGTAGAATTCCAAATCCAACTCTAACCTGCAGAACATTTATATCTTTTATATTTAAAGGGGGGTCTTATGGTGCGATTTCTTATTTTCCTCTCTCTTTAGTGTGTTATAGCTGTTTGTGCATGTATAAGATCTGCAGAGTTACAAAGCTTAGTCTCAAACCCAAAGAGATATTCTTTGTAAATGTTAAGGCTCAGCCACACTTCCTACAACAGCTCATTCAAACACGCCCATTTCCAAAGTTCCCAAACGTATACGCAAAAAAAGGCGTACCGTTTATACTCGCCGCCATGTTGTGAAGACGTTATGTTTATCAAATACGCACACTACGCGTTTCAGAAGGATGAACTTTGTAAAAATCATCACGTTTTTAGAAAGGCGGGGGCAGAGAGGAGCAACAATAATCTCAGGTGTGTGTGTGTAAAGTAAAGTTTTTAAACCATAAAACCACACAGACATGTTTCATTAAACTAAATACAAAAAAATGATGTTCTTTTCAGAACTATATGACCCCTTTAATTATAGCTAGCACTAGTAGCACTTTCATCCATGTAATACAATTATAAAGTTTACAATACCAACAAAACATGAATTAAAAATTATAAACTTCTTGATTCTTAAAAGTTTGATTAAAAAAATTGATTAAAAGTTATTAATGTTTAGTAATATTATCATTATCTGAGATGCTGATTATCATCATCTGCACTCTATTGAGTGAGACATTAATGGTTAAGTCATTTAAATATTTAAAAAGACAGCAGAAAGACAAATATTGGTAATTATACAAGGTAATTTCATAATTAAGTTTAAAATCTGTACAAAAAACATTTAATTTCATTATCTTACACATACTGTAGATTGTAAAATCCTCTTCTTTGCCCCGCCTTTCTGAAGTGTTGATCTGCGTCATCTGCCACACGGAGAACGAAGTTTATTAAAGTAATTCCTGCTGATGGGTTGAAGGACCAGAGTGGAGTCCAGGACTCAGAGGCCGGAGGCAGAGCCAGGCGACCCTCACACCTAGGACGCAACCGGCGAAGACGAAGGAACATGGATCACCTATATAAGATACAAGACTATAAGATCCTCCTTAAAATGGCTCCCAGAAACCAGCTGCAGCTCACCCTCAGTGCCAGGAGTGTGGATGGGCTTCCCTCCAATCCCTCAAACTCCACTAGTACTCCCACTGGCACATGTGGTGTAGCCGGCTCACACACCTGGTCTGACGTCTGATGAGGCTCAGGCTCCGGGCGACAATCAGCTCCGTTGTGGTTCCACAATCTGGCTCAGGTTAGTAATAGGGATGGCTGACGCAAAACTGACGTTTCGACATAGTGTCGAGATCCCGAAGCGCAGATGTTTCGAAACACTGCTCCAAAGTGTGATTCGAAACACCCATGTCACGTGACTAAGGCGATTCGAAACACCCATGTCACGTGACTAAGGCGATTCGAAACACCCATGTCACGTGACTAAGGCGATTCGAAACACCCATGTCACGTGACTAAGGCGATCGTAGCATCAGGGCGTGTCACAATTGTTTCGAGACGTGGCATACCTGCCGATTCTGCGGTTTATTGACAGGGTCGGTAACAAATCACACAATCGCACATCTGTCTCAACATAACTCCCACAAAGTATAAAAGTGGAGTTAACGCATCTTCACCTCGTGGGTTTTTGTGAGAGGAGTTTGATTTTGAGATAGCGGATATTTGGTGATATAGTGACATTTATAGTGCGATTTGTTTAGTTATATTTAGGTTTACATTTAAATTTACACATTGACTGACAGGCTAGAGACAGACAGAGTATACATATAGTGACACATTAATAGATGCATAGATAGAAATATATATAGACAGATAGATTAATAGATAGATACATATATAGATGAATAGATAGATACATATATAGATTAATAGATAGATACATATATAGAATAATAGATACATTAATATAGATAGATACATAGATAGATAGATTACAATAGATAGATAGATCAATAAAAATGGAGGCTCCCCAGAGGAGATGCCGTACATCTGTGGTGTGGGAGCATTTCCATTTGGAAACCCCAAATAAAGTGAGATGTATGTATTGTGATCGGCAGCTAGCCTACTGCAACAATACATCATCCATGATGCGCCATTTGAGGAGCATTCATCCTACCATTTTGCAGGGTGCAGACGATGGTAGCATTCCCCCTGTACCTAGGCCTGCTACTGACACTGCTGGGCCATCTAAGCAAGGTATACATTGTTTGAAATATAAGTACAATTGAAATATAATAACAAACTGTTGGGACACTGTTTAGAAAGTCCATAGCCCTGTGTCAACCTAAGCCCTACAACCTAAGGTCCCAGTCACAACTGCCAATCATGTTAAAAATTCATGTTAAAAATTCAGCTTCAATGTGAATATAATATAATATGTTGTAAATATAATATACTATTGTGTGAATATACATTTTATAGGTCTACATATGAGTACCCAATCTACAGCCAGTGAAGACATCATTTTGGTTTTCCTAATTGTTGTAGTTCTACATTCTATTTGATTTTTCTCTGCACACTGAGCATAAACGTTCATAACATAACTTTGTTTATGAAGGTTTCCAAATAATGAACCAGTAGGCTACTTTTAATAGCTGTGCACTATTTGAAGCTGTATTTTTTCAATGTATTTGACTGAAAGTATGTTTTATCTTCTCTTTTAAAAGGCAGACAGAGGGAATTGGATGAGGCTCTCCTAAACATGGTGGTGAAGGATCTGCAGCCCTTCACCATCGTGGAGGATGAGGGTTTCAGGGCCTTTGTCAACAAGCTTGATCCAAGCTATGTCCTCCCATCCCGGAAGGTGCTTAAAACAACGGTCAGCGAAAGGTACAACAAAACCAAGGAGAAGACAATGGAGGACCTACAAAAGGCAGAATTTGTTAGCCTTACGGCTGACATGTGGTCCTCCATTAATATGGATGGATATCTTGGTGTAACTTGCCATTACATAACACCAGAGGCAAAAATGGCAACTGTTGTACTGGGTGTAAGGAGGTTTTACCAAACCCACACAGCCCAGCATCTCATGGAGGCTAAAGCCTTGCTAATGGCTGAGTGGGGAATAACCTCCAAAGTTCAGTGCATGGTGACTGACAATGCATCCAACATGATCCTAAGCGCCCAGCTACTCCACCTTCGCCATGTCCCATGTTTTGCTCATAATTTAAATTTGATTTTGAAAAAGGCCCTAGATCAAACCCCAGTCATCAATGAAATACGCCAGAAGGCCAGAAAGATAGTGGGGTTGTTCAGATCCAGCTGCAAAGCAAAGGACAAGCTTGTGGAGATGCAGGGCTTGCTGGGCAGACCAACTCAGAAACTGATACAGGAGGTTGAGACGAGATGGAACAGCACATTCGACATGCTACAATGCTTGTATGACCAACGTGAGCCAGTTGGTGCTGCACTTTCCAATTTAAACAATGATACTACTCCCCTGACAAGTCTTGGGTATGACATTATTCAACAATCATTGTCACTACTGCAACCATTCAAACTAGCAACAACAGAGATGTCAGAGGAACAGAGAGTGTCTGCTTCAAAGCTTATACCACTGTACAGGATGTTGCAGCACAAGCTTGCACAGAAAAAAGGAAATGCAACGCAGGAATCAACTGTACAATTAGGTAGGCCACAATGACCATACTACCCATTTAATTGGACATAACTGTCATATTATTGTCATTACTATAAATAATATGATTTTATGTTTTGGCTCATAGGCTCACATCTGCAAGAAGGTCTGCACTCCAGATATGGTGGTTATGAGAGTTTTAGAGCCTTGGCACTGGCTACACTGCTGGACCCAAGGTTCAAAAATGTCGCATTTGGAAATCTTGCCAAAGCCCAGGACGCTGAAAAGCACATCACACTGGAGTGTGCTTCGCTGATGCGTTCAAACACAACTCCTGGTGAGCAGTTTCAGTCTTTGTTATGTTATGTAATCTGATTCATATAATATATACTTAATATATGCCGTCAGTGTAGGATTTGTTACTAACTGCTGTTTTAATTTTTATACAGAGTCACAAATGTCAACATCAGGCCCATCATCATCATCACCATCAACAACATCAACACCAGTAGAAACACAGGACAGTTTATGGGAACTTTTTGATAATCGTATCCATGAAACCCAGATGATACACAATGCTACAGCTGATGCCACAGTGGAAGTGAAAAAATACCTCCATGATGCGTTTTTGCCCAGAACTCATGATCCCCTAATTTACTAAAAAGAGAGAGCAGTAATCTTTCCTCATTTGTATGTCCTTGCTAAAAAATATCTTACCTCTCTGAGAGGCTTTTTTCAAAGGCTGGAGAAATTATCTGTAAAAAAAGTAGTAGGCTAAGTCCTTCCACAGCAGAGAAATTAATATTTTTGAATAAAAATCTCTAAAAAAGTGAGACATTGTGGCATTTCTTTTATTAATATTAATTTTTCATGACCAAAATAACATTATGCACAGTGAGAAGCCTACAGGTTACAAGCTTCACAATACAATAATAATAAAAACAACACATTTTTTAATGGCTCGTTGTCAAGGTTGTTTCAGATCAACACCTGCAGGTGACCACTAGGTGTCACCGTTGAGACGGGTGTCGGATTGATTCGAAGCCTCGACACAATATGGCACATTTGCTTCAACTGTTTCATTGCTTCACGAAGCCTCGATCTGCCCACCACTAGTTAGTAATTCCAAATAACATGTAACATCCATGTGTAAGCTCTAACTAGTGCACATAACAAAATACAACTAGACTAGACAAAGAACGAAACCAAAGACATGGCTTTATAGAGTGTGGGTGATGAGGAACAGGTGCTGCGAATAATCAAAGATGGCTGACGGAGTGTGCAGAGGATGGGAAATGGGAAATGAAGTCCATGGGGAGGTGCAGGTGAAACTGTGACAATGTTTTTTTTCTTTTACTGTTTCAAGAAGTTCTTTCTCTGGTTTATTATTTTGTATTCATTTACATACAAGTGTCAAACATTGTTCAATCAAACCTTGAATGTTGTAAAAATGTTAATAAAAAATTTATTTGTTTTGGATATAAATATATTATTTAAATTACAGCTTCATTTTTTAAATTTTCTTCAAAATATTGTGATATTATAGAATCGTGAGTTGAGTGTATTGTTACACCTCTGATATTAGGGTATATACAATGGTAAAAAAAACTATTCTAATTGTCTATATGCCTGTATGTCATACCGATTTCTCACGGAAGCCTGCAATGCCATAGAAATGGGTCACAAAAACATGGGAGGTCAATCAGAGGCAGACAGAAACACTCCCCAAAGTCTGATGCCGTGGTGCAGGTGAAACAAAAGGGACACCATGAGGCAAATCAACCTAGAGGGAGGCAGATGACTATCAATAATAAATGAATCACATCTCATGAGAACAAAGCATGTCACTTCATACTCACAGACACTGCAGTCATCAAAGCATCCACAGATTCCAATGCTCCACTGGTCAGACTGGACTGCTAGCACAGGGCTGAACTGAGGCTGTTGAACTATCATATCTGTTGCTATGCAGTCAATGCCCAAAGGACAGGTGAGAAAATAGGTAAAGTTTAAAATTAGATGTTATCTTAGTCCTTAGGGTGGAATGTGAAGAATATTGAAAATGAACAATGAATGCAACAAAACTGATTTATTATTGACCTGCTTAACTTGTTTGCTCTTACTCAGAAAGGAAATAACATCACAATACACAGTACAAAAGAAAGCCAGCAAGTCTTTTTTGAATAGTCAATTTGAATATGAAAAGGAACCCAATTAAAATGTCCTTGTTCCCTATACCTTTGCATTTGGGCCCCCTCAGAGCCTTAAAGGTCATGTTACAGACAATTTGCAGTAACCATAATAAATGTTTTACACTTTTAAACTCTTAGTGAAACTGCACTTTTCTTCAGAATTCCATCTTTGCTGTAATAAAATGTGTGAACAGCATGTACTTGAAGTGGATATAACTTCTGCATATGTGTGTACAGCCAGTGTTTCCCAATCCAGTTCTACACTGCACCCCACCCCTCAATGTTTTATATCTATCCCTATATGAAACACCTGATTCACCATAATTAACACACTAACAAGCTGATGAGCTGAATAAGGTGTTTTATATAGAAAAACATCTAAAACATCCTGGGAGGGGTGCCGTGTAGGACTGGATTGGGAAACACTGCTACAGTATTTGATGCTATTAACAGATGCAGCTTGCCTTTCTGAGTTTTGAGTTTTGTAAAGACGCCTGTAGATAGCTAAATGTAACGTGCCTGCTCTATGTATACATAGAACACCATAATAAAATAATTCTGTTTATCCAGCTTTTCAATGAACTTGCATTTACACTGTCTACACTAACAGTGTCAAAGCTCAAACATTCTTAGTTTTAGTAAAATATACATTAGTGAAATATAAACAGGTAGTGATTTATGTTGGTTTGATGATGTTTCAATAATCTTTCTCAATGCAAATAAAGTATGCATGATTTCTACAAGCCCAACTAGTTTTCTAACTTTCTTAAATCTAAAGTAATTTTTAGAGTTTTTAGAGTTTATGTTGAGATTAAGTGAACATTATAATACATTGACTAGGTACGTGGCAGACAATTCTCTTTTAAAACTTTTATTAAGTGCTGCAAGTAAATTTTTTGTCTACATCTTTTTTTACATCTGTCTAGTCATATAAGGATGTGCACAAACATACACACACAATTTGTTTTTCTAAAACTAGATCCATAGTGTCACATTTCTTCACATAAAAACAATCAACTACAGAATGCTGTTAAGCAGATAATTTAAACACACAGACTATATGATGTAATAAACAGAAGCTAAACATTCAAATAAAAGCAGAATACAACAGTCTGGAATAAAAAAGAATTTCAGACGTTTTAATGTCTTATTTATCAGGATGATCCTGTGTTTAAGTAAATAGGGCTGAATTCATCACTCCATAACACTCCCTTGATCGCAGTTGAACACCAACAATATTTGGAAGACATTCCACCATGGTACAGTGAAACCTGACCTCAGATCAGTGTGTTTGGGTGAAAGAGCAGATTAAAACCTGAGATTTGACCCGCAGAACAAGCAAGTCTTTGTTTAAAACTGATATGACAATGATCCGAATAAAGGCAAGGGTAATGGAAAGACAATGGCAAGTAGTGCTGATGATGATGTTGATATTTATGTTGGCCTGTTGTTGAACAGAGTGACAGGGTGGAGTCTCGCCTTCATCTCCCTTCTGATCTGGCACCATGAGCAAGGTCCACAGAAGAAAGCATACACGCAGTCATTGCAGATAGTGTCCTACATAAGGCAAAAGGAAAGGTCAAATATGATGAACCAGCGCAGTTCTATGTTGTATAACATCTTAATAATTGCAATTAACTTTTGCAATAACTATATAAAAATGTAATAATTTTTTTCTTGATTTATATTTCTCTGTTACGGTACTAAATATTCAGATTAGAATCAATATATGTAATATATTTGAGCACATGAGGTCTTTACCGTGATTCCGTAGCGCCGGCGTGTGGACACCCTCATGGACAACGTTACCGGAGGAATAAATCCACAGCTGTCCAGCAGGGGGAGACAAAGACATTCTCCGTGGTCTCGGGCTGTAATGCAGGCAAAGCAAGGGAAGCACCACACGGAGAAACAACCTGTAGAAGATTGAAAACCCACAAAGTAAATCGAGAGCTGCTCTTTGTAATAAATAAAATGTCTTCATACCGTTGCAAATTTTAGCACATAGACATATATTAAAAAAATATCTCGCAGAAATACACAGGCACACTTAAACTCACATTCATTAACGTTGTCACATTCACAGATGCCCGTGCTCCACTGGTCTGAGGCAGCAGCCACTACCAGAGGCTTGGGCTGCTGAATTACCATCTTGGATGCCATTGCGAATGTTTCTCAGATCTTTAACTTTGAAAACCATAAAGAAAAGTACATCTGATGCATAACTTTAACTGTTTCAAATAGTTGCCGTGGTGTCTACTTTGAGCATATTGAACTGTATGATTATAATTATTATTTGATTTGGTTCAATTAGATTTTATATTTTTTACATTTGATTCACCAACAATTATTTTGCGAACACCAATTCTAAGCTTTAAAAATCGTTTACATGTGTGTTGTTTCTCCATAAAGGAGTTTCTCTTACCTGGGGCAGAGTCGCATTCAAAAGGTGTCTGTCATGTTTCATGGGGTGATGCTGTCGTTTTATTTGGAGGGGGAGGGAGGAATGTCAACATATAGATTCACATTTACACGTGCACACTTACGTGTACACTTACGCACAAAGTACAGGATTGTTATCAAAGAACTCTTCCCATCAGACTGGAGCATTGTGATAATGACAATTATGACAAGTATGTCAGATCAGTAGATTTAGAAAATTGACATGAAATTCCAAGACATACACCCCCGCTCAAAAGTTTGGGATCAGTAAGACTTAGTAATAGTCTCTCAGTAAGAGAGTAATGTTTTTTCAAGAAGTCTCTTACGCTCATCAAGGCCGCATTTATTTGATCAAAAAAATAGAAAAATACAGTAATATTGCAAAATGTTATTACAATTGGCAGAACACCTGTTTCCAACACTGATAATACTAAGAATAAATCAGCATATTAGAATGACTTCTAAAGGATCATGTGACACTTAAGACTGGAGTGACAGCTGATGAAAATTCAGCATTGCATTATTTTATATTGTAATTTTTATATTATGTTTTTATTTTTATATTGTAATAACATTTTGCAATATTACTGTTTTTTCTGTATTTTTGATCAAATAAATGCAGCCTTGATGAGCGTAAGAGACTTCTTCAAAAAACATTACAAGTTTTACTGATCCCAAACTTTTGAGTGGGGGATATGATACTTTTTCTGCCATTGTAAACATAGTTAAAGTGTTACAATATATTTTATGTTTTAAATCTTTTATTTTAAAAAGGCAGCGGCTATTACACAAGTAGCACAAATAGCAAAAAAAAAAAAATGCACCAAGTGTGAATATATAGCAATACATGCTATTAACACTAAGTGATATAGAAAGTAGATGCTATTCACACTAAGTGTAATCTAATTAATATAAGATCGATTATATTTACATTGTGTTAAAAGTATGTAGCAGCACAAGATGCTAGGGTGTGTTACACAGGTTACTTGTAAAAGGATAAACTGAGATATTGTACTTGACCTATCAAATAAAAATTAAAGATGCTAGTCAGTGAAATACAGATGCAGGATAACAGTAAATGAGTACAGTAAATGAGAAGATATATTGTACATTTGCTTCAGTTGTTATTTGTGTGGAATGTGTAAATTTCATTAATATCAAATATTGTTAAAAATGGACACAAAACACTTTTTTAAATGTTTACTTTCGGGAAAATCACAGCAAAGAACACAGCAAAGGTCCCTGCTTTATTCCAGTTAGCAGAACAGAGAGCCCATCACTATCTGCTTTGAAGCTGTACGGGATCCTTACTGAATGTGTGTGAATGCAACCGCAGATGCCGTAAAATGACTGGCAGTATGACAGAACAAAATCGAATGATCAGTGACAAGTCCCAGGACAAAATTATCTGTATATTTTACTGCTTTACCAGTAAGGTTTTGTTTACACTTGATCTGTTACTGGCAATTTCGCTTGTAAACACTTTATGTGTAAAAGGGGTTCATGTGTCACAGCACTGTCTATCAGTCCATCAGTCTGCTAGTGGCACTTCAAAGTGTTTTATGTTTCTTGTTTTGATTTTGGTTTGTTTTAATGTTGACTAATAGTATGCTGAGTTAGAGCCTTTGCCTACAAGATGTGCTACAGTAAGTGCAAATAGACACTCCCTTTTAGAAAAGTACCCAGAATACAACAACAGTGAGATTAAAACAGGGATTAAAACTTGTCACACAGTGGGAAACCCTGGTTTGTGTTTAAGTTGATTGGCGATGTCTATGAATCTTTTAGTACAGAGCAACATAAAACAGAACATTTTATGAAATAATTTGTTTGTACTTTCTCATTATTCTGATAGAGTTCTGATTGTTAAAAAGTTAAGTGTAGTTAAAAAACCTACTTTTAAAATTATTTAGGGTAATGCTTTATTGTAAATTTTATTAAACTTTCCAAACTGTGGTTTTTCAAACATGAAAAAAATAATAGATTTGTCACAGTATATTAACCATTCATAAAATTTCTGAATCTGCTTATTCTCTGCAGGGTGGTGGAAGGGCTGGAGCCTATCCCAGCTTCTTGGGTCATAGGCATTTCTGTGAAATAATCTGAATTTTTTATTATTAGATGGTGTTTAAAGGGGTTTATTGTGTCTTTAATATGTAGCAGTTAACTTATTCAGCTTTTTTGTATTTTTCTTTTCTACACATAACCTTTATAACTGGACAATATGCAGCATGAATGAAAATAAGCAGTGCATTTTTATTACAATTTGTTTACGGTTTTAAAATATGTGGTGCATTTACATTACAATATATTAAAAAAAATTAATAACATTAAAACGTAGGTATCAGCTTTGAAACACAGTTAACAAAGACTTTACTATTAAAAGAAAACAGTTATCTCACCAAAACAATTAATGCAAACAAGTGTATTATGTTCTAAAGTAAAATCTTATTAATAAATCATTTATATGGTTGTTACTAAAAAAACTCATGCATTTTGTTTCAGAGACGGAGGTTTTCAGTCTTCATCCCCAAGTAGACTATTGTACTGAATTCCACACCACTGCTGGTCAGAACTGAATTCCAAACTGTCTTAGGTTTCTCCGACAAGCATTTTATGACAGAGTTGAGGGTAGAAAATGATGATAATGATGTGATGATGACAAAGTGGTTTATTTTACTCGGTTGTGAAATAGGGTGACGGGATGGTTGCGAACTTTTAGCTCTCGTCTCATCTGGCACCAGGAGCATGGCCCGCAGCAGAAGGCATACACACAGTCATTGCAAATAGAATCCTGTTAAGCAGATATATCTTTAAACTCACTGATTGTGCTAAGTGCTGATTTGAGTTCCATTTTACTTGTCCAGCTATATGTCCAGCAGTCAAACTTAATCAATCAATAATTAGTCAATGATCATTTTCATTGCAATCAATATCTTATTTTATTGCACTTAGTGAGTAACTTAATCACACAGTTTCACATTAAGTCAAAAGTCATTACCTCAATTCCGTAAGTACGTCGGATAGACACTCTCATCGCCATAGTGATGGGTGGGATGAGGCCAAAACTGTCCAGCAAAGGCAAGCAAAGACATTCTCCATGATCTCTGGCTGTGATGCAGGCAAAACATGGGAAACACCAGCATGCAAAGCAGCCTGCAGATATACATGATTCAAATAATTTTTCAATGTTTTTTAACCATCCATATGTAAGTGTTGTAATAGATGGCAACAGGCTTATATTCCTCATTAGACATGAAATAAAAACACACTTACAGTCATTGACGTTGTCACATTCACAGATACTAGAGGACCACTGATCAGCACCAGGAGCCACTACTAAGGGCTTAGGCTGCTGAATAACCATCTTAGTTGCCATGATGATTCATGCACTGAAAAACACAAATCAATAAATGGTTAGGACATTTCTGAAACACATATTTAAGTAGTTAGATCAAAAGTTTTATAGTCATAACACAGGCTGTCACTTTAGAGGCTGCCGCTCGAGGCAGCTCTTACCTTGTGAGAAGAGAGAGAGAAATAGACAGACAGGTGTGAAGGTGAGGGTTAAGACTGAGTGATGTGTAAAAATCTGCATGACTTTATAGATCTGCCCCTGGCCCAACAGCACAGAGTCCTCACGTACACAAACACATACATAGACAATAGCTGCAGATTACAATCAAACAACGTCTTCAAAGTGCCAGAGCAGGTTAGTTGGGTACATGCTTTTTCTTTTTATCTATAGATTTTCTGCGATTAACAGCTTTGTTGACGTGAAACATAATAAGTCACCTTAATGGGAAATCTCCTTTCTATCCAGATTATCAAGATGAAACGTGCCAAACACGTGAGTTTTAGAATAGCCTAGATTATGGCCAACAATAGCCTATTCAAGAAACAACTTAAAAGAGATCAGGGAAATTTAGTAATAACAGAGACAGATTAAATGTATTATCTTAACCCAAGGCGAATAATTTGTCCCTTATAAGCCAATACGCATTTGTCCAAATTCTTCCTTTACGTATGGAATGTCTTTGTAGGCTGTTATAGAGTAGGCTATTGTAGGCTATTATAGGCTACAGTACCAAACTTATGTGCAAACTTTGTGGTTTCCAGTGTGTCTGTGTGGGTTTTTTTTGCGCCGTTTCTAGAAACTTTGTTTCTGTTTAATGTGTAAATTAATGAGTATCTCCTCTGGAAGGTGACCTAGCAGGCCAATTTGTATTCTTGCATACTTGTATTTGATTTGTTTGTTTGTTTGTTTGTTTTTATTTCTTCTTCGCCATGGCCTTGTTTTTGTTTATCATTACACAACACAAGCACAACATTTTGGTATGGTAATATTGTAAAAAGAGAAAGTGTGATTGGTATAAAAACAGTCCAAATGCCTCTCCCTGACAGTTATTAAACAGAGAAATAATAGAAATGCAATTTAATTAGCTTATTTTAACAATGATTATCTCTTGATGTTATAAAAGACACGACTCAGATTTAAGAGTCAATCTACCAGCAAGAAATAGTCTTACTCTTGAAAAAATGTACATGAAAACTGCAAACGTTTCAGGTTTGTTTCTTTGATTTTATTTTTGCATTTTACATATTTATATACACAGCCCCAACTCAGAGTCCTTTCAATAAAATAAACTGGGTTCTTTACACTAAATGGTGATGAAACAAATGCAGTACCAATCAGAACAAAAACCACAAAAGCTAGGGTTTTCATATTTTGTTCGACAGTCTCTCAGTTCTGATAAACAATCGTCTCTATTGTCAGGGACATTTTTTTCCCACAACAGTGCATGTCTCCATCCTAAGCTAAACATGAAAGTTGGTAAAACTTGTATGCATGTCTTTACTATCTCCTATTTATTTATCACCTACACTGTGCTAAATAGCACTAAAAGGTTCTTTGCTTGTAGTCATACGGGAATCACTTTAAGTGCTATATAGCACCTATATAGTGCAAGGAGCAGGACCATTAGAGGTTCCATATAGCACCTTACCTGCTTAACAAGTTCTTTACATAGCTATATAGTACAACAGGGGATTAGCGACAACTAAAAAAGTAACATTACAAGATTAAAGTCAAAATATTTCAAGAATTAAGTCAAAATTTCGAGAATATACTCTAAGCATTACAAGATTAAAATAGAAATTCTTCTAAAATAAAGTGAAAATTCTGAGAATAAACTCGTAGCACGTAGCATTTTTTAGTTTTTAAGAAAACACGGTAGAAATATGTATGTTAAGTTACACTGACGACACAAAATTTTATTCTGATAATTTAAAAAATGATGATATTTTCCAAAGTGATGTTTAAATGGATGTGAGGGATAACCCAAGATCGTTAGATTTGTTTTCAGGGTAGGGTTGCACCAGGCGTTCATAAGTTCTTACTTAAACTGGAACGTAAAGTTCACACTAGAGGCTTAGTAACTACTAGTTTGTAACTAACTCTGCACCTAATTTGGTTGCACCACTTGTTTTTAAGGCAGAACGTAGTTAGTAGGTTGTAAGCTCGCTGTAAAGTAAGGCGTAGCCGCATAAATGACTTGAATTTTTCTTAAGCCAGTCAGAAGCCTACAAATGGTAAAGAGAAAAAGTCTGAACTCCGCAAAATATTATAAGATCCTGACTACTGTAGTCTGAACTGAAAGTGAAAAACGCAAGTTTTGTCAAAACCAAAACATTACATTTTTAATTAAAAATATCCAAATAGCTTACCCATGGAAAAGAAGAAGAAGAGAAATTCTCAGCACAAACTTGCATAGCCATGTCAACATCATCTTACGTATACAAAAGATGATGTCTGTCTCATAAAATTTGTCTGCAAACACACGGTTCTTTATTATCATTTATGAGCTCATCGATGTAATCAAATATGGCTGTCATCTCGACCGTTACTCATGGGCAGAGGCTTCCGTAAATATTTAGTTAGAACGTAGAGTTACGTCAAACTAAGTTTAATGGTGCAACCCAACAAATATTTAGTGGTGCGTAAACTGTAACTTAGTGACCACTTACGCCCAAACTAGACTACGTTGTGACTTACGCATAGCTGGTGCAACCGGCCCCTGGTTCAAGTCTTCCTTCAGTGATAACACTTCCTTTAGTGATCCTGTTCAAGAGAGACATTTGTTTGTGAATCATCTGCAATAGATGTGCTGTATGGTGCTGATTCACCTTAACAGCACTTGTTTAAAAGAGTCAATTGGTCAACATACACTAATGTTGTATTTAAATAGTCTATAATACTGCTCGGAGGTTGCATATGAATTTACACAGCAATTACAGTTGTGTGATGTTTTGAGATTTGTATTATTTTATATTCATAAAACTAATATTCTGATATTAACCTGCCAGAAATCTCTAAGAAAGAAAGCTTTGAGAGTGTATTTTTATTTAATGATATTTTTGCAGTAATAATGTAGTGGGAGCAATTTATTAGCGATTATTTGTGATATCAACTTGAATTATTATTCTTTGTCAATCGTCATGCAAAACTTGTTTAGACTTAAATTTTCTAGTGTTTTTTAAATGTTTTAATACAAAATTGTTTTAAAAATACAAAAAAATAAAGAAACAATGTATTTGTGTCCTTAATACAAAAATATTACACATTTTTATTAAACTAAACAAACTGCTATAACTGTTTTTTTATTTGTACAAAAGGTGAAACGTTCTTTGCCTGAAGTGGATACAAGTTTCCTGAAAGTGTCAGCTTGCAACAAATGGTAAAGCTTTTAAATTGTGACACTTAAATTTTCTGTTTAAATTTTGCATTGTCATTCTTAATTCCACTGTGTTTACCCTAGTTGATAATGAGTTATACAATAATGATTTTCACATTGTAAATAAACATTATCATGTTATACTGTAGTTGTTACCGTGCATCAGACGAGGCAGAACACGAGAGTACAGATTAAAGTCTTTTACTGAACTTCAGAGGAATAACAAACAGGTACAAACCTCACTTCAGAGGGGAATCAAGAACAGGCATAGATAACAGCGGTGAACAACACGCCGAGTTCAACTTACAGATATCCAGGCAGAATGCACGGTTACACAGACAAAGTAACAACATCCAAATAACAACAATACCAGACCCAGAACTAAACAAAAGACAGGTGAGAGAAGCAAAAGAGTCCATGATGAGGTGAGTCAGGTGCAGGTGATTACCAAATTACAGATAGTGAACAGGTGCCGAGGTGCAAAGGATCCTGGGTGATTGAGTCCAGAGGGAGGTGCTGAGTGAAACCATGACAGTACCCTCCTCCCCCCGGAAGGCGCGTCCTAGCGCCACAAAACCCACGGAGGGAGGAGAGGGAGGCTGGGTGGGTGCTCGGGGTCAGGAGGCTTGGGGTCAGGAGGCTCGGGGTCTGGCCGCTCTGGGGCCGGCTGCGGCCGCTCTGGGGCCGGCTGATGGTGCTGAAGTTGCTAATGAACCGCCGATAGAAGTTGGCGAAACCCAGGAAACGTTGCAGCTCTTTTACGGAGGAGGGCTGAGGCCACGATTTAACAGCATCCACTTTCCCCTGGTCCATCTGGACACCATCGGCGTCGATTATGTATCCGAGGAACTGGATCTTAGTGAGATGGAAATTACATTTTACCACTCGTCCCCAGCGCGGATGCGGATTAGGTTGTATGCGTTCCTCAGATCGAGCTTTGAGAAGATCCGAGCCCCCTGGAGCTGTTCAATAGCCGCTGGGACCAGAGGAAGCGGATAACGAAATTTCTTGGTGGCGACGTTCAGGACATGGTAATCGATACACGGCTTCAACCCCCCGTCTTTCTTGCTTACGAAGAAGAAGCTGGAGGCGGCAGGAGAGGTAGATGGGCGGATGAATCCGTTACGGAGGGCTTCTCTGACGTACTCACCCATGGCCGCCTGTTCCGGAGAGAGAGAGAGAGTAGATTTTCGCATGGGGTAAGGTGGACCCAGGCAGCAAATCAATCGCACAGTCCCATGGCCGGTGAGGTGGCAGACGGGTGGCGAGATGTTTGTCAAACACACTCCGGAAGCCATGATATTCCACGGGAACCTGGTCTGCAACCCCATCGAGATATCCGACCGGATTCCCAGTGAACCTCCGGAGTGTGCTGCTGAAGCCACGGTCGTCCAAGGATAAGTTCCATAGTTGAGATCTCCTCAGTATGGCTGTGATCCATTTGCAGCGTGAACACCGGGGATGAATAACAGATGCGTTCTCGACCCAACAGCTTTCCTAAGACATTGTGGATGGCCACTGGCTCCGGCACCCATCTTCGAGGTAAGCCAAGTCGTTGCAACACATCATACGAGATAAAGTTTCCAGCTGCCCCGGAGTCGATTAGGGCCTGAGCTGGAAAAGAAACAGAGCGAGACATTACTATAACGTTCGTAAGGGGTAATTTAAAAATAGAAACGGGATGCTGAATCGTACTCACCGTGGGTCGAGGCGGGCGCACCGGGCACGCAGCAATCATGTGTTTTGCATCCCCGCAGTATAAACACAGCTTTAGGGATATTCGGCGCTTGCGTTCGTCATTGGAGAGATGGTAATGGTCCACTTGCATGGGCTCGGGTGCTGGAGGGTGACTGGTGATGGGTTTGGCAGACGGCGGAGAGATTGTAGTGGCAGACGGGGCACAAGCGGAGACGCGTTGAGAGATCCTGATGCTGCGTTGAATGAGGTTCTCAAAGCCAGCTGTATTGTCAAACATTGCCATTTGCAGCCGTAAACTTGAATCGAGTCCCTGCCGGTATGCGGCGATCAGAGCACTCTCGTTCCACCCACTTATAGCTGCCAGGGTACGGAAAGTGATGGCATAATCCGTAACCGGCTGATTACCTTGCCATAGATTTAGGAGATGGTCGGAAGCAGTGAGCGGGGAATCCGCCTGTTGGAAAACTTTGCGGAAAGGTTTAATGAACGCAGTTACAAATTGCATTACAGTACCATCATCTTGACAAATATTATGAGCCCATCTTAAAGCTCGCCCAGAGAGTAACGACATCACAAAAGCAATTTTACTTGCCTCGGAAGAGAAAGCATGAGGGTTTAAATCCATATATAACTCGCACTGCATCAGAAAGCCACCACAATCCTCTGCGATTCCTGAGAATTTTTGCGGTAGGGCCATGGGACAGGCGGTAGATGCAGGACTTACCGGTCGGGGAGGAGGTGCAAAGGACCTCAGCACATTAACCAAGTCTGTGAGGGGATCTGAGATGGGAGGTGCGGAGGGGTCCATCGTGCTCTGTGTAGTGGTCAGGTATTCTGTTACGGGACTGATGAGAACACAGATGAACCAAGGTGAAGTATAAACAAGTTTTACTGAATAATAAACGTAACAATACAGACACAAACAGAACTCTGATTAAACTGAAACAAAGATAACTAATACCAGGTAAGTAAAACAATGTAACATAAACGTAGATAAAACAGATTGCTGAACAGGAATATATCCAGGACAATGGACAGATATCAAACAGATCTATGAACGGGTATTTAACAGGTCTGAGAACAGGTATCAAACAGGTCTATGAACAGGCATTAAACAGATCAAAGAACAGGCATTAAACAGGACTAAGAACAGGCATTAAACAGGTCTAAGAACAGGCATTAAACAGGTCTATGAACAAGCATAGTACAAGCGATAATCAAGGTCAGTATGGCGTGAAGCATGGGGAAGCTTAACCAATACCTGACAAAGGTAAACTGAAAACAAACGGAATATAAAGCGTCCAAGGTGATTGACAACAGGTGACGGTGATCAATGGTGATGGTGAGTGGTGAACAGGATGATGGAAAATGGAGTCCTAGAATTCGGGTGAAGGGCAACGTGCGCTGGTGACGGTCGGATCTGGTGCGACCGTGACAGTGAGCACTCCAACACTCCATATATATATATATGGAGAAAAAACCTTGGGAGAACCCAGGCTCACTTGGAGGGTCATTTCTCCTCTGACACGTCACAGCTGCAGTCAGTAATTTGATAAAAATTATTTGAGTTAAAATCGTGTACTGAATTTGCTAGAGTTTGAAGCCGTGTATGTCTGAGTTTTGAGTTGATCTGGATTATTAGTTGTGATTTAATTTAACAGTGTGTTTGTGTGTATGGTAAACTAGGTAGTAGTTAAAAGGCTGTTTAGCCGGGGATGACTGAGTTGACTGATTGCAGCTATAACATCAAACTGCTGAGATAGACAGAAAAGAAGTAGTTAATTAGTCAAAAATTTACATAGTTAAAGAGATTAGCATAAATACTGTTTAGCATTATCATTAACGTAGTAACTAGCATTAGCATTAGCTAAAATGAGTGCAGGTTCTCCTGGGGGGGTTGCCTCCTTCTGATGGATCCAACGTCAGGTCAGGGTATGGACTGGATGCAACCTCGGAATAATAAGAAACCTGAGAACGTAATGGACGTGAGGGACTGTAATGTATTAGGAGCTCACTCAGGTACTGAGGAGCTAAACCATGTAGAACCTTACAAGTAGTCAGTAAGATCTTAAAGATAATACGTTGCGTAGTGGGTAACCAGTGGAGTGTTGACAGTACCGGGCTGATATGTTCTTGTAAGAACTCTAGCTGCTGCATTTTGAACTAGTTGGAGCTTTTGTAATAGGCTAGCTGGGCAGCCACCTAATAATGCATTTCAGTAATCCAGTCTAGACGTCATGAAAGCGTGAACTAACTTTTCTGCACTCGATAGTGACAGCATATGACGCAGTTTAGATATGTTTTTGAGATGAAAAAAAGTGGTTTTACAGGTGTTGGCAACATGGCTTTCAAATGAGAGGGTACTGTCAAATAAAACGCCCAAATTCCTAGCTGATGATGAAGGCTTAGTAGAGAACCTGTCAATAGTAAGATAATATTCCTGTTGGTTAAGTGTGGGAGCTTTAGGTCTAATGGTTAACACCTCTGTTTTGTCGGAGTTCAACAACAGAAAGTTGCTACTCATCCAGGTTTTTATGTCAACTATACATTGCATCATTTTAGTGAATTGCTGTGTTTGGTGAGGCTTCGAGGAGATATAGAGTTGAGTATCGTCGGCATAGCAGTGAAAAAAGAAGTTTTATGTGATACTTTTAATGTTTTATCATATGGAATACCACAGGAATTTTTTGTAAGGGTAAAGTCGTAGCATTACAAGAATAAACTTGTAATATTTCGAGAATAAAGTCAAAATTTCTAAAATAAAGTCTTAGCATTACGAGATTAAAGTTGAAATATTTTGAGAATAAAGTTTATTTTGAGTCGTAGCATTATGAGGCAATTAGATGTGTGGTTAACAGTGGTTAATTTCTTCTCATAGAAAACCATTAGAAAGAAAAGGGTTATTGGGGCCTAATTTATTAAGAAAATGATATAGAAAGACCTATACCGTAGCTATATCGTTTATTAAAAATGTACTATGTACAGACAAGCAGAAAAACCCAGAATATTAAAGCGACGCGATGAATTGAACGTTAAACCTTTTCTTTCTAATGGTTTTCTATGAGATGAAAATGCTTAACGTTCAATTTATCTAAAGCCCACCTAAAAAGGGCCTAGTGATGCCACTGCCATTAAGACGTTCAAAACCAGTGATTGGTTCCCATCACCTCTATGCCCATCGGTGCACCTAAATTTTTTTTCATGGTCGCATACATTGATTTTCAGTTGGTCGTACTGTGGAGCCCTGATTCAGGTTAAAACTCCCTAGATCTAGATGATTTTTTTTTACTTTTCCATGCTGGGGCCAAGTATAAAGTGGTGCCTGAACATTTATGAACCCTTAAGAATTTTTTATATTAAATACACCTAAAACATCATCAAACAAATAAGCATATTTTTAATATAAAACAAACATATTTGGCCCTGTATTTATTTAGTAAAAATTCCAATATTATACCTGTATATTGTGTTACTCACGATAAATTCATACAGCATTAGTCTCCAATGGAATATGACCATTCATACCATTGATCTATCAGAACATCTGATGGTGGTATTTTGGTTTGAGTCTGTTTTGCCTCATCTGGGCCAGGATGGCTTATATCATCATTGATAAAACAATCAATCCTGGCTTATACCGGAAAATTCACCAGCAAAGGGTTTACCAGCAAAGACAGTTTACCAAAAGTTTGACAGAAAAGTCATTGTGCAATTATTGCACAGATATGTATTGGATCATTTCTCTAAAATATAAATATCCAAGTATTATATTTCTGCCTCAGTTGTTTAATTGGGTTCTTGTTAATTTTCGAAAGTTGTGTAAAAGCCTGATGATTTAGGCAAAAATACAGATTTTTGAAGGGTTCACAATCTTTCAAGCACCACAGGATGAAATGCACTACATGCTAATTTAAATTATATTTCGTTTTGAACAACCATGATGTCACGAAGACCAAAAACATGGGGAGTGACAGTGTAGTTGTAAAGTCGTTTAGCCATCAATGTCTTCTAAAGTCACTTGCAGTACTATTATTTATAAAAACAATTCTCTGGTTTATCTACCTCTTGGGTCCTCTAATATTTTGTGTACTGGTTGTCACCATGTTTTTATGATCTTCTGTGGGAGCTGGCTCTATCAGGAAGAACGTTTCTAACAGGATTTGTTAATATTTTGCTGCCATCTCCTGGTGTAAACGAATAATTATATTATTAAAATAGCTGTCAATTAAACATTTTTATAAAATTCAATGCTATTTCTTCTGACCATCAATATATTAATTGTTAATTCTGCAATATGTAAATTTTGTATGTCTTCCTCATTGTTGTCTTTGTCCCGGAGTGGCTTTGTTATTCTTATTCTTCTGTAACCATTCTCTGGTTGAAGGATTTGTGTGCGTGGGGTCGTTGTCTTGCTAAAGGACTCACTTTCTCTTGAGCGTGCATCTTGCAGATGGGCAGCTCTGACACAAACACCATGGTTTTTCTGTGTTCTTTTGATGGTTTTTCATTGTGACCACAGTTCAAAAGTGAAAACAGAAAATATTTTCAGATCATTTCTAGTTTGTTAGTTTGTTTTAAAGTAGTACATAATGTTTTCATTTAGGTTTAGCTTTAATCTAGTTTTTGTTGGTTATTTTTTGGATAATTCGTTTTAGTTTCAGATTCAGTTTCAGCATGGAGCCGGATTTCTGCCAAAACGAAATAAATTTGAATTGTAGGCAGGTAAAATTTATAAAACAGAATAATTTTTATGGCGTAATTTCATGAATGCGTATTTTTGAACAGTGAATTTTTCGTTCTGAATTCTTGAACTGTAAATTTTCAGTTTTAAAAATACAGTTTTAAAATTGTTCAAGATAAAGGAATTCAGAACACCAAATTCAAATAGCAGAAATTCTGATTGTACAGAAAGTAGGTCAAAGATCAAGCTTCCGGATTTCCCAGGGAAGAGTAGAAGATCATTGAAAAACCAAGCAGACTACATACTCTGATAATAAAGGCTTTTTCACATTGAACGCGATGCGATAAAGCGATGTGAATCGCCGGAGAGCCGGTCCTTCACAAAAGACTAGTGATGGGTCGTTCTTGAACGATTCGTTCATTTTGAACGAATCTTTAATGTGACTCGGGAAGAACGAGTCGTCTCCGGGAGTGATTCGTTCAGTCGCGCATGCGCAACATCCTATAGAGTCTTCGGGTTTGAGTCGTTCGTTCATCACGTGACAGCCCCATAAGCTAAACCAATGCAGTCAGAGCCGGAAAGAGAATTGATTAGTTCATCTCCCGAGTCTTCGGGTTTGAGTCGTTCATTCATCACGTGACAGCCCCATAAGCTAAACCAATGCAGTCAGAGCGGAAGAGAATTGATTAGTTCATCTCCGAGTCTTCGGGTTTGAGTCGTTCATTCATCACGTGACAGCCCCATAAGCTAAACCAATGCAGTCAGAGCCGGAAGAGAATTGATTAGTTCATCTCTCGAGTCTTCGGGTTTGAGTCGTTCATTCATCACGTGACAGCCCCATAAGCTAAACCAATGCAGTCAGAGCGGAAAGAGAATTGATTAGTTCATCTCTCGAGTCTTCGGGTTTGAGTCGTTCGTTCTTTTGTCACGTGACCACTTGCGGATCAGTAAAATACTATAAAGTAAAACTGTATTTTTGTATGTTGGATCATATTTAAGAATTATCATAGAATTATCCAAATATGTGTAATAAGCATTTTCCTAGAAATAAAAATGGTCTGTTCATTTCTGTCACTATGTATTTGTTACTGTTTCTTGAGGATCTGTGTTATTTTATAAATAAATAAAATCCTGTTATAAATAAAATATTGATTGATTTGTCCTTTTCACTGTCTTTGTCTATCAATAAACATATAATATAACTATATAATAAATTATAGATTAGACTCTATATATATATATAGAGTTAAATAGAAAATTCAAATTAAAGCATCCAACTTTTATTAAAGTTAATTACTACATTTCAGCCATATATAGAGTTAAATAGAAATGGGGCTGTCAACGTGATCAAATTGAATGAGCATACCCAACCAACTCTTTATTATCTTTATTACTACATTCCATAAGTTTATTATGGAAATTATTGCTTGGTTCACATCTCCTTTTATGGTATATGGTCCAGAACCATCGTTTACAGAAATTAAAAGACAATTTGGATTTTGAGACCAATGTTTGGCAAATGCATCACATAACTGCAATTGCTTTCTTCCCTCACGGATCGAGTTCCAAATAATAATAATATTTTATTCAAATGACTATGTGTCACATTCCTTTGTTTAGTAAGGAAGGTGGTAAATTAACTAATTTCTCTGCTCAATACTTATTTTAGATAGAGATCGATTTGTGAAAACGTTTACATAGCACGTTTTAGACAAAAGAACAGGCTGTCGACTCAAACCCGCCATTAGACTCGGGGACTAGATGAACTAATCAATTCTCTTTCGGCTCTGACTGCATTGGTTTAGTATGTATGGGGCTGTCACGTGATGAACAAAGAACGACTCAAACCGAAGACTTGTCAGATAAGAGGTGAGCCAGGTAAATGATGAATGAATCTTTTCTGTTTCTTATAGCATTATAGTTTGTATTGTTTGTAGGCTTAACAGTTATATAAAATTCTGATTTAAGATATAGTGTGACCAGACGTCCAAAATTAAAAACATATGTGTGATCAACGTTTGCATAAGTAGTAGATGTGTTAGGGAAGTAGCACGTAACATTTTAATTATATTTTGCTAAAATGAACAGAAATGAACAGAATGACTCGAAAAAAGATTCGTTCATTTTGCTGAACGAGACTCAAAGGTCCGAGTCAGTAAAATGATCCTCTCTCTCACACACACACACACACATCTCTCTCTCTCACACACACACACACACACACACACACACACACTCTCTCTCTCTCTCTCTCTCTCTCTCTCTCTCTCTCTCACACACACACACACACACACACACACACACACACACACATCTCTCTCTCTCACACACACACACACACATCTCTCTCTCTCAACTTCCCATCACTGCTCTCTCAAAAGATCATCTGTGTGATGAAATGATGACTTGCGTTCTCTTGGTAGTTTACCTTTGCACACTCTTTTTGTATTTTTATGGTGACGCCACTGCACCATTATTTGTAATATAACAAGTGATGCGGATGAAAATCTTGTCTGTGATATCAGTGATAAGCTGTTAAATAGGTGTTTGTGTGATGTTCAAAAAACCGTAAGGCTCAATTCAATCTGAATAATTTGTTGCTAATCAATGTAAAAAATGTTTGTGAAAATGCAATTTTTATAATAGATTTTTGGGTTATTCCACACTGCTTTTGATTTTTAGTGTAATTCAATCTACCTTTCAAGCTGCTGATAACATTATCTCTCTTCACTCTGTCAGGCAGAATCTCACTCATTCTCTGTCTGGAGACTGGGAGGAAGGAGAGAATGAAAAACAGTGCATTGCTGACGCTTGGTTAGACAGCTTCTAAAGAAGCTTCTAAAGTTTAATGTTATTTTTTCCTAATAACCAACTCAAATTTGTCCATGTATGTATTTATTTATTTATTTATTTGAATATTAAATGCATATCTGTTATATATTCTTACATTCTGGTTAAATGTTAAAAATAAAATAAATTTGAAAACAGATCTTAAAACTTAAATTTGTCCATTTATTTTCTTTTTAGTATTAAATGTAATATGTAGTTGAGTGTGTGATTTACTCTCTAGTTAATACTTTACATATACCGTCAACCACATCTGGGCCACATTAGGGCAGTGAGGTCTCAACAGAACTCAGCCTTACTAAAATGAAACACAAGGCGTCTGGGCCACATAAAAATTTATTACTTGGCTCATGATAGCTTATGGCACTTTTGGTTTGCTTCTGGCTAAAACAACTGTGCAAATACTCTGGGCCACACATTATCTGTAGATTTGGGCCAGATCGTGACTTATAAATCAACGCTCAAATCTAATTGATCAGCATGTTTCATCTTAGGAGGACTCGAAAAAGATCGACACTGAATCGAGACTGGTCGAAAAAATGATCCTCAACTCCCATCATAGCTTTCATGATGACGCCTTGTGTTAGTTTACCTTTGCCACTAGGTGACTACTCACCATCAATGACTAGAAAGTATAGTGTCCTCAATTCAATCTGAATCATGTAAAATGTTCTAAATAAACGGCTTTGTGGAATGCACTCTCATTCTTTCTCCTTTATTGGTGCTCTCTGTGCCTCCGACGTGACTTAAAGCTCAAATCGCATGTTTCATCTTAGGAAAACACCAACTCTGATACCTACGGGTGGAGCACCGGGTTTTTATTGGTGTCTCTCGAGAGAGAGAGATGTTAGTTTCCTAAATAACTAATATGAACATGTATCCAAACAAAGTGATTTATTTACAAAACAAAATAAAACAAATAAAAAAGAAAATACAATATATAATTATATATATATTAATTGGATGGTATAAAGATCAGATATGAATATTCAGCGGAAATATATTAATAATAACCAATAGGAAATTTCAATATGAATAAGTACAGCTATGAATACCCAATACTGGTAAACCAGTAATACACGTATCAGAATACTCAGATAATCACTTAGGGAAATATACTCAAATTTACAAGATTTTCCACCTTTATGTTTCTCAGTTATGAGGCACTATATGTACACTCCCTGTATCACAAACATGAATTTCCAGTGAACTATTAAATCCACTTAATACTTAGTGCACTTATATAAAACAAATTTCACAGTACTAGGTTTCACCATTGTATGAACTGTAACCATAAACTTAATATACTAATGCAAAAAACAGCATACAAACAGTGGGCCCACTCACACTATAACCCTCAAACCCAACCCCGATGCAGGCCTGATTCGTTGCTTGTGTGCGTAGGGACCTTTGAAATGCAAACTGGCCTCTTCACTCTTCAGTGAGCTAAAATAAAACCAAAAAGCAGTACCTGTATTCCATACACGGTCTTGATCTTCGCCAAGCCTGACTCTCACACACCTCACCAACAGCCGTCGGTCCCCCGAAGCCGGAGGAACACTCAACACTCCCGGTGGCTGAGCGTGCTATCCGGTTGCTGCTCGGATCAGAGTCAGAGTCACTGTCAGAGGACCTGCGCTTCCGGTGGCTCAACGGGTCTATCTGATCTCCTCTTACAATTCCCACATCGAATAACAGTTTCACTTAAAACAGCACGATGAATAGTAAAACATAAATCTACAACCTTTCAAATGGAAATCGCTGTATCCACACACAGGCCTCAATGTCTTCTGCCCGTGAACGAATCAAAATAAAAAATGGCTCACACAGTCTGTGTGCAATATGACACGTAAACAAACAAAAAAAACTTTCTGAAATGAATATATGTATCGTGTATTAAACGCGGTAGATTTCGATCAGAAACAACCTGTTTTTTTACATCTTCTCTTATCGTCCAACTTCTTCGCTCTATTTTCAGATCTCCCGATAAACCAATCACGTCAGACTCACCTATCCTGGAGGCGGGCCTTAACTAATAAACATCCAATCAAACAGGAATCAATTGAACTTGATAGCGAAAACCGCGTTTTAGCGCTTTGTACAAGAGGCATAGTAAAACATTTAAAAGTACTAATATTAGCAGAATAATGTTCTGATAAGTTATTATATATTATAAATTGGACATTATACATGAACACTTACTTTGCATCAAACTGTTTAATATTTATATAACCCTCCCGAATAAGGGGGTTACACCCTCCCCCTTCTAACTTCTCATGCCCTCATGAGACTAGACACATTTTTATGACTGAATTACTGTTCTGACAGTAGGCCAGGGGTTTGTAGGAACACACTGGGGGCATTGGGCCATGGGGTGGCACCATACAATGTGACAGACCTTCTTTGTCTTGGACTGCTCTTCAATGTGTACGACCATCCCTCGATGGACCAAAGTTAAAGGCCTCTCAGCTGGATGTCCTAGTTCATCATAACTCAGCTTAATCACTGGCCTTACTTCTCTCTGAGATTTACGACAAACCGCTGGTACTGGTTCGTCAGGGGGTACATTCATTGTGTCATCTTCTCCCCCTTCTAAACTCAGACCCTCTTCCACTTCAGGAAGCAGATCAAGGATCTCACAGGGATCATTTCCTGTCGGATCCTTTCTCCCTCCACACTCCTGGACAAGCTCTGGGACAACTACAGGAGGTACAGTTTCAGGTTCCAAGGCACGCTGAGATGATACCGGCCTTTGGTAGTCGATCCTTTCTGGGCGGTAATAGCAGAGATCATCCTCCTCACTCTCTGAAAGTTCTTGATTTTCACAGTCGATCTGATCAACATTATCTTTGTTCTGTTTCCTTTGTCTTCTTTTAACTGTTTGTGCTCTGGTTACAGGTGGCTGTACAAGTTGGTCCAATTCCCCAGGCTTTGAGAACCTCACCTTGTCTCCAATAGGTAACAGGTGGTCTCTGTGAAGGGTCCTTATTCCACCCATTCCACTCTCTGGCCTCAGCTTATAGACAGGTAAGTCTTTAAACTTCTCAATGACCACATATGGTAAAGAGTTCCATCGGTTTTGAAGTTTGTGCTTTCCTGTGAAGGCAAGGTTTCTGATGAGGACTCTGTCTCCACCTGCCAACGTTTGTGGTTTCGCTCTTTGGTCATAAAGCCTTTAGTTCCGTTGATGAACCTTCAGTGAAGTATCAGCCGCTAACTGATATGCCTGCTGAAGATCTTTCTTCATTCTCTCTACGTACTGCAAGTGATCGACTCCTCTCTGATTATCCGGGGAGGTACCGAAATACACATCAATGGGCAAACGTGCCTCTCGCCCGAAGAGGAGATAGTAAGGGGAATAGCCTGTCGCCTCATTCTTTGTACAGTTATAAGCGTGTACAAGCTGTGAGATGTATTGACTTCACTTACTCTTATTAGCCGAATCCAGAGTACGGAGCATTGAGAGAAGGGTACGGTTAAAGCGTTCTGGTTGCGGATCACCTTGGGGGTGATAGGGTGTCGTCCTCGATTTTTGGATTCCCAGCATTCCTAAGAGTTCTCTTATCAGTCGGCATTCGAAATCTCGTCCCTGATCCGGCAGTCCATAGTGTACAAAGAATTTTTCCACCAGTACTTTAGCCACCGTGACTGCTCGCTGGTCTTTGGTGGGGAACGCCTGTGCATAACGAGTGAAGTGATAAGTTATTACTAGTACATTGGCAATACCTTTGGTGTCCGGCTCCAGAGACAGGAAATCTATGCACACGTCTAGCGGACCATTACTGGTAATGTGGCTCAGGGGAGCAGACTTCTGAGGTAAGGTCTTCCTAGTAGTACAAGAACCACAAGTCTTTATGTACTGCTCAATGTTGAGGGTCATACGGGGCCAGTAAAATCGATCTCTTATTAGTTCCGTTGTCCGCTCCACCCCAAGGTTATCCAAATCATCGTGTAGAGATTGCAGGATGGTGCGGTGATATTTAGCAGGCAGAACCAGCTGAACTCTCTCTTTTCCACAGGGGCTTTTGGATACTCTGTACAGCAACTGATTTCGAATGACCAGTTTTGGGCCCTGACGTTGTAGGAGAGTAAGCACTGGATCAGAGCTCTTCCGAATGGTAAGCACTTTGCCAACTTCAATGTCTTGTTTCACCACTCCGATAACTGGGTCCTGTTCTTGTGACACCTTCAGGTCTTCATGGGTCAACTGCTCCATATGACACAGTTCGAGTGAAATCGGGCAAGAGTAAGCAGAAGGTATGCCATCGGGCAAAACTCCTAGATGGTCCACCATCCTGACAGATTCATCACTCCCAGGAGAGCTGGCCAACTGACATATTGCTTTGATTTGTGGAATTTCAGTCCAAGAGGCAAACACAGCAGGGTTGGTAGGATATCAGGATAGTACATCCGCGTCTGTGTTATGTTTTCCAGGCTTGTACTGCAGGCTGAAGTTATAAGCAGCTAGGGCGGCTAGCCAGCGATGTCCCGTTGCATTCAGCTTCGCACTGGTCAGTATATAAGTAAGTGGATTGTTATCGGTTCTCACTACAAATTGAGCTCCATATAGGTAGTCGTGGAACTTATCGACTACAGCCCACTTCAATGCTAGGAATTCTAACTGGTGTATGGGGTAATGCTGCTCTGAAGCACTCAACTTTCTGCTAGCAAAAGCAGCGGGTCGAAGTCCCTCAGGGTGTTCCTGGTTCAACACAGCGCCAAGGCCACTCAGACTAGCATCAACGTGGAGTACATACGGCAGGGAGGTATCAACGAAGGCAAGTACTGGCGCATTGGTTAGGCAGTGTATAATGGTGGTGAAGGCTTCTCCACAGGCTTTGTCCCATCGTGCTCCAAATCGGTCAGTCTCCTTGTAGTAGTTCTTTCCGTTCTTCTTGTCCGGCCCTTTTACAGGTGGGTAGCCTTTGGTGAGCTCAGTCAAAGGTCTTACTACAGAGGAGTACCCCTTAATGAAGCGGCGGTAGAAACCACAAAATCCCAGGAAAGACCGTAGGGATTTCAGGTCAATAGACCTGAAATCCCTACGGTCTTTCCTGGGATTTTCTCTGGATGTCACCTATCCAGAGAAAGTGTCAGCAGTAACACGGTGGAAAGAGCCAATAGGCTCTTTCCACCGTGTTACTGCTGACACTTTCTCTGGATCTGGAGCTATACCTGCAGCTGAGACAAGATGCCCCACGTATTTGACCTGTGGCTGACAAAATTGGCACTTGTCGATAGAGACGTTTAGCCCCCATTCCTCCAGGCGATCCAGAACCTTCATTAGTCGCTCCTCGTGTTCTTCGAGTGTTCTGCCAAAGACTATGATGTCGTCAAGGTAGACGATTACTTTTAGGAGATGCATGTCACCTACCACCCTCTCCATGAGTCTCTGAAATGTCGCTGGGGACATATAAAGGCAGTCTTTTCTTGGTCTTCAGCGGACATAGCTATTTGATAATAGCCGCTTCACAGGTCTAGGACTGAGAACCATCGGCTACCAGTCAAACAATCTAAGGCATCATCAATCCGTGGAGTGACATATTGGTCTGGTATAGTGCAGCTGTTTAATGTCCGATAATCAATGCACATCCGTACGGCACCATTTTTCTTTCGAGCTATCACAGTCGGTGACGCATACGGACTTCGGGACTCTTGGATGATGCCTGCCGCTAGGAGATCTTTAATGTGGCGTCTTACGTCATCAATGTCAGCTGGGGCAATTTGTCGTGAACGTTCTCGGAAGGGGCGAGGATCACTCAGTCTGATCTGGTGGATGAAATCTTTAGCTAAGCCTACATCCCATTCCTCGGTAGAGAACACGTTACTCCGTTCCGCCAACTTCAAACGTAATCTCTTCTTCCAGGCAGCAGGTATGGGGGCCTCCCCAAAGTTGAATAACTCTGGATTAAGGGGTCCCTTGGACTCTGGAATGTCGTGAGCCACTGTAATTGTGTCCGTAGGGAATACATGGGCAATTACAGTACCCGCTGCAATTGAGAGATCTTTGCTTGTCTCATTGTGAATCAGGACTCCGAAGTTATTCACATCCACAGTGGATGAAGGCATTACTACTGGAGAAACAAACAGCCCTGAAGGAAGTGAATCATACTTCGATGAGAAAGATATCTTTCCTCAAAGGTTTATCAGACTGGACTTTGCAGAAGGCATACCGCTCCCCTCGTGATGGGACTTTGAAAGTTCCTGGGCCTTCCTATATCACTTTGCCTTCAGGTCGATCGGCTGCAGAAGTGTGTCCACTTTGAGGTAAAAGACGGACGGGGGGTCTGAATTCTCAGTGAATGGGCACTGTTTTTTCCATTAGTAGTCCCATTATATGCTGTCAGTCGTTGAAAGAAGCTGGCATTGGCCCAAAGATTACTGGAAATTGTGTGGGGCCTTGGGGGTCTGGGCAGACTAATGCAAGGATGGATATGGTCTCTTCGGCACCAGTGAGAGTTACAGGGAAGGTAACATCTATGACAATGTATCCTTTGTAGGGATAACTGCATGAGCTAAGGCCCCAGATGGATAATCCAGCAAGAGAATGGACGGGCACATCAGGTAGGTTTCGGGAGTACCATGATTCGAAGACAATGGTAACTTGACAATGGTAACCGCTGTCCCACAGAGCATAGCACGGATGGCCACCAATTTTTACCTCTACGGTCGAGGCTGGTCCAATTAGTCCCTTAGGCAGACCATTTGGCTCACTGGTGTGCACATGACTGTTTTTAGAAAAACAGGCTCGCTCTCCAGACGGGTTGCTGTGGTTTGGATCACTCCTCATTCCTTTTGCTTTCCGTAATGAATGGATTAATTTAGTGATCACCTGGGTGGCATTTTCAGGCACTTGACACTTTCTAGAGATGTGCCCGTCTTCCCCGCACCTATAGCAAAAGTAATCTTCCATGTTCCTTGATAGCTTGGGTCGCTGCGGGCCTGAAGCATGCAGTTGGGGTAACTGGGCATGACTAGCTGAACTACTTAAACCGACACTCATTACTGTTAGCTGTTGTTGCAGCTGAAGCACTTACTTTCTCAAAGACTGAACTTCAGACTCCTTTGTTACTTCCTTTTGATCTGATGGGCTTGTTTGTCATAGCTTGGTTCTGGATTCTAGCATCATGGAGGAGGCTGGTAAACTATTTGAGCGGTCACTTTTAAACTGAGTCCTCAGTTCTTGAATTTCTGCTTTTAGTTCTCGCACAAAAGCTGGACAGTTATTCCCCTCGTCCTGCAAGTGTATGGATTTTGCAGTAGCGGTGAACTTATGTCGAGTGACTTCAATTTCTTCCGCCTCCCGAATTTCATTCAACAGGCTCAGGAAAGTTGGTGGGTGTTCTTTTCTCTCCCTTAACCTCAACTGCAAAAGCATCATATCAGATTCGACAGCTCCATGAATCAGTTGTTCCACTCTTGCCTTGTCAACATTTGAGGGAGACAGTCCAACTCTTTGCACAACTTTAGTCAGTGATTTCTCAACCCTTCTCAGGAAATCAGAAAGTGACTCTCCTGAACGCTGTCGAAGAAGCCGAAAAGCGAAATACAAATCCTCTCTGGACTCTGAGGATCCAGAAGTACTTTCCAAAGCTTCAAGATACTGCTGCGAGTGGGCTTTAGTTCTGTAGGGCAGCGTGTGGGGTTTACAGCCTCTTGACATTCACAAAGCATGAGTAGGGTACTTGCAGAGGCTCCACATGTTGTGTTTCGAACGCGCACTCTTCCAAAGCTTTATCACTCTCAGCTACTTCTTCAATGCGTGCAATCTCAGTCAGTCTGGGTACATTTGTTAACACCAAGGAGTGAGCAAGGTCGATTCTGGCCTCTCTGCACCAGTCAGCAAGTTCACTTTGAAGAGGAGGGTTACTTCTGCGAGACATATTTCAACAAGAAGCAGTTAAGTGCACAAAATGTCAGTTTTTTTTTCTCAGGGATCAAGGGGTATTGACACGTGTTTATTTTTCTCTTCTGAAGGGTACCATTCGTTGCTTGTGTGCGTAGGGACTGTTAAAACGCAAACTGGCCTCTTCACTCTTCAGTGAGCTAAAATAAAACCAAAAAGCAGTACCTGTATTCCATACACGGTCTTGATCTTCGCCAAGCAATGTCTTCTGCCCGTGAACGAATCAAAATAAAAATTGGCTCACACAGTCTGTGTGCAATATGACACATAAACAAACAAAAAAACTTTCTGAAATGAATATATTTAACTCGAGTTTTTCGTGTATTAAACGCGGTAGATTTCGATCAGAAACAACCTGGTTTTTTACATCTTCTCTTCTCTTCTCGTCCAACTTCTCTGCTCTATTTTCAGATCTCCCGATAAACCAATCACGTCAGACTCACCTATCCTGGAGGCGGGCCTTAACTAATAAACATCCAATCAAACAGGAATCAATCGAACTTGATAGCGAAAACCGCGTTTTAGTTCAAGTACATATCAACCAACCCGTAGAGTTTCACGCTATCTCTTAAAGGGGACACGCACTTATACAAGCTCTTTGTACCAGAGGCATAGTAAAACATTTAATAGTACTAATATTAGCAGAATAGTGTTCTGATAAGTTATTTTCACTAATAACCTATATGGCTATTATAAATTGGACATTATACATGAACACTTACTTTGCATCAAACTGTTTTATATTTATATAACCCTCCCAGATAAGGGGGTTACATACGGTGCGTGATGATTCGCACAGTGTGAAAGCTATGATTTTTTTTCAACCCGTGTGTCGATTTAAAGGGCTTCATAGAGATCTATTGTTTTTAATCCCAAGTGTCAAGACGTCACTTTATCGCGCTCAGTATAAAAAGCCTTTAACACTACTTGTTGTCATGAATGCAAGGATTTTCCTGCATAGAGAATTTAGAGGCAACTGCTTCAAAAATATTACCTCTGTATGATTATTGTTTTTTATTTTATTGTAGTTTTTTGTAGTATTTATTGTAGTATTTTATTGTAGTAGTATTTTTAATTGTTTTCTATTTTATTATATTTATAGCTTTAATGTTAATATCAGTTTAAATTTTAGTTATATAAAATAATTATATATAGTTTTTACCAATCATTTTATTTTATAAATAATTTGTTTAAATTATTAAATTTAAAAAAATATAAATTTATAATATAATAAATTATAATTAAAATAGTTTTAGTGCCTCATCTTAAACTTATTTTTCATTTCTAATTTTTAAGTTTTATTACAATATTCAGGACTATATTTTATTCATTTCAAATAACAGAAATATTTAGTTTTAGTGAACAACTCTGCGTTTTGTAGGTTAACAGAAATATAAGCCTTTTTTCATAAGCTTTTATTTACTTTTTTTATTGCTTTCAAAAATATCTGTTTTCATCACTATTTCATGAAATTTTAGCAGAGCGTCACTATGCTAAAGACTGTGCCTCCGAGTGGTGTAATGCCGTATTACAGTTACAGTTACAAATGACTTAATATTTTGAAGACACCGCTTTATCCTACACAGACTTTTGTCTGTTATGTGAACACTGTTCACAAAAAGAATATACCCAGAGAAAGAGATCTTCAAAGATGGCCTCATTTAAAAACTATTCATTTAACTGAGATTGAGGCGGGGATTGAGCTGCTCATAGGGACAAATGTTCCTAAAAGCATTGCAACCATTGGAGGTAATCTGCAGTGTAAATGATAGGCCCTTTGCCATCAGAACAATGTTGGGATGGACTGTGAATGGACCACTTTTTGCAGATGGGGAGAATGCCAGTGCACAGCCAAAAGTCAATGAAAGTCAAATGAAACACTACTTGTGCCCGTGGGAGAGCTGGTGGAGATTGGGGACATAGAGGAGCTATTCAACCACGCTTCGGAGATTGAGGGTGAGTTTCCTGTCGCGGTCAAGATGACCGTCCCTGAGTTTCCATGTCATGGTCAAGATGTCCGCCCCAGAGTTTCCGAGTTTCCAGTCTACGCTCCAGAGTTTCCAGACTCCAAGATCAGCCTTGGTCAGTCGTCGACCATCTGTCGCCTCTGGACTCCACTTCTCCAAATTCGTCTTGGCGCTCCGTCCCTCTGGCTCTGTCAGGCTCCTCCTTCTCTCCGGCTTCATCCTCACCGGCTCCGCTGCGGTCTTCCGGATCCCCGTCTTCGCCTCTGACGCCTGAGCCGTCAGCTTTGCGATGGCTCTCTGGCACCTCGGCGTCACCCTGGCTCTTTGGCTCTCCATCTTCATCCTGAGCTCCTTTTCCTCTGGCTCCGTCTGGGTCAGTCAGCTCCCTGGTCTTGTCAGTCTCCTCCCTCCATCGACTCCACCGTGGTCTGCTGTCCTGGTTGCGCTCTGGGTCCTGTCCCCCTGCTCCTGGCTCCCTCTGGCTCCCTCCTGGCTCTTCCCACCTTCAACTCCTCCCTGGCCTGATTGACCCTTCCTGCTCCTCCTTTCCACCCACCCCCTAGGTATCTGCCCTCCCTCCTCTGTTTGACCTTTTGCGGAACGAGGATGCGCCCTCATGGGAGGGGGAGTACTGCCACGGTTTCACCCTGCACCTCCCCATGGACTCCAGTTTCCATCATACTTTGCACCAGCACCGTCCTCCATCTTTGATTACCGTCACCTGTCAGCCATCATCATGATTGTATTCACCTGTTATTCATTACCCAGACACTTTATCTGGACTCTGTTTCCACCATTCTTGGTCAGATCTTGTATGTGTATGGAGTGTGTTCCCTAGCTCATGCACTTTTAAATCTGACCTTTCTGTTTAGCTGGTTTTTGTCTCTTTACACTTTAGATCTTATACTTTCATATGGTATAAATGTGGACAATGTTAAAATTAATCAGCAAAGTGAAGACATCTCAGATCATCATTTAGTATCTTGTACGCTTCATCTGCCCACAGCTAAACGCAACTTTGCGTTATAAATACAGTAGAACAATAACTGCTAGTAACAAAGACTCATTTCTTAGTAATCTGTCTGAATTACCTCCATTGCCTAGCATATGTGATAACTTGGAAGATTTTGATTATATTACAGAAAACATTAACTCTGTCTTTTCCGGAACACTAAATACAGTTGCTCCCCTGCGCCTAAAGAAAATTAAAGATAAAAGTCCAACTCTGTGGTATAATCAGAACACGCATGCACTAAAAAGGGCTGTCCGTAAAATGGAGCGCACCTTTCAGAAAACTAAACTAGAGATATTCCGCTTAGCTTGGAAGGATAGTGTCTCAAAGTTCAGCAAAGCATTAAAAAACTCTAGATCTGCCTACTTTGCGTCATTAATAGAAGAAAATCAACACAATGCAAAATTTTTATTTAACACAGTGGCTAACTTAACAAAAAATAAATCGTCACCATCCTCACACGCTGGCTATCAACTTAGTAGTGATGAATTTATGAATTTCTTTACAAATAAAATTGACAATATTAGAGAAAAAATTATAACTATGCAACCAGAGGCTATATTCCCAGAACAGACAGCACATTCCAGCCCTCCTACTGAGCAACTGCAATTATTCTCAACCATAGAAAAGGATGAACTGTGTCGCTGCTGCTGCTGCGCGTCATCTAAATTTGGAGCTCCGCCGAGCTGATCCTAAATCTACTAAATCTACTTTCTATTTACTCTATTTCAAATTGTCAATATTTAAATACTTGATTCATTCTCTTAAATTAACACTAAACTGGTGTATATATAACTTTGATAATTCAATTCAATTCAATTTTATTTGTATAGCGCTTTTTCACAAAGGTCATTGTATCAAAGCAGATTTACATGTACTGACAGATAGCAGTCAGTGGTCAGGGATTAAAAAAAAAAACAGTTAAATCATACGCAACTTACCTTTTTGATCAGCTATTCTAATGGTGGATCCATCCGATGTGTGTCCTTCTGCTCTTTGTACTCCTCATACTGCCGAACGGGAGGTGGTCGGGAAGTTTGCATGGGTCCATACACACTGCACCCGGTCTGTCGTGATGAACATCACCCCAGCCCCGGCACGATGCAGACAACCGAGGACTTCTTCCCCCGCTCTGCAACCGGACTTCGAGACCTCAGTTCCTCTGCACGTAAACGGTAAAAAATCTACTCCTTCGCTTGTTGTCGTAACTTGCATCTCCTGCCACATGTATAGCTTAGCTTCTTCCGTATAAGTGGCATAGTCGTAAAGAAAAGCGGCACCACTCTCCGCTCCTGTTATTATCTCAAACCGGTTCTCTCCACTCAGCCACACACATGCTGAGATACCCGTGTCGAGCGCCCTGGTTATCGGTGATTCTATTTTACGGAACGTGGAAATAGAGACTCCAGCCACCATTGTTGAATGCATACCAGGAGCCAGAGCGTTTGACATTAGATCTAAACTGAAAGTGCTGGCTAAGACTAAACGTAAATTTTCTAAGATTGTTATTCACGTCGGCACAAACGATATGAGACTCCGCCAATCGGAGATCACTAAAAATAATATTAAGGAGGTGTGTGAACTTGCAAAAACTCTGTCAGACACTGTAATTTGCTCTGGTCTCCTACCTGCTTACCGGGGTGATGAGACCTATAGTAGATTATTGTCACTGCATGGCTGGATGTCTAAGTGGTGTCCGGAAAACAGTATAGGCTATATAGACAACTGGAAATATTTCTGGAGGAGACCTGACCTGTTAAAGAGAGATGGCCTCCATCCCTCATGGGAAGGAGCTGCTGTCCTCTCTAGAAATTTGACCAATAGTCTTAAAAGTAAAATCTGACTATCCGGGGCCCAGGTCAGGAAGCAGACCAATCGGCTTAACCATCTGTCTGCAAGCTGCCTTGACATGTCACATAGGCCACATAAATCACAGCATATAGAGTTTTTACAACCCACATATCAACATATAGAGACTGTGTCTGTTTCCCGAACAAACAAACATATAGCATACTCTAAACAAAAACACACAAATCTAATTAATATTAAACTAGAAAACAATCCACAAACAAATGCTACAAAAAAGTTTAAATTCGGCCTGCTTAATATCAGGTCGCTTTCCAATAGAGAATATATTGTCAATGAAATTATTACAGACCACAATTTGGATGCGCTGTGCCTGACAGAAACATGGCTTAAAACAGATGATTTTATCAGTCTGAATGGGTCTCATTCACTAATATTTGCATAGATTATTCGTATTTATACGCACGTTTGAACTTCTCACAAAAACTTTCCGCCTAATTCACAACATGTGCGTACGCACATGAATTTGATCTTAAAATCCTCATCATGTTAGTGAATTAGGAGTGTTCTTAATGAGCGGCCGCGTGCACTAGGTTATTAATTTGCATAATACACGCCCAAAGCACCTCCATATAAGGGCTTTCCGCAAAGGAGCACTTGTTCTGAGAAATGATCCCGGAATGTCGCCAAAGCAAAAAAACAAAAAAAGGAACTTTACGGAAAATGAACGTGAGGTTTTGTTAACAGAGGTGGAAGCAAGAAACACGTATTATTCAAAAGTGTGTCCACAGGAGTAACGGGAACGGGTAAAAAAGAAGCATGGAATGTGGTAACAGAAGCAGTTAATGTGGTTTCCCCAGAAATTCGGACGGTTGCCGAAATAAAAAAAGTGGTTTGATATGAAGTTTGAAGCCAAAAGAAGAATTTCAGTTCAACGGAGAAAAAGACACGGGTGGAGGGCAGGGGCCACCTGATTTATCTGCCTTTGATGAAAGGATGGCTGCTATATCATTCCAGCTTGAGTGGCATTATAGTAAGAACTGAGGGTGAGAGTGACCTAATACAGGAGGAGCAATTGCAACATGGTATTTCGATTACATTTTTTTTATTGAAATGAACTGTATTTAAGTAATGCAGATTATAACTGAAAACTTCCACTGGCTTTTGCAGAACATCCACATACAGCAGATGAAACTGAAGAAACTGAGGTCCAGCCATCTACTTCCCATGCATCTACCTTCCGTTCACAGAGGGGCACCGGTGCACTAGTCCTAACCGACGAGGTGTTCGCCAGTCAAGATGCCCTCATTGTTGCTGTCAAGGACTTGGCAGCTGGTCTACGGGAAATAAATGACACATTGAATAAATTGTTAGCATTGCTTAGCAGTCAAATAAATGCGTGAATGTGAATAAATGTATTGAATCAAATAATATCGATTACTTTGAAGTATTTAAATGTCCTCTAAAACTTTTACGAATTCCACCTGTAGCAAAACTATAATGGACATTACATACCATTATAAACGCTGTATCATTTACATTTTACATTTACATTTAGGCATTTAGCTGACGCTTTTATCCAAAGCGACTTACAAATATTAGGAGACAATGAAGCGATACATCAAAAGCGGCAGCAATAGTACAAAGAAGTGCTTTCCTAAGTTTACAATGTTATGCAGTGCTAGATAAATACCTGTAGAGGAAGGAAAAGGTTTTTTTTTTTATGCTGTTAGGTGTTAGATGGAAAAGGTGCGTTTTTAGTAGTTTTTTAAAGGAGGTGAGGGATGTGGCAGGCCGGATTGCGTTAGGGAGATTATTCCACAAGCCGGGAACAGAGAAGGAGAAAGAGCGAGAGAGAGATTTAGCGCCCTTCTGTGATGGTACCACCAGTCGACGTTCATTCGTTGAGCGTAGGGTTCTGGATGGGTTGTATGTATGTAGAAGCGAGTTAAAGTATGAGGGTGCAGAGTTTGTGATGGTTTTAAATGTCAGCATTAATGATTTGAATTTAATGCGGGCCGCCACCGGTAGCCAATGGAGAGAGATGAAGAGTGGCGTGACATGTGCTCTTTTGGGTTCCTGGAAGACAAGTCTTGCTGCAGCGTTCTGTATCATCTGCAGTGGTTTGATTGTTCGTGCAGGAAGACCAGCCAGAAGAGCATTGCAATAGTCCAGTCTGGAGATTACCATGGCTTGGACAAGCAGTTGGGCAGCGTGCTCTGTGAGATACGGCCTGATCTTCCTGATGTTGTAAAGTGCATATCTACAAGACCGTGATATCCTTGAGATGTGTTTGGTAAAGGACAGCTGGTCGTTGAAGATTACACCAAGGTTTCTAACTGATTTAGATGGTGTAATGGTTGTGTTGCCAATTTGAATTGTGAGGTTGTGTTGCATTGCCGTTGTCGTTGAGCGCGCACAGGCATGTTTCAGGTTGTAGCGCACTTCCTGGGGGGTCTTTGGGTTGGCTAGGGGTGTCATGAGCCATGTTTTTAGACCATAACCCCGGTCACCTACAATAAGCATATAATGGTAATGAACCTGTATATAAATGAATCAAAATATTCTGTGCGCTTCTACTCACCCAGAAGTCACCCGTCTCCAACCTCTGCAGCATCCAAGCGTTGTCCCAAATAACTATTTTGTAAAATAAAAGAATCGTGTGTTCCTCCGGGCAAGCGAGCAACAACATTTAATATGTTGCAGCTAGCATCGCAGACTAACTGAACGTTGATAGAGTGGTAATTTCTTCTGTTGACATAGTTTATTGCGTTTGCGGATGGTGCTTTGATGCGCACATGAGTACAATCTATTGCACCGATGGTATTATGTATGCCACTCATCTCATAGAACCCCCTCTTTACTACCATTCGGTGTTCCGCATTATAAGAAAATTTTACATAAGTAGGCATAAGCCTTACAATAGCTTTTACCACTTTGTGAATGGCACGGCTCATGGAGGGTTGTGAAATTCCCGCTCGGTCCCCAGTTTCCCTTTGGAATGTTCCTGTGGCAAGAAATGCTATGGTAGCTAGAACTTGTAGATGTGGAGTTACTGGGTGAGAGCTGTTGGTGGTATGGCTTAGGTGTCATTCCAAAGAGTTACATAAATCTTCTCTCGGCAATCTAAAGCGACTGAACAGCCATTCATCACTCTCAGCAAACATATCTATGCAATCTCTAGACGCGCTCTCTCCTGAGAGCACGTGCCGCTATATCCTCAAGCAGTGCCAAGTGCGCCATGCCTCCTAAATAATACAGCTACCGCCTATATATATAAGCTATATATAGGTCTACATCAGGTGATTGTTGTTTAACCTCTAATTACAAATTAGTAATTACTGCATATGTAATATGCAGTATTACGTTAAAATTAGAATATTCTATAATATATTATATTATATGTATTATATACATGCATATATACAGTATTAGGAATATATATATATATATATAGTATTTCAATGTTCAAACCCCTTAAGATTAGTGTTGTTGGACTTGGCATTTAAATCCTCAAGTCCGTGTGTTCAGTAAATCAGGAGAAAGGATATCATTTAAAGATTTATTCCATAAGCATAAGCATAATCATTCCATACGCATATGAAGAAAACATTACAGAGCTCTGGGTCCCAGTCTGTCCCTAATTACACAAAAACTATGAGGCTTTTGCGTCGAGCGATACGACAGAAAAGGACACTCTTCTCTCCCTAACCCAGGTATTTATGAACATAGATGACCAAGTTGAGTTTCAAGGCGGTCCCTTCCCCAGCATCAGATGATTTCTTGTAAGTCAGCCTCAGCTGACCACGTCCCTCGTCCAGTTCCTGTTATCCTGCAAAAAGAATCTTTCTCAAGGTTATTGCAAGCCCGGGCCCCAACCCTTTATCTTATCTCACATGCCTGCTAACTCAAGAACAACTCCTCACAAGATCCCACAGCTGCTTCACATCACTTCAAGGTTGCACTCTGTTACATTTCTTTTATTAACAAAAGGTTATATGAGATTATATGAGATTTCATGAAATATGTATAAACCTGTAATGATTATAAGTAATGAATAAAACCCACACATTAAACACACGCAAATATAAATGTTACCCCAACAATAAATGTTTCCCTAAAGAAAGGATATATTCATCAACACACATCCACTTCACAAACAACTCCTTTAAAGAGATAAGGACAGTCTTATGATCCACACATAGTTTCTTGTTATTTCTATGTCAAATGAACTCTTATTAGTATCTAAGGCTATATATCATGATTATATAAAAATGCATAATAAATGGATGAATAAATGGATATATGTAATGAAGATAAAAAGCACACATTAATGAATATACTTATCACACACTACACTGCATAAGCTCTTATTCTTATCTAAGGTTAACTATTTGGGTTATATTGAATACAAAGTAAAGAATGAATATATGTAATATCAGTAATGAATATAAAAGCATGAGTAATGAAAAGAAGAACCACACGACAGAAAATACTCTTCAGTGCGTACGTGTGGTTTATGCAGTTCTTAAATTTTTCCGTACATTTAGAATAAATTTCACTACGAACGAAAAAATCATGATTTTTTCGTAAAATCGTTCCTACGCACATTTCACGCACAAATTTGTGCGTAGGCATGCTTAGTGAATGAGACCCAATGAATCTACTCCACAAGACTACTACTACAAGCATGAGCCTTGTCTGAAGGGTAGAGGTGGCAGTATTGCTACAATCTATAGCAACCTATTTTGTGTCAATCTTAAATCTAGAAAATTTAACTTGTTTGAAATAATGGTGCTAAATATGTCACTTCCAAACGGTCACAACAAACATTTGCCCTTCATCATGGCTACTATTTACAGACCACCGGGTCATCATGCAGACTTCCTTAAAGAATTTGCAGATTTTTTGTCAGAATTAGTAGTCAATGTAGGTAGAGCCTTAATCGTTGGTGACTTTAATATACACGTTGATAACCCAAAAGATGCGCTATGTATAGCTTTTATGGATATCCTAGACTCGCTTGGTGTTAGCCAAAAGGTGTCAGGTCCCACACATAAATGTAAGCACACTTTAGAACTAATTCTATCATTTGGACTAAATATAAATAACATAGAAATATTACCTCAGACTAATGCTATCTCAGATCACTGCCTCATATCATACACTGTAGCTTTAGATAAGACCCCTTGCCCTACACACCGGTTTAGATCAAGCTAACAATCATCTCTACTACTAAAGATAGTTTTATTAACAATCTTCCAAATTTGTCTCAAACCCTTAATGTAATAAATAAACAATAAAAATCTTGATGTCATAACAGAAACATTAAACAAAGCCTTTTCAGGTACTTTAGAAACTGTCGCACCAATTATATTAAAGAGAATTAAAGAAAGAACGCCAGCTCCATGGTATAATAACCACACCTCAGCCCTAAAAAAGGCAGCTAGAAAAATGGAACGTAGATGGAGGATTACGAACCTAGAAGTATGGCGTGATGCATGGAAAGAGAGCAATAACAAGTACAAACAGGCTCTAAAAACCGCCAAGCAAGTTGATCGCAGAAAATCTAAATAAACCGCGATTTCTTTTTAATACAGTCGCAAAACTGACTAAAAACAAATCATTAACAGAAAAAGATGCTAAACTACAGCACGATAGTAATGATTTTATGAAATTCTTTGCAAATAAAATCGAGCAGATTAGAGAAAATATTGCTTCTACACAGCTAGCCACCTCTATATCTGATAGTATCCCTTTCTGCATGCAGCCACTAGTACAACTTGAATCATTTACTGCTATTACAATGGATGAGCTCACAAAAATAATAAATTCATCAAAATCATCATCCTGTATATTAGATCCCGTCCCCACAAAATTACTAAAAGAAGTTTTTCCTGCAGTATCGGAACCATTGCTCAATATTATTAATTCATCATTAGAATTAGGCTATGTTCCAGCAGCCTTCAAAATGGCAGTTATTAGGCCTCTCATAAAAAAACATAATCTCGACCAGGGAGACCTATCTAACTTTAGACCAATCTCTAATCTCCCCTTTCTATCAAAAATACTGGAAAAGGTTGTGTCCAAACAACTACAGACATTCCTAGCCAAAAATAGCATTTATGAAAAATTCCAATCAGGATTCAGGCCCCACCACAGCACAGAAACAGCCATGCTCAGAGTGACAAATGACCTCCTTTTAGCATCAGATCGCGGTGAAACCTCTCTTCTTATATTACTTGACCTCAGTGCAGCTTTTGATACAATAGATCATACAATCCTACTCGATAGACTGGAAAACCCTGTTGGCATTAATGGTCAAGCCTTAGACTGGTTCAAATCTTACTTAACCGATCGCTACCACTTTGTCTATGTTAACGAGGAAAATCATATTACTCTCAGGTAAAATATGGCGTACCACAGGGATCAGTTCTTGGTCCTATTGTCTTCACACTATATATGCTTCCCCTCGGAGAAATTTTCAGAAACATGACATCAACTTCCACTGCTACGCTGACGATACCCAGCTCTATATTTCCTCAGAACCTGACAAAACCCACTGTTTTCCTAGGCTAATTGACTGTATCAACGATATTAGAAAATGGATGGCAAACAACTTCCTTCTACTTAACTCCAACAAGACAGAGCTTTTGATTATTGAACCTAATACCTCCAAACACGACACAATAGCCCACAACATCTCTATAGAAGGTTGCACCATTGTCCCTTCTTCCGCAGTCAAGAACCTAGGTGTGATTCTAGATAAGAACCTGTCTTTCGATGGTCACATTTCCAATGTATGCTGAACCGCATTTTTTCACCTTAGAAATATTTCAAAGATGCGCCACATGCTGTCTGTCTCGGATATAGAGAAGCTAATCCACGCATTTATGACCTCCAGAATTGACTACTGTAATTCATTACTGGGGGGTGTCATGCAAAGCAAATAAATAAGCTTCAGCTGGTTCAAAATGCAGCTGCTAGAGTTCTTACTAGATCAAAAAAGTATGGCCACATTAGTCCACTCCTAGCAACACTGTACTGGCTACCTGTAAAGTAAGTAAAGTAAAGTAAGTTCCCTTGAAAGGGAACCACTGTTTAAGAAAGTTATTATCTCACTTGCTTATCTTCTCATAAAACCTAATAATTTTAGTTCCTTTTTGTTAGTAGAGCCCAAGGTGTTAGTTTCAAATATTTACCCCCATTTTATTTGTTATAAATGTTATTTTAAAATCTACTATAGTACTTACAGCATTGTTTTGTTTCCCTAAATAGAAATCTGTTTACAATTTTTTCATAGTTGTCACATTTGTCAAAATAGTACCATAGGGTAGGGCTACACGATATAAAATATTCTATATGTGATACAGTATTTCTTTTTCTAAAGCCCATTTAAATGATATTAAAATATATATTTTATAAATTATATAACCAACATATATTTCATATTTCATGGAAAAAAGCATCAGCTGGCTATGAAAGATTTGCGGCTTGTTGACTTTCTTGCATCAGAGCACTCGCACGGCACACGCATGAAAATCCCAACTAACACCCATGTGCCAGATACTACATTATCCACTTCAGTCTAAAACTTTGACCATACATTACTTTTGGAAGTATTAAAATGAAATCACTAATTTATTGCAAACCATTGCAATATGCATATTGCGATATGCACATTTGCAATATTTTGAGAATTACGATATATTGTGCAGCCCTACTATAGGGTATATTTATTACTGTATAAAAGACCAAAAGTCACTTTTATGGATCTCCATTTAAAATAATTAAGTATTAAAAAAGGGGTTTTACTGTGTTTTTTTTAAAGCTGTACAAAGTTTATCATGTAATAAAAACAAAGAAACAATAAATGAATGAACAAACAAATAAATGAATTAATAAATGTATATGCAATAAATGCATGAATGAATTAATGAATGAATATATCTTTTAATGTATTCTGCACACTGCAGATATCACAATAAATGCAGACCAAACTGTATTGTTCCTTTTAATAAATACAAATGTGCAGATCTAAAAGTTTGTAATTGAGTAGTACTTGGACCCAATGACTCTCATTTATCTTCTTTACTTTTAAAGAAGATAAATGAGAGTCATTGGGTCCAAGTTCTGCTCATTTTGGTTGGGTGTTGATAAGTGTGACAGTTTGTCCACGGACATTCATTTCTCGAGACATCTGACACCAGGAACAGACACCACAAAAGACAGAGTAAAGGCAGTCATTACAAATAGTACCCTAGGAATAGAGAGAGAGAAAGAGATTTATCAATATATACAATAAAAGTGATCAATAAAATAAACATCCTCAATGATAAACTTAGTTCATTTTTACATCAATGTGGAAAAATAACACCTGTGGCCAACTTTTGTAGTATAAATCTGTTTGTTTTTGTCCTAATCGTTAAATAAATATATATCCTAGATAATCACGTGTCCAAACCATTAGCATCTATGCACTGTTTTTGAGTGTCTAAAAATATTTTTTTGTGAATTATTTCTTCCAAGCTAACATTCTAGTATTGTATATTGTTATTATTATATCTTTTTAATACCTGTTTGGTAAACATTTCAACAAAATCATAATTCACTGACATACGTTGGGAAAAACCAACTGAACTGTGTTCTAAGGCCAAGGGCATTTGTCCATAATTGTGAGGTTTAACATTTAAAAAATATTATACATTTATTAAATACAATATTTATTAAATTTAGAAACTAAGTATTAAGAGTTTATATGTTAACAACTTTATATTTATTTTACAACAGGGTATTTATTCACCCTGTTTAGATTTTGACGCATTGGGGCATGCTGTCAAAAATGTCAGGTTGTGTTTAATGCACTCTATCCTTTTTCCAAGGCAATAAATTGTTCAATATCTTGTACATAAATAAAACAACCTTCAAAAACACACAGTTTGTCCAAACCTGGATTCCATAGCGACTGCGCACTGATACCCGCATGGCCAGCGATATCGCAGGGATGCATCCAAATCCATCGAGCAGGGGGAGACACAAACACTCGCCATGCTTACGAGCCGTTGCACAGGCAAAACATGGAAAGCACCAAAATGAAAAGCAACCTACAAATAATAATACTCCTGTTAATGATAATAACCACCCATGGCAAATGATGATGGTGTGTAGGCAGAATTCCTCTGACATAGCCTGTGCAATCATTTTAGTTGACAGTGTCAGTGAACTTTCCCACAATTGTCGCAGCAACTGTTATCACAATACCTTTAAAAAACACACAAGTCACATTCTTTAAGAAAATAGCATTGAATAGAAATTGCACGCACCCTCATAGGCACACCAAAGTACACAAAAAGAGAGACTCACATTCTGGTACATTGTCACAGCAATCACAGATTCCAGAGCTCCATTGGTTGGAGGTGTGTGTCATGACAAAGGGTTTGGGCTGTTGAAAGGCCATCCTGTCTACAGTACAAAGACATGCACACACCTGCACATGCACAAAAACAAGATAAACAGGTAAATATAACACAAGTCATAAATAATTACGTATTATTTTTTCTACATGATGATGGTATTATTTTAAAAAACAAAAAAGTCTAATTACAGTTAAAAAAAAATAAAAAAATTTATTCAAACATTAAAATTAAATGTAAAACTCATAACTGGTTAATGTAAAAACTACAGATAACAAAAGAACATATTATAAATCAAATAATTTCTAAATGTTTCAGATTTCTTCCATTTTATCAAGATATTTGTATTTTTTACAACTGTAAATTATTTCCCTCTTTGACAAATGTACTCAAAGTAAAAGAATATTTGTGGAAAATGTCAAACATAATTAAAATACAAAGCCAATGCAAATGCAAGTAATCTCAAATACTGCTCTTACCTGAGTGTGAGAACAGACCTGTGCTCAGTCACACTGAAGAGGCAGAAGGATCATCTGTTAAGTCACGCACACACTAAGACATAAGTATGTATGCTGTCCATTAAACTCACTGGTCAGACAGGTTGTGTAACTGTGATGAAAGTGATGACAGTCATGACTTTCTATAAGAAATACTTAAAATGCAAGAAAATGTAATGCCAGTTGAAAAGTGTACAAACTACCTTTCACGCTGGCTTCTTTACCATTTTTCAAACAGAAAAGCTGTTATTAATTTAATTTGAATAAATTAAGGTAATAATACAATCGAGTCTCAAATTTAAAACCCTGAAAAAAAAGGTTTATTTATTTATTTTACGTATTAGATATTAGTTATTAAGCTAGCTTTTATATTTCCATGCTTGTGTCATTTTGTTTTATTTTGACTTAAACCTGCTTTGAAACAGTGCTTCATTGTCAAAGCTCTTTACAAATAAACTTGAACGTGAACTTGAAGTTGAACGTTTTTAATTTGATTTTAAGTTTTAAGAAATTATGTTACAGACAGACACGTCATCTCAAAAAGCTGCCAGGCAATACTAAATACAATTATTATTCTCTAACTAACTGTCATATTTTGGTTTATCATACAAAATTGCTTATCATTAGAGTTGCACTTTAATTCCATTCACCCTGGTGAATACACACATGTGATTGTCACAGCCCCATGTGTTTCCCCGGACTCCATTCCCTATAATCCTTTGCACTCCACTCACCTGTTCACAATCAATCACTCATTGTTTGTAATCACCCGCACCTGTACACCCTTATTATGGACCTTATTTAATCCTTGTGTTTGCCTTGGTTCATTGTCGTGTGTTAATGTTAGTTCATGTTGTTGCGTGTTATGCTCTCTTTGTTCCATTGGATGTATTCCTGGTGTTTATTACTAGTAAAGTCTTCGTTGAAGTATTCCTGTCTCCACGACTCTTGTCTCCACACGGACAACCGTGACAGAACACACGACCCAGATAGAAGTAGATGGCCTACGCGATTGACCAGGCAAAAGCTTTCCTCTGCCTGGGCCAGGAGGATCGATCCCTCGAGGTCCACACCCTCTTTGCAGTGATGGGAGAGATCGCAGGGTGTCCAGACGGCAATCTCCGGCTGCTGTTCCTTGGTGGCCTCAACAGGGAGGTAAGAGATCGGCTGTCTGGAAGTGGGCCGAGAGGGAGCTTCGTGGAGGTAGCAGACTGGGTGCTGGAGAGCTGTGGGTGCCGTTCCCTCTGCAAGTTGGCCAAGATGGCCGCCCCCGAGGTTCCTGGCTCCGCCCCTGTGGTTCCTGGCTCCGCCCCTGTGGTTCCTGGCTCCGCCCCTGTGGTTCCTGGCTCCGCCCCTGTGGTTCCCGGCTCCGCCCCGGAGGTTCCCGACTCCGCCCCGGAGGACCCTGACTCCGCCCCGGAGGACCCTGACTCCGCCCCGGAGGACCCTGACCCCGAGCCTCCTGACCCCGAGCCTCCTGACCCCGAGCCTCCTGACCCCGAGCCTCCTGACCCCGAGCCTCCTGACCCCGAGCCTCCTGACCCCGAGCCTCCTGACCCCGAGCCTCCTGACCCCGAGCCTCCTGACCCCTCCTCTAAGTTCCCGCCCAGCCTCCCTCTCCCACCTCCTCTGTCTCCTGCCTCGGCTGCTCCCCTGTCTTCTCCAGTCCCCCTCAGTCCCTCTGCTCGCCTCCATGTGTCACCACCTAGGCGTTGGGGCTCGCTTCGGGCCCTCTGCGTCCTGGCACCCACATGGAGTACAGCTCCCCCAGCTCCGCCTCCTGCCTCCGAGGCCCAGACTCCTCTCCAGCCCTCCGACCCTTCAGCTCCACCTCTGCCCTTACCTCCCTTGCCTCCACTGTGTCCCGTCCTCGCACTACCTCCACCGGGTTCCCTCGTCCCTCCGGCGTCGCCTTGGTCGGGCATCGACCTTCCTCTCCCTTTGGCCTCCCCTTCTCCACCTTCGCTCAGGCGCGTGCGGCCTGCTGGCTCAGTCAGGCTCCGCTCTCCCCGGCTCCTTCTTGCGTCCTCGGTCCCTCCGCTGTCGCCGCGGTCGGCCGACTCCACAGCTCCACCGCGGTCGGCAGAGCTGTCGGCTCCGCCTCGGCCCTCCGGGACATCCGAGTCGCCCTGGCTCTACGGCCCTTCATCTCCGCCCGGGGATCCCACTTTCCCGGTTTCGGCTCTGGCTGTCAGGCCCCTGGATCCATCACTCCCTTCTCCATGGCTCCTCCCGCCATCGTCTCCACCATGGCCAGATGGAGTCTGGGTCACCGCCCTCGTCCTCACCACCTGCTACTCCTCCTTCAGAACCCCCGCCCTCCCTCCTCTGTTGGTCCTTCTGCGGCGCGAGGACGCGCCTTCCGGGAGGGGGGGTACTGTCACAGCCCCATGTGTTTCCCCGGACTCCATTCCCCATAATCCTTTGCACTCCACTCACCTGTTCACAATCAATCACTCATTGTTTGTAATCACCCGCACCTGTACACCCTTATTATGGACCTTATTTAATCCTTGTGTTTGCCTTGGTTCATTGTTGTGTGTTAATGTTAGTTCATGTTGTTGCGTGTTATGCTCTCTTTGTTCCATTGGATGTATTCCTGGTGTTTATTCCTAGTAAAGTCTTCGTTGAAGTATTCCTGTCTCCACGACTCTTGTCTCCACACGGACAACCGTGACAGTGATATATGCACTAGATGTTTTAAGCAGATCTTGCCCTTATGTGTTATGTTGTTAATGAAGAAAAACATATAGAGAGTAAAATTAAGAGTGTGAGAAGGGACGCACTGGAGACAGTACTAGCAAAATACAAAAATGGCTGGATTGGGCTTGTTGAAGGGTATCGAAGCCACAGTGTCACAGTCTCAGCCACGATTTTGCCAAGCATGCAATGTCCCCTTCACCATAAAGCTCCACCATTTGTGGAGATTTTAAGGTAACAGTGAATCCTGCCATTAGTGTTCAACATTACCCAATCCCACGAATAGAGGGTTTATTTGCATCATTAGCAGGGGGCCAACGTTTCACCAAATTGGATCTTTCAAATGCATACCTACAGATTCCTGTGGCAGAAAGTTCTAAAATCTCACTATTACTACTTCTAAGGGGCTGTTCTGTTACAATCATTTACTGTGCATCAGCCCCTGCAATTTTTCGAAGGACGATGGATCAGATTTTACAAGGCCTCCCTAATGTGACAATATAATATAGACAATATATTAGTGACTGGGTCAGAAAATGAACAACATCTCAAAAATGTAGATGCAGTCCTCAGTCATCTAAGTGAATTTGGGCTGTGCATCCAGCATGAGAAATGTGGATTCTTTAAAGTACTTGGGGCATATCATAGATTCTCAGGGTCTTCATAAGTCACCAGAAAAGGTCAGGGCAATCGTGGACGCACCTGCACCAAAGGACGTCAATCAACTTCGTTCATTTCTGGGACTTCTAAATTATTACAGTCGGTTTATCCTGAATCTGGCATCAGTGATAACCCCTCTTAATGCTCTACTGTGCAACAAGGGAAAACAGTGGCTGTGGTCTCAGTAGTGTGAGGATGCTTTCAATTCACAGTAGAGCACTCCAACACGGTGACTGTGGCATGTCCCATATGTGAACAGGAAGGATCAGTTGACTATGCAACAAGGTTGCCTCATGTGGGGCTGGAGAGTGGTCATCCCTTCTAAGCATCAACCCAAGGTGCTGACTGAATTACATACAGAACATCCAGGTGTTGTCAGGATGAAGGCAGTCACACATAGTTATGTCTGGTGGCCAGGTATTGATCAAATCGAGCAGTTATCAAAGAACTGTCGGTCCTTTCAACAGACACTAAAAGCTCCCATAACTGTTTTTATTCATGTTTTATGCCTAATCCCACAGCATTGTTTTCAATCAGCCGGCTAATAAAATGGACGTCTCTGCAAAAAAAGGAAGCACGTCACATTGTTTATTTTCGTGTTCGAAAATAAGATGGATAAGCCAAATCTGTTGCATACATGTTGATAGTCATGGTGCTGAGTATAATTTAAAAGATTAAGCACATTGTTTATTGGATGATTCTAGTGTTTGATCCAGCTGTTTTGTATTCTTACTATTGCTAAAGGTGTTATATTATACAGCTGTGCTGTGTTGTGTGCATATTAAGTAAACATAAAAAAGGAAAAAAGGAGATGGTTCAGTGACCATTGATGAAAGGAAATCTGACAGATTTGGGTGAATGGCCTATGTCAGGAGCTTCTTGTTGCTTCCACTTTGAGTTCTTATTTCTCATTCTCGTCAAATTCTGTCTTGTGTGGCAAAGAGAATGCCTATGGGATTTAAACCCCCTATCTCTCACCTGTGTTACGACCCGCTCATTCCAAGCCGCAACATAAAAGGGATTAGACCACGAAATCAAATTCCAGAAAAAGATTTATTAAATTCAACAAATTATACAAGCAATAATAATGAACAGAAATTCTAGGGGTATATCAGATATAAAAAAAAATAACAAAGAAATTACGCTACATGCACCAGGTCAACACAAAAATTAGTCACCTCTGAGGAATGTTCCCCAGAGAGTGTGTGTCCTCTCTAGGAATACACAGACATTTTTATACTGTTGGTAATCATCAATTAATGGGTCCCCCGCATTCTACACCAATAGGTTTAGTAAGTTGGGGGACGTCACACCTGATATTTCATCTTTCTGAAGCCCCCGACATAGCCCACCAAACCCTGTCATACAGCAACTAATTTGGTGGGCAAAGCATGTGTAGCAGCGTTTCAGGCTGGTTTAGGCTGGACCAACTCCTAAATGAAGGTCTCTCAACCAAGGTTGTAGAGACCATTCTTAACTTTAGGGGCCCCTCCATGAGGAAGCTGTAGGCCCTAATGTGGTTTTCACTTTATGGTGTAAAGAAGAAACAATTGACCCAGTTAAATGCCCAGTGTCTTCAGTACTGAAGTGCCTTCAGAACTGTTTCTCGGGTAGACTCTTTCGATGAACACTTAACGTGTATGTAGTGGCCTTTCATGTTTTTTGGGGGAGCATGCTTTTTTATAGTTTTGAGGATGAGACTGCCTGAGCAGACTAGGGACTGGGATCTGGTCGTAGTTTTTGTGAGTGTTGTCTCTAGCACTCTTCTGGACCTCTCAATCAGCATGTGAGAAATATATATCCTCTAAGTTTGTTGTTCCTCTCGCTATTACCTCTGTGAGGAGAGGCCTTGAGTTTGCTCTAGGCCATTGTTTCCACGGTAGGGTTGGGTACCGTTCATATTTTTTACCGGTACCAGTTCCGGTACCGGTACCTGAAATTCGATACCGGTACCCAACGGTACCTTTTTCGGTACTTTACTCTGACTTTAGTGACTTTCAGTGGACATAATAAGCCCAAACCTCTCACTTTCAACATTTTGTTATTTATTTTGAAATGTTCAATAATACACACAATCCTTACAATAAATAAATCCCTACAACATCCAGGGCATATTGTAATCACACGTTTATGTGTGTCTAACATATAAATAAAATAAATAAATAAAATGTATAAGTAAAACAAATGATCAATGAACATAAAGGTCATAAAAGCAACATAAAAGTAAACTATTTTATGAAGAAAACAATACTAGCAGTTCTTTTTTTAGAATAATCAATATGTCAACTTTCTCAGGTTCAACGTTGGTTTTATCTTGCTCCTTATGAGTTGGGGACACAAGAGAGGCTTCTTTGTTTTCTCTCTTTGGCTCTTTTTTTCTTTGTTTTTGAAAGAAATGTGACCAGTTATTGGTCTGCTTTGGGTCACCCAAGAAGGATTATACCCCATCTAAATGAACAATCAGTAAATGTATTGTGGAAGCAATTTCTATGGCACATGAGGTGTGTGGTCTGCGTTCACCTCTGCTAGTTAAGGCACACTCAACGAGAAGTATGGCTACTTCTAAGGTCCTCTAATCTGGGCCCTCCCTTCCTTCATGTATGAGGTTTTATAGTTTAGACCTTTCTGCGATGCTTATGTCCTTATTTGGGTGCAGACAACTTTACCACAGGACACTCTTTTCAGTCTGGCATAGTATTTAATTCCCTAAAAAGTCATTTCATGACATAGTGCAAGTTCCCTTAAAATGGAAAGTCTCAGATTATGACAGTAACTATGATTTCCTGAGAAGGCAGTGAGATGCTGTGTCTCTTACTTCTTGTGCCTGTAGCGATTTGCTTTGAACTTTTAGCTAATACTTACATTTACATTTAGGCATTAAGCTGACGCTTTTATCCAAAGTGACTTACAAATATTAGGAGACAATGAAGTGACACATCAAGAGAAAGCAACAATAGTACAAAGAAGTGCTTTCCTAAGTTTACAATGTTTCACAGTGCTAGATACTACCTGTAGAGGTAGAAGTAGACCTGTAGAAGTTTTTGGGGTTTTTTAGGATGTCAAGTGTTTGTGGAAGAGGTGTGTTTTTAACCGTTTCTTAAAAGAGGTGAGGGATGTGGCAGATCGGATTGTGTTAGGGAGATTATTCCACAAGCAGGGAACAGAGAACGAGAAAGAATGAGAGAGAGATTTAGTGCCCTTCTCTAAGATTTAGTGCCCTCCAGTCGACGTTCGTTTGCTAAGCGCAGGGTTCTGGATTGGTTGTAGATGTGTAGAAGAGTAGTCAAAGTATGAGGGTGCAGAGTTTGTGACCGTTTGTGACAGTAAATGTCAGCAAACTATTTAATCGAATGCGGGCAGCAACCAGTAGCCAATGGAGAGAGATGAAAAGAGGTGTGACGTGCTCTTTTGGGTTCCTGAAAAACAAGTCTTGCTGCTGCGTTCTGTATCATCTAGAGTGGTTTGATTGCTTGTGCAGGAAGACCGACCAGAAGAACATGCAAGTCTAGAAATTCTAGTCCAGTCTAGAGATTACCAGGGATTGAACTAGAAGTTGGGTGGTATGCTCTGTGAGATATGACCTGATCTTCCTGATGTTGTAAAGTGCATGTCTGCAAGACTGTGATATCCTTGCAATGTGTTTGGTAAAGGACAGCTGGTCATTGAAGATTACACCTAGGTTTCTTACTGATTTGGATGGTGTAATGGTTGTGTTGCCTATTTGAATTGTAAGATTGTGTTGCGTTGTAGGTCAGGCCGGAAGTACCAGGAGCTCAGTCTTGGCTAGGTTTAGCTGGAGGTGGTGTTCAGTCATCCAAGATGATATGTCTTTCAGGCAGGCTGCAATGCTGTTGTGGGATCATCTGGCTGAAAATCTAAGAAAATCTGGGTGTCGTCAGCATAGCAGTGGTAGTAAAAGCTGTGTGATTGAATGATGGGTCCCAGGGATGTTGTGTAGATAGAAAAAAGGGAAAACGCAAAAACAGATCCCTGAGGGACGCCAGTGGCCATGTGATGGGCTTTGGACAGCCCCCCATTTCATGACACCCTGAAGGACCTGAAGGAAAATTTAAACCACCGGAGTGGGGTACCTGTGATCCCTAGGGATGAGAGAGATGTCAGTAGGATCTGGTGGGTAACTGTTTCAAAGGCAGCAGAAAGATCCTGCAGAATGAGGACAGAGGGTTTAGACTCTGCTTTTGCCAGCCGCAGTGCCTCAGTGACTGACAGAAGCGCAGTCTCAGTGGAGTAATTGCCCTTGAAACCAGACTGTCTTTTGTCCAGTAGATCGTTCTAGGTGAGTTAAGATATAATCTGATTAAAAACAGCTCGCTCCAGTGTCTTTGAGATGAAGGGTTGAGTGTAGGTTTTTTAAGCAGTGGGGTGACCTGGGCCTGCTTAAATGTGGTGGGGAAAGTGCCGAAGAGGAGTGAGGAGTTAATAATGTGTGTGAGTGATGGAGTGACTGTGCTAAAGATGGATTGCAGCAGATGGGAGGGGATTGGGTCAAATGGGCAGGTGGTGGGTTACTGGAGAGAAGTTTGGTAACTTCAGTGTCCGTTACAGTGGAAAAAGAGGAAACCGTATTTGTTGTAGTATTTGTTGTAGTATTACAAATGAGATCCTTCATCAGTCATCCTTCAGTCCTTCTTCACCTTATTAATATCCACCCATCCCAAACTGCCATCTCAACCAGAAGCTGAATTTTTTTTTTTTTTTTATGGAACAACAGAGAAGTTATTAAGGGGTTTATTACTTAATGCCCTGATCTTGGGCACCAACAGTGTTTCACAATCTCTCCAAACAATATTACTGTGATCCATGTACACATACTCAAAGTAATAAAAATGGACAAGAAGGAGTTAAAATCTCTAAAGCTTGTGGGATATCTGACAACAGCACAGTAAATATCAGCAGCAGCCATTAAAACTGTCATAGCACACATTCTCGTGGAGAGAGAGATAGATTTAAAATTATACTAAGATGCCAGAGTAATATTTATGTCTTGAAAGCTAATACTATTGGCATATATCCTCTTCTTTGTGTTAAAGACCCTTAAACTTTAGTTTTGAAGTATTGTGTAACACAACCGAATAATTTAGCTCCATCTAGTGAGTGAATGAAACAGTATGTGTTTTTGTGGGAGTTGCTTGACAAAGCACTTTTATATACTGGGGTTATGTTGCACTGTGATACACACATATACTAGGGTTATGATACACTGTGAAATAAAATAAGAAGTAGGATATATGATATTGTTTATATTTTAATTAATTTTGGACTTTTACGCTTACGTCAGACAGTTACCCTTACACACCAGTTATCTGTACACACATACAAATTTTTCTTATCTTATAGTCTCATCTTTTCCTTTCTAATGCATATACATAAAGAGAGGTTAAAAATTGTCTAATTTTTCAGGTATCTCCAGCAGCATTGTGAAGTTAAGTGCTTTCATAGAAAGTTAAGTGACAACTCACTTTTTTTTGAGCACCCCATTGTTTACACATCAAAAACACAGCAAAAAGAACTACACTCATTTTACTACATCTCACTGACATGAGATTTTGGTTTAAAAAATAGCACATAAGCCACCAAACAGGTTTATGTTATCACTCTTTGTTTCCAGAAGTCCCTAAAAAACTTTCAGTTAGCTTGGTGCTGAGAAAAGATGCTTATCACTGGCAATTCAGATATCCATGAAAGAGGATCATATGGGTGGAATGCAAGTGCATGTGTGGGCTCAAACAAAATCAGCTCACATGTATAAATGGACTATTTGTCCACCTTCTGTGACAATCATTGATAAGACTATAAATAATAGTCTTCCTACCTTTAGCCTTGGTAAAAATGTAAGGAAAACCATGATCCAGATAACACTACCACTAGCAAAGAATGTTTATGGTTTTGTTTTGTTCCACCTCCTTTTATTTGTGCAGTAGAAGTAATGCAGATCTAGCTGACTATGAATCTAAGCTGTTGACTGTAAACAGGTTATTCATTTAGTACTTTGGTTCTTAAGAATTAACTAGTGATATGTTTTAATTTTTGTATATTTTAGTTTATAGCCTGTTGTAAATACAAAGAAACAAATGAGACTAACACTATTGCAAGTATAAAATAATTATAGAGTTTATGAAGTACATTGGTTTTAAAGCATGTATTTTAAGATTCGCTATTCGTTGTGTTTTGTGTTATCAGATTCATCAACACTGATGGGCTTTATGGTAAGCACCAGATTTAAACCTTGCACTGAATATTTTTAGGAAGATCAAAGATCGCTAGAAGCATGCAAGTTGAGATAAGTAGAGATAAAAGTCCATGTGGAGATAAAGACCATGATATATCTCTCTGTTATCATAACAAACACACAGGCAAAACAAAATTGTCCCAACAATTTACATGACTTTTATTATTTAAAAATGATATTAATCACAAATTATGCTAATATATAATTGATCATGCTAATATATAATTCTAAACATGCATATGCGTATATTATCCATATTGATAATGGCAAACATCCATCAGGTCACAAAGGAATAGATATGGCTGGGTTGCACAACTTCTGAAACAGCATCTTGGAACCATCATTTAAATCTGTAGGTAAAATGTGTAATGAATGAATAAACATTACATTTTCTTTTAGTGCTACATTTAGGGGTTTTACATAATCTTACTAATGAACTTACAAATGCGGGGGTTACTGCACATGCACCGCACAATTTCCTTGTACTCATCCCTGGTTTTAGGATTGTGTCTCCTTGTGCATTGTACACCTTTATTAGGATGAACTAGAACACGATATTTTCATTTTAAATTTATGTAGGTACAAAATATTTTGTTGATTTTATTAAGCTGCACCATAAGCTGCAGTTTTTTATGTATAACACTTTAGCAAGAAAATTAATTTCTTACTTCTGCATCCACAAGTGAATCGACCATTCAAAGACCCTCTTTGTGAACAGACTGTAACAGATATGAGGTGACATTTATTTTCACATTAAAGTGATAGTTCACCCAAAAATAAAAATTAAATTTTTTGCTATAGCTAAACACACAAGAAGATATTTTGCAAAACGCTGGTTTCTGGCACCCATTTGTTTTTATAATATGGACACAAGGTACAATGGAAGTCAATGGGTACCGGTAACCTGCGTTTTGCAAAATATTTTCTTTTGTGTTCCACAAAAAAAGAGCCATATACGGTTTTGAATGACATCAGGGAGAAAAAATTATGACAATTTTTATTTTTGGGTGAACTATCCCTTTAAGAGGATACACATTGATTGAAACCCACTTCAAAAACCCAACAATAACACAAATAAATTACAACACATGAGAGATATAAATATGATATAGATATGGACCAAACCCATTATGATTATCATTCTTTTAACTGTACAGTTTTTATAATAGTACACATATTGCAGAAATTACCTGAGCTGTTGCACAAAATTGCGGTCAGAACCACCAAGACAAAAAGCAGACAGATTGTTTTTGACATTTTAAAATTGGTACTGCTCGTATTGAGAGTTTGAGATTTGTGCCCTCCTATTATCCTCCTGGGTAATAAATACACCCTCAGCTTCCCACTTCACCCCTTTGTGCTCTGACACTATTCATGAGGGGTGGCACTGGATTTTCAAAATCAATGCCATGAATGGGTCTTAACATGTTTATGTGAATACCTTGATCCCACCTAAATAACAACTTTCATGTGAAAACAGGCTCAATCTGATAAAGTTATTCCTGTGGGTCAGGTAACACTGCATTTGAATAACTGACGTGAATACAGATAACTGGTTTAGGGATTATGTTTACTTGTTTATTTTCTTTTAATAGAGCACATTTACATTTATGCAAACCAGCTTAGAGTGCATTCACCTGTGGCTTACCAGCTGAGTTATGGGAACACTTGACATTTTCTCCCTCTAGCTGTCTAAATTTAGTTATTTTGTGTTGTGTCATTTCTCATCTACAGTATATCTCTGCACATCAACCCTATTTCTATTATAGTCAATAGTATTGTTCATTGAGTCTAATTATTAAACACAGAGTTTTAATAATAAAATACTAATCATTAGGATTCTACTTCAACTCCATAAGGAAATGGTTAAAAGTCATGCGATTAGAAGTCATTTCAAGTATAAATTAAAGATAATTCACTTTAGGCTAAACAAAGAACATACATGTAAAACATTGTCCAGCTTTTAGTGTGGGTTCTCACGTATGTAGGCTACAGTTGGTGAACCCACACGAGGCGGGGGAACTGTCACTATTGGTTGACTGTATACAACCCACGGGCTCACTACATGAGTGTTCGGGCAACGATCGCCCCCCCCCTCGCAGTGACGCATACAGAAACGACCAAGGAAATCCCCAAGTGAGACTTACGACAGACTCCGCCGTAATATTGTGGGCAACTTCCGACTGCGAGAGGCGCAACACAACGCTGCATTATCAGTCGACATATAAACCAAATACTCGCACACCGTGTCCACATTCGTGACAAATATAAGGTAAGCCCGTTTTATTGTTTATATATGTGCGGTTTAGAATTGCTTATATATTTAATTTCCCATATAACATAAGGTAAAGAAAAAGCTGTGTTGCTGAACACATTAGCTCATCCGGTGCTTGTCCTTAGCCTATACAGTACTTTTATGTATGCAAGGTGTACATGTAGTCAATGTGTACATGTTCATAAACTAGGCTATAATGTATCTAAATACGAAACGCTGTTAACGAAATCAGGCGTAACGCAGAATGCCTAAAATGCATGCTCGGTGATAGCCAGTTTTAATATTGTTAAACATATTGATAAATATATTTTGTATTATGTCGGAGGGTTGCTTTATTTTGCCCTATTTTACAATCTCCATGTAGCCTACTGTTCACTTTTTTATCATAACAGGGATTCGTCGCCTTCGCGAAAACGCACAGCCGAACACCGACTTGTGGTCGTTGTTTATGAGCACATCTACCAAAGTGCAGCAGGAAGACATGTACGGAATGGCAGAAATGCCTGATCTTATACCACCGGCAGGTACACTACAGCCCAGTACCGTAATTCCGTACGGCCACCGACAGACGGAGAGAAGCGCCGGCCCACGGAGAACGCAGCGAGCTCCAAAACTCGGACAGATCGGGCGGTCTACGAGAGGTAAGTGCTTGCCAGGGAGTCGGCTGTGGGGTCTTAAAAATCCCGTTCTGGGATAATAACCACTAATTCACCTGTTTCGTTCCATTGTCACATTATGTTTCTCCTTTGTCTTTTATTTTACAGTGGTTATTGATGATGAAGACCTGGATGACATTATAAACAATAACAGAAGTTTCCCAGCATCACAAAGAGTGTCACCTGTTGCCTAATGCATGACTGACTGTACCAAAGCTGTTAAGAGGCCAACACACCAAGCCAGGCCTATCTTACTGAACTAAAATATTCCTCTAGAAGTTGTCACTTTCTTTAACTCTTTTCACTTTACAGTTTTCAAGACTTTCACTCCTTGAAAGTCAAACAGTGGACTTCACTCATCGTACTCTTTACGCTTGCCCCTCACACTTGTTGTTGTGATTCTGTGGAACTGAATGATGTCAGGGTTTCTCTGTTCTGGACATTTCTCGTGGTGGAGAACTTGATGATCTCTAATGTGACAGGGCTATATTTATTAAACTTGCACTTTACAACAGAAAAAGCAACATAATGCTGACCTTAGCAGGTTGGATTACTCATCTCCCAAAGAGGACATTTTCCTGTGAAACTCTGTTAACCTGTAACACACCATTTGGCAAGACCTGCAGTAACCTTGGTAACTAAGGTCTACTTTGACGTGTCTCAGATACACTCTAAGTGACATCAGTAATTGTTGGTTTGAAGGTTATTTTGGTCACCGTTTTTTGATCCTGTTGCCTTTGGTTTGGAATTGAACAAGTATTTTTACAGATTTAATAATGCTGGTCAAATTGTGTGATGCTTTTAAAATTGTTTTTGACTTATAGATGTTTTGCATGGGAAAATTGATTTTGTAAATTGTCAAATGTAATTATTAAAGTATGCATGAAGCTCTGTGCTCTAATCAAGGTGTTTGAATGGGAGTGGGAGTCTAAAAATGTGCTGCACTTTTTAAATAGGTGGAAAAATAACCATTCACGTACATAGAAAGCAAACTTTACTTCAGAGATAAAGTCAGGAAGTACAAACAATAGTTGCAAACACGTGTATGTATAGAAAACGAATGCTGTTGTTATCAATATATTTAAAAACAATAAGGTAGAAGCTCATATGAGAAGTGACTGCCACAGTTAAAATAATAGATTAGGGGTGACATGACACATTATTAATCACATAAGAGTGGCTGAAATGTGTATCATCACATACACAGTATTAATAATATTAGCTTTTAGGTTGACAGAGGAGAAATATCTTCCTCCATTTTGGGTAGCACCTGCTAGGCCTGCTGGTTATAATGCTCCCTAGTGGGCACTTTAGCAATTTAACTTTTAGTAACACCATGATATCTGACTATTCAAACCTATTTTAATTTGCAAAGAGAAAACAACTATGTGTTTCATTGAAACACTGAGGTCTCATACATGTCATGAGCATTTATAACTGCTATTAGACATCTTTTTCAAAAACTCCAAGAGGGCTTTGTAAATACATATTCTACCTTCATTTAGGCAACGCAATTGTCCAGTTTTATGATAAATTAGGGTTAGGGATTTTTTTCAGTGACAACCCAATTTAAAACAACATTCTCAGTCCATCAATCTTTCACCAAAAGAAACTTCTCTCTTTGTCCAGTGTGAGGCAGTCTTGCTCAGACATACTCTTTGTTGCTGCTGGTTGACCTTGCAGAATTACTTTTGGGATACTTTGACACTTGTTTACTTCGAGGACAAGAGGCTGCCAGCATAGCTCCTCCAAGCACGTCAAGAAATGAGCCGCCCCATGCAATGAATATGGCAGCTCCAAATTCGAATCTAATTAAAAAACAAAAAGAACTAAGTTAAAAACTCTTTGATTGAGCAATTTTGCATATAAATACATAAATGTAAGTTTAATTATTTTTTGAACAATTACATTTTCTTTATTATAACTTTTCATGCCATTTTATGGATTGGATTAACCATACTGTATTTACTAGGCGAAATGATTCTCGACTTATAGCTCGATTAAACATATTACAAGAGTAAAGCCTTTTTTATTTTATTCAATATAGTTGTGAATACCGAATGTGTCACTTTTTTATAACAGTAGAAAGTTTAATCACAGCTGACACAATGTTATTTAAAAAAGTTCTGTTAAGGTGTACATGAAATCTTAATTCATGTCATGACCAGACTATGATGGGAGCAGCTCTGGAGGAATGATTATATATATATATATATATATATATATATATATATATATATATATATATATATATATATATACATACATACATACATACATACATACATACATACATACATACATACATACATACATACATATATATATATATATATATATATATAATAAGAGAGACTGTAATTTAGCAAATTTCTAAAACTTAATTTTCCAATCTTGTTTCTATAATTCCAACACTGCACATTTTGGATTTCTTACACCAGACAACAAAGACATCCAAAATTTGTTGGAAAACACTGCTCCATAAATTGTGTAAAATTTCTTTGTGTTGTTCTCACTTTGTGTTCACTGGGGTAAAGGGGTTGTAGAATGCTCGGATCACATTGTGGGCAAACCAAGAGCATGCAACAATTGCACAGAGAGCTGTAAGAACAAAACAGAGATTGTCTTAATGAAAAGAATACAGAGAATCATTTTAAACAAAAAAATCTTCAAAGCATTAACTACTTTTAATGCATGCAGTTGTTTAATACTTCAAAACACCCTTTAGCTGCATGAGGAGGACAGTTCCCTTTCAAGGGAACTCAACGCTGCGTCAGCGAATGGCGCTATGGGAACGCCTTTGCGTGACCGCGTCTGAAGCACGTGTGCAAGATTGCCGAATGGCTAGACTGAACGTCAAGGGTGGGTGACGTCAGGACCAGGAAGCTATAAAAGAGCGTGGAACGCACACACATTCAGCTTTTGTGCCTTCAGCTGCGCGTGTGTGTGTTTGGTGAATGTTTAGGGCGCCCGAAAACCCGTGTGTGTTGAGTGAGAGAAAGAAGTGTGTGTTGAGTGAGAGAAAGAAAGTTTATAAAAATATGTCTTTCAAACCGTGTGTTCCCCCATGTGCTCGCTTTATAACGTGTGGGGATTCTCACGAGTTTTGTGTTGTTTGTTTGGGGGTGGATCATGCCCGGTCGGCGCTTGAGAGCGCATTGTGTGCATTGTGAAGCTCTCCCCCTCCGCACTCTCCGCTCTTGGCTGGCATGTGCAAATAAACATGCCCAGCCTGGCGGTTCTCATGGCGGCTTCCGTCATGAGGATCGCAGATGGACTTAGCCGATGTGATGGAGACGGGCCCGGCCCTTTCTCCTCCCCTCTCCGCTTCGTCCTCTCTCCATCTCGGTCAACATGCCCGTGCTGCGGTTCCTGTTGCCAGTGGAGGGAGTCCACACTTTCTGCTGTCTTCCTCTGAGGAGGGAGATTTCATTTCCCGGTTTCGGCATCGTCGCTCAAAGCCCAGGTTCTCCCATCAAAGCCTTGCAGGACTACCTCGGCTTTGGTGGGGAAAGCTTATTGCACCTGGATGCTCAGGGTTGTTCCCGCGCCCTGCTTCGGGACGCACTGGCGTCAGGGTACCATACGAGGCACGTACCGCCCCTTCTCAAGTGTACCCCAGCATTATCAGCTCTGGGTACCGACTTAATACAAGACTTAGAACCAGATGCCCCAAGGGGCTGGCTCCTCCAGCGAGTTACCTGGCAGCGTACAAACCTCTGCCAAACGCAAAAAATCTCCAACTTCAGACCAGTCCCGAGGGGCTGGTTCCCACAGTGGCTCACTTGGCGGCGCACCAACCTCCGCCAACCACTCTAAACGTACGACCAGACACCAGCCCCGAGGGGAAGGGTGGAAACTTCTGCCAAATATTTCATGTTGGGTTCTACGCATAGTAGAATTCTGGTATACGATTCAGTTCGGGCACAGCCCGCCTGCATTCCAAGGGGTGGTGTCCACCACGGTGGGTCCCCACCAAGCTCTGGTCATGGAACACGAAGTACAGACTCTCCTGGCAAAGGGGGCCATAGAGGTAGTTCCCCCTCCAGAGAGAGAAGCGGGCTTCTACAGCCGCTACTTCATAGTTCCCAAAAAGGATGGAGGCTTGCGGCCTATTCTAGATCTGCGCACCCTGAATCTTTCAGTAAAGAAGCTGAAGTTCAAGATGCTTACACTCAGACAGATTGTGTCTCAAATCCGTTCTGCGGACTGGTTTGTCACAATAGACATGAAAGACGCATACTTCCATGTCTCCATCCTACCGAAGCACAGGAAGTTCCTGAGGTTCGCTTTCGGGGGCGTAGCGTACCAATATCGGGTTCTCCCCTTCGGTCTAGCCCTGTCACCTCGCACCTTTACCAAATGTGTAGATGCTGCCCTGTCGCCGTTGCGCTTACGGGGCATTCGAATATTGAACTACATAGACGATTGGCTTATTCTGGCAGAGTCAGAAGCCTTAGCGGTCCAACATCGAGATGTTGTTCTCGCTCACATGAAGGAGTTGGGGGTTACGGCTGAACGCCAAGAAGAGTTCACTTTCTCCAGTTCAGAGAATAACTTTCCTAGGCGTAGAATGGGACTCGAGGGTCATGTCTGCCTGCCTTACCGCGGTGCGCATTCAAGCCATTCAGGCAGCCGTCAAGGGGCTCAAATTGCATCAACGAGTCACAGTCCTGCACTGGCAGCACATACTCGGTGTCATGGCAGTGGCAGCCAGCGTCATACCTCTGGGCCTGCTACACATGAGACCTCTCCAATGGTGGCTCAAATCCAAAGGGTTTTCCCCGAGGGGGAACCCTTCCCGCATCATTCAGGTCACCCACAGGTGTCTGAGGGTACTAGCGGTGTGGGGCAAACCTGGGTTTCTCTCCCAGGGCCCGACATTTGGGTCAATATGTCGTCGCGTAACGCTTATGACAGACGCATCCCTGTCAGGCTGGGGCGCGGTAATGGAAGACCGCTGCTCCAGAGGTCTATGGAGGGGCTGCCAGCTCGAGTGGCACATAAATTGCCTAGAGTTGATGGCGGTATGGCTTGCATTGAGGCAGTTCCTTCCTCACCTCAGCAACAACCACGTGTTGGTCCTGACGGACAACACATCAGCGGTTGCGTACATCAACCATCAAGGTGGTCTGCGGTCGCGCCCTCTTTACAAATTGGCACACCAGATCCTGTTGTGGTCCCAGGGGAAGCTGCTCTCACTCAGAGCAGCGTACATCCCGGGACGGTTGAATGTGGGAGCGGACGCCCTGTCGAGGCAGGGGCCGAGGCCAGGGGAATGGAGACTTCACCCCGAGGTGGTGAATCTGATCTGGGATACCTTTCTCCCAGCACAAGTGGACCTGTTTGCGTCTCAGGAGACGACACACTGTCCTTTATGGTTCTCCCTAGTACCTCCAGCCCCTCTGGGGCTGGATGCTCTCGTACATTCGTGGCCGAGGCTACGCTTGTATGCTTTTCCCCCGATCTCTCTGCTCCCAGGAGTCCTGGAACGGGTGCGCCAGCACAGGATTCGCCTGTTACTGGTGGCACCCCGCTGGCCGGCCCGAGTTTGGTTCTCGGACCTGATAGCACTCCTAGATAGAAAGACCTTCTGTCTCAGGAGCAAGGCACTGTCCTTCACCCTTGCCCAGAGATGTGGAAACTGTGGGTCTGGCCCTGAGGGGGCCAGCTTCGTCGGCTCGGGTCTCTCGACCGAGGTTGTAGCAACCATCTTGCAATCCAGGGCTGTCTCCACGAGGAAGCTGTACGCCTTGAAATGGGAAGTCTTCTCTTACTGGTGTTCAGATCGACGTCAAGATCCAGTTAACTGCCCGATTAGCGTGGTTCTGGAATTCTTGCAAGATCGTTTTTCTTCGGGGCTTATGCCCTCTACGGTCAAGGTCTATGCGGCTGCCGTATCTGCCTTTCATAGCCTTGTCCACGGCCAGTCTGTGGAGTCGAGACCCGCTGGTTATCACGCTTCCTTCGCGGGCACTAGGAGGCTGAGGCGGTGTTACGTGCCAGAGTCCCCGTGGGATCTGGCGGTGGTACTTCAAGGGTTGTCGGTGGCACCGTTCGAACCCATTGAGGCCGTTTCGGTCAAATTTCTGACCCTCAAGAACGTGTTCTTGCTGGCAGTATCTTCCCTGAAGAGAGTTGGTGATCTCCAAGCTCTCTCAGTCTCTCCTTCTTGCCTGGCTTTTTCCCCAGGCATGGTTAAGGCTTTTCTGTACCCTAAAGAGGGTTATGTACCGAAAGTACCCACCAATGTGCGAGGCACATTACGTTGTAGGCCTTCTGTCCTCCTCCTTCCAGGATTCGGACCAGGAGAAAGCTAATCTTTCGTGTCCAGTGCGAGCACTGGACGCCTACGTTCACAGAACTGCTCCCTTGAGAAAGTCTGAGCAGTTGTTTGTTTTGGTCCTCCCAGCACTGGGGTGCCGGCGACCAAACAATCTCTTAGCAGGTGGATAGTCGAGGCTATCTCACTGGCTTATGGAGCCTCTGGACAGCAGTCTCCACTGTCTGTCAAGGCTCACTCAACTAAGGGTATGGCGGCCTCTAAGGCCTTACGGTCAGGGGCTACGCTCGAAGATGTGTGTAATGCGGCCGGCTGGTCCTCGCCGCTCACGTTCGTGCGTTTTTATGACTTGGACCTGGCTTCCACGCCAGGTGCCCATGTTCTGCAGCCCTGAGGGGCTTGTTTTCTACGAATAACAGCCAGGAAATCTCGCTGGGTATTCTATGTATCTGACTTGCGGCAAGTAGGGTCTTGTCTCTCGTCCTCTTTGGGGCCTGGCTCGAGGGCCAGGACCCCGTGACAGGGGTTCCCATGCACCTCGGCCCTGAGGGGTCGACTTGTACTTGGACACCGGCCAGCTGAGTCTCGCCGTGTGTTTCCAGCTTTCCGGTTCTGGCTCGAGAGCCAGCTACCTGCACTTGGGTTTCTGCTCCTTTGCACTTTCCCCGGGGGCCCGGTGGGGCCCTGGTGACTTCCATCGCAGTGGGTGAGCCCATGCGTTTCGGCTTATTTGGTTACCGGCCAGTGAATCTCGCTGTGTGTTCCCTGTATGTTCTTATATCAGGACTGAGGTCCTACATATCTTGCCCTTACGGGCCTTCTCGGAGTAGTTGTAAACGGCCAGGAAATCTCGCCGTCTCACTCCCTTATGGCGTTCTGGCTTGCGAGCCAGGGTCTACGCTTAACCTGTCGAGGTAGTTCCTCTTATTGTGCTCTACGGATTCACACTTCCAGGGACTTGCTCTGACGCGGCGGCGCTGGGATTGCGTTCCCATAGCGTCATTAAGCTGGCGCAGCGTTGAGTTCCTTGAAAGGGAACGCCTCAGGTTACGTGTAACCCTTGTTCCCTGAGAGGGAATGAGACGCTGCGTCTTCCGGCCATACTCCCTGCATGCCTGGGCGCAGCTTCGGCACTTTACGCTGAATGTGTGTGCGTTCCACGCTCTTTTATAGCTTCCTGGTCCTGACGTCACCCGCCCTTGACGTTCAGTCTAGCCATTCGGCAATCTTGCACACGCAGCTTCAGGCCGTCATCGCATGCGTCCCATAGCGTCATTCGCTGACGCAGCGTCTCGTTCCCTCTCAGGGAACAAGGGTTACATACGTAACCTGAGACGTTTTTTGCTCTCAGACTGAGTGATAAACCATGAACCAAAACTACACGCTGTCTTTAAGTTACATAAGTTTATGTTATACACTAAATTTTTTTAGGCTAAAGTCTCTCACACACAGGTTTGGTCTCTGTATTTTTTCTCTGTTTCTTAAATATACAATTACCTCCCACTAGCAGTATAATGCCCCCTGTCATGGCCGTTCGAGACTTGCAAACTTTATCATCAGCTCCACAAGTGGTGCACTTCATCCCCATGCAGGCCATGCCCAGTCCAGCAATGGATACTATAATACCCACAATCATTAGCGCACGTGTCGCCTGAAGATCACCTGACAGAAAAGTTAACAGAAGAACAGAGAAAGAATTGTCAAACAGAATGCAGGTTCTTTTCTCTTTTATACTCCTGTTGTGCTCCCATACTGATAAAAGTTTGTTTAAATCATAGCTCTAGGCAACAGTAACACAGATGTTAACTGATATACCTGGTAACCACTGAACTAATGCACTAATGCACATAGTCTGTAAACTATAATAAAAAAAGGCAAAATGTCCTAAAACAAATTCTGTATTACTAAGAAAATAAAGCTGAAAAAAAAGGCCAGTCCAACCAGAACCAGTCTGTGCCAGTTCATTCTTGTACATGTACACACAAAACCCACCATGAGAGGGAAAGTAAGAAAAAAAGTGTGAAAGGCTTTAGTAAAGTAGAAGAATTATTTCTCTCCTTTATTCATTGAAACACAGTAAGGCATCTCTTGCCAGCCATAGAAAACAGTCAGCTGTGGAATTTACAGGGACACCCTCCATCCTAACTCAACCTGCTGTCAGGTGCAGTTCCAGCTGGTTTAAGCTAGAAGTTTCCTGCAGTTTTCTCAGAAATCAGCACTAAGTTTATGCACAGTAAATACACTAATTCAAGAGGGAGTGAACCTTGAGAAATAAATCACATTTTCAAGAGTCTACATCATAATGTCTAGAATGGTTATTGTGATCCTGTTAACGTGAGGCGGTGTGCATAAGGTGGTTTCCTAGCATAGTTCTTGGGAAATGTTTGTATGACAACACTTCAGTTATTCAGCTACAGAATCATTACTGTGGTGGTTGGGTATGTTAACATTATTACTTTACCAGGTAGCTAGAACATTCTTCTTTGCTGCTGTCACCATGGCTACCTGTCCTGCTTTGTTACATCACAGGCGTACTGTAGATTCAAGGCCCTGAGACCATCATTTATTAATTACAGCCAGGATTTTTAAATGTGTGTGTGTGAAGAAGACAGGGTGGGGGATTTTAGCTACAGATGCCAGATCATTCTTAACCAGAAAACACACAGCAAATATGCAGCAGTGTACACAACACATGCAACTAATCTGTTGAGAAATTTAATACGTTATTAAATACTCATTTTCAATGACATTGTTTTCTGTGGCCTTGACTAACATATGGTGTTTAACCTGTACAGGCTGCAACATACAAATAGTGTGATATGAATTTAGTTAATTCAGAGAGTGATTTTAAAGTATAGTGTTTCCATATCAACCTGTTTTTGGTCAACTGGTTTACATTACCATCTACAAATTTAGATGCACTTGACTAAAATGTTTCTCATTATCTTATATCTAATCTGAAGGCATACTGTATGCTATGTAATGGTCGAAATTAGTTTGTATAGACAAAATATATTTTTGTCAACATATTTTCTTTAACTACAAATACAATTACGCTGGCTGATTAAAGGCCAACAGTATAGTTTTATACAGGGTAACACTGAAGAAGCTAAAACATAATTAAACTATATTCTAAGTTTAATTTAACTTTACCTTAGTCACAACATTTGTGTTTAGTCCCATTTGTGTTTTTACATAGCTTATAAACGCTTTCAAATACTATAAATGTGTGGAAATAAATGTGTGTTTTCTTTCTGAACACAGCACAGTCACTGCCGTGAGATAATAATGGGTTAATACTTACTGTCTAATTGTAGGATGGAGTCGTAGATTTTGCACTGAAGCTGCCCCGTGCTCTGAAAAGCGCAGGACATCCACAGTCCCTGGTAGGTGGCGACTGCTGTGATAATACTGTCCCCAACATACGCGGACATCTTCCACTGCGGCAGGACGGTGCCCACGATCAGTCCAATGATGCCAATCAGAGAGAGACCAAATCCAAGCAACTGAACGCCTGAGTTTGCCATTGTGTTTAGACTTTATGGCAAGCTGAGAATCACTTGGTTTAAAACTTATGAAAAGTCAGCCTTACGAAATCTTGCGCTCCTATTCTCGATTCCGGATCTCCGCACCTGCTACTTTCTGGGGACCCTCTCCTAAAACTTTTCGTGACGTTGATAAAATGATCTCCAAGTCAGTAATATTGCTCAGCTAACGGTACCTCTCCACAGATGCCAGAAGCAGTCGAGAGGCATAGCGGTTTGTGCAAGATGCCCGTGACGTCACATCGGAAAAAAACATTCACATCCTTTTATAAAACACCTACCAACAGATCAACATGCTCCTTTCCACAAAAGACAGACAAACATTTGCTTTTTGACTTCACAGTTACTCAAATTGACATTAAATTCCTTACTGTTAATCAAATTGTTTTATTTTATGCATAATAAAACCTTCATATGCTTCAAAGAGGAACCATCCAACATTGGTCTGCTGTTGCCTACATCACTCTTTACATTCTCTGAAGTGTGACCATATCCACATAAACATACTTTATGGAAGTATATTTTCTATGACTCTGCATGACACAATGGTGTGTGAGACTTTGCGATCAGCACAGTAAGTTTTTTATCAGTTATCGTTTATCTTGGATAAATTCCAATATGTGCTAAGGGAGGACAACACATTGTCTTGTACATAAGAACAAGTCTGTCACGTCCAAACGCTCCATCAGGTGACCTCCACACTTCCTGCGTGGTCCAACGAGGGAGAAAAACCCTCGAACACTGTCAACTATTGTCTGTTGTGCAGAATCGGCTCCAATGGTACAATCTATAGAAGAAAAAATATCCATAACCTGAAAAAAAGAGAATATAATATCAAAGAGGAAATGATTTTTAAATTATAATATGTTTATGTCTGATAGCCTGCTGAAATTGTGTTTTAACTTTGATGGGAATATAAACTTAAAGATATTTATAAACAATTTAATATGTTATTTACTCACTTGATTCTTTCTTTATGTATCTGTCACTTTAATAACTTTAGGTACTGTCTTTGCTCGAGTGGTTAACAAAGTGAAAATGTCACTAAAAAAAACATTCTCAAACTTGATTCTTAACTTACTATTGTGTATTACTAAAATATATAAGAGAGTTGAATGTAAAGAATGAAGAAGTTGTAAAGAACGGAAGAATAACAGATAAAAGAGAGGATGCCTGTCTTTACTTCAGAAATTTTGAAATTAGCACACGCCCCTGGCAACACTTGGCAACGTGATTTATCTGTCACCCGACTGGCTGGAATCCTCTGGGCCAAATAGCTTTGAAATACAAAAGAAACTTTGACTTTTTCTAAGCTTCTGTCCACATTCATTTCCAGTAAACAGACATTTGTTCTAGAGGCACTATGACACTCAATAAAGGGGGGGGGCAGACAGAGGTAAATCACAAGCGCAACAGAAACCCCCTTCATGTCTTTTCTTTTAGTTGGCTCCAGGGCTTTTTTACAGACAAAAACAGTGATTAAACTGGTGAAATCCACCATTGAAGTCTACTGAACCATTGGCAATAAAACATTGGCCTCTGGTTTTCCCTCAAAAGTGGTAACTCTGCTAAAGAGGTTTTCTTATTTTGTTGTCTTTTACATCTAGTTTCCTTTGCAAAAATGTAGGTAAACAGGCCAAACTGGAGTACCCAATTAAATCATTCTAATTTCAGTCAAAATCATTAACCCTAATTAAATTCAGTGCTTGATATTACCCATATTAGCTGTAAGCCGGTTTAACACTAACACAATTATAAATAAATTAAATCACAACTAATAATCCAGACCAACTAAAAATTCAGATCTACATAGCTTCAAATTTTATTAAATTTAGTAAATTGCTCCAAATCAAATAATTTTTATTAAATTACTGATTGCAGCTGTGATGCGTCAGAGGAGAAATGACCCTCTAAGTGAGCCTGGGTTCTTCCATGGTTTTTTCTCCATATATATATATGGAGAAAAACCTATACTTGAACTTAATCTAACTATATTAAAAGTATCACAGGGTCATCCAACAGCCTATATTGTTATCCCATGTTCATCAAACCTATGATATAGGGTGTTAATACGACTTAGTTTTGACCGCTGCAGCGACACTCTTCAGTGCTATAAATTGGTCCAGAGATGACGTACGTTTGTAAAAAGCTATATATATATATATATATAAAAGCTGTATGCTATAAACGGACTACACGACAGTCACGGCTTCAACGTCACCACCACCAAGCTTTCTCAAACTTGCTTGATAATGCTTGATAATTTTGCCCTAAATAAAATGTAAAGATTATGTTTTATTGTATTATGTTTGATTGTGTACTGTATTTGCACACCATTTGCCAATTCACCAAAAAAAAAACATGCTTACCACGTATAACTGTAGTCCCTTTTAGCAACTTATTAGCAACTCGCTGTTTTTAAGACATTGTATAGCTTTAAAAAGCACCAGTGGGTCATTACCGGTGTGTTTTATTTTGTAGAATAACATATTTAGAGCGTTTGTTGACTGTAGACCTAATTTCAGGCATGTAACCAAAAACCCATTCAAAAATCCCATTGACTTTGGGGCGATGGGACCGGAAGTGGTAAAATGCTAACTTGCTTCTGGGTTTTGCATACAAACTTACATCTTCTTCTTGTATTGTTTGTTGGCGTACCGCCACCAACTGGACTGGAGTGTGAAGCATTGATGAGGAAGAAACAAATTAATTTTTTAAAAATGTAATTCTTTCTGTTATTTTAAGATAATTGAGTATTTCTCTCTGCACTCTTGAACGTTCCGAAGCACAATTTAATAGATTTGATAAACTAAAATTGATTATACCTATATCCTTTCATTTCTTTTTCAACTCATCTCTTTCTTTGATAAACACTGTACAATGTAAAGTACATGCTCAATAGTCTCCGCTTCACTACAGGATATACACAATTTAGTATGATGTTTCCCTATTTTAAACAATGAATGATTTAATAAAGAATGTCCTATATATTCAATTATATATTATCATTCTTGAAATGATAATATCTTCTCTCCTTATTGTTGAGGCACACTCTCCCTTTACCAACTCGATTTTGAATGTTGTATAAGTGCCTGCCCTTTATTTCCCTATTTTTTATTAATGTGATCTTTAATTATTCCTTTTATTTCTGCTTTACAAAAGTATGTCATCCCTGGACCACTCTATTATATTGATTATATTCGGCGATATGCTATATCACACAGGAATTTAAGACATGATATGACAAAAACAATAGACATGACAAAGAAACTTACAAAACTTTATATTTTGAGCCATGTTACATTTTACTTGCTTACAGAACCCATGTTTTTTAGGAATAAAATTGTATTCAGCAGGCTAAGTTCTATTTATTAAACAAAAGCACGTAAAAATATCATATATTACATCTTGTCTTATTGGTAGTGACATACATTTTACAACAATAAACATGAAAAGAGAGATACAAAACTTGCAAAAACAATAAGAATCTTGAAACTTTTCAAATTTGTCATTCTGTAAATGATTGCATTTGTCAATGCACATTGCTTATTTTTTTTACTTGTCATTATGTTATATTGTTATTTATTTTCGTTTATGCATATATGTTTATTTTATGATTATGGTGTTGTTTCTTCTTCTTTATTGTATCAATCTTTAATAAGAGAAGATCGTTCACTCATTTTGAGAACCCACCTCACACTTTCTTCTCCTTGCCGGTGTGTAATTCGGTATTCGGCCAATCACAGTGCGCTGGATCGCTGGCCAATCAGAGCACACTGTGCTTTTCAGATGCTGTTGGAACGTTGAGCTTTGTAAAACACGACGCGTTTCGACCATAGACATATATATGATTTCGACCATAGACTATTATATTTCTGGAAATTAACTTTCACATGTAAGACTTAAAAGTTATTTTTTTGTATTTGGTCATTAAAACATTTTGTTGACACTATGCCAGTAGGAGTCAGACCATAGAAATAGAAATATATCTAAAATCAAGTATATAAATATATATAAATCAAGTACTACTAGTTTTAATGGATTATTATTATTATTATTATACATATATGCAATATACATATTACTATTATCAAACTATTACTATTATATTATATTATGGTGCTATTTACAGTATTTATTTTATTGTTATTGTTGTTCTGCAATTGATTGGTTTATGATTTTTTTGACTGTTGTCCATATTCATATAGTTATACTACTGTATTATTTGCTATTTCATATTTATACTATATTACAAATATATTTAATGCACTGTTGTTGTAGGCTACCAGAAAGAATCCATCAGTTATTGTCTGGTTTTTTGAGTATATATCTGTAAATAACATTTTAATTCTGTGAAAAAAAATACAGAAAGGAGCCTGCCACTGTGATTGTATTTTTATATATGTTTGTTTTCTCAAATATGGTAGATTATTACTTAAGATGCACATTACTATTTTTCTTTAAAAAAAAACTAACAGACAGCAGATAGAGATAACAACGTCAATCCACCTGTCACTCAAGTGGCCACGCCCATAATTATATAAATTATATAAATTATATTAAATAAAAATATAAATTCACCTCCCTCACAGTTGTCACGAAGGGACAAAATACTTTTTTGTACCAGGCTGTAAACATGTTTTTTTCTGCTGTAAAGTTGGGCATTTTAGGAGTCTATGGGATTGACTCCTGTTTGGAGCCAGCCTTAAGCGGCCAGTCCGCAGTTTTAGTCACTTCCGTGTTGGTTTCAAGAGAGGGAGCGGGAAGTTGCCGCTTGGTTTCGACGCGTAATGATGGTCACAAACATAGGCGGAGTTTGAGGGGCTTTGTGCAATGTATGACAGTCAAAGTTAAAATATTTAAAAATGTGTTTAAAAAAACAACAACACTTTATTTTAATATTTTCTTAATTTAGGGATTACTCACTACAGTTACAATACATTTGGTCTGTGAATTGATTTTTTCATATTTAATGGGATTGGAACCGTAATCAATCGGTAAGAACTGGAGCCTGAAAATTTATCTTACCATACCCAACCCTAGTTGTAATATGCTTGTCTGACTTCATATCCTAATGGCTTGATGATGAGTGCAATCCAGTAAGGATCTAACAAGCCACTGCTGAAATACAGGCACATGTTGAACAGAAGGGGAGTAGTGGGCCCAATTCAATAACGTTGCATTTTTTTCTGATATTATTTACAGTAACAGTAACAGTTTTATACTGTGGTTTGACCTGATTTGATTAGCAGCAATTTTGTTGATGCTGGTATTTTCACTTTAATTTCTAGAGACTAAAAAATAATGATTTACAGTATGATGAATGAATTCCTTTTTTCCCAAAAATGCCATTTTCAAGTATCCATAGTTCCAAAGCTATGAGATGACACTGTTGTTAGGACATTTATTGTAAAGTTTTGTCAAAGTCCTGTTAAAGTTTACGTGACATGTTTTTTACTGTCTACACTCTAAAAATGGTGCTTCCTTTAAAGTGCTATATAGCAACACTACTGTATAAAGAATCTGTTAAGCACCTGTATGGTTCTTCAGTAGTTCTTTGGAGTGGTTAAGGTGCTATATGGCACCTAATGGTCCTACATAGCACTAACTGAGTGCTATACAGCACTTAAAGTGGTTCCCCTACTATTACAAGCAAATAAACACTTCTAGTGCTATTTAGCACCATTTGTTTTTAGAGTGGATCTATGGCAACCGTGAAGTTACATTTTTCTACAGAAAATAGTTTTTCTGTAGAAAACAAAGAATGTTGGGATAAATTATGATAAAATGTGTTATTGTTATGATAAATTTGTAATTTACACGAAGAGTACAATAGAAAAACATACACAATAAAGTGAAAAGTAAACAGAAAATGTTTTTAAGCATTTTACAAGCACAGTGACGAAATGTAAAGAAGCAGGCATGTTCTAATAAACCTGAAACAAAAGCTGAGAACATTGTTAATTGTACTCTGGCGCCCTCTTGAGTCAATCAATAGAAACTACAGTCCCTGTTGAGTGGCTGCGTGGTTATAGTTTGGGGTTGCTCAGGAAAATGGTTTGTCTGGAGTGTAGTTGAAACTGGCATCCAGAAACATGGCCAGTGTGCCCAATGTAGTAATGATGACAAAGAGCCAGAGAAAAAGGCGGTCCAACACCACTGCAATGTACTGCCAGTCATCCGTCATCTACAAAAACACACACACATGCACAAAACAATGAGCTTGTTTATCGGTATGACACAGGAGGATGTTTATTGTTAATTTATGAATAATCATGAGAATGTTACGAGAGAGACAGAGAGGAAAAGCATTAGATAAGCCTGTTTGTGTATCTGCGTATGTGTAGAAAAACAGGTAAAGAAGAAGAGAGAATGTGTTGTGTGAATGGCTTTGTATGAATTTTACAGTAGACTTACAGTATCATCCACATCCTGTTTCTTCAGTTGTTCAGCCATGTAAGTGATAGCGGCAATAGCGGATTTGAGATTGGGTGGCAGAACGAGACAATAGTTGTCACTGTTTGAAAATCGTTGCAACTTCACAGTGCTCTCATTATGACTAGAACACAAACACACACACAAATTATGATTAACCCTAAACTTATAAAGTTCATAAGTATACAGACATATTTCTTTAACCATGGGCACTTGATCTCTCAGACATAGATTTTTCATCAATTTACAGTTTTAATCTTTTTTTGTTAAAGACTGTTTTAAAAACCTTATAAAGCAGCTCATCAAATACCATATAAAGATTTTGTGGGATTGTATTCTACAATACTTCTACAGCATTCTTTTAATCTTAAAAAAGGTTGTGTTTATTTCAGTATTTATAAAGTAAGGGATATCGACGGTTAGCTGCGCATTAAAGGATTTTAATGCACGACGTGGACGCGAGAGAACCTGGTTGCCTTCGCAAAGTGCATTAAAATCATTTAATGCAGAGCTAGCCGTCGTTATCCCGCTTATACCATGGTCATTTGCCAAGTTAAAACAAGTTCAAGCTGTTATTGATGTTTACAGTGCAACTTTAACGTCGTAAAAACGACGGTTATTTTGATCCGTTCCGGCTCGGTAGTTTCGGGCAGGCTCGCAGAACCAGCACTCTTCTCGCTTTAAATCCGTCACAGAGATAAAATAAGGTGATAGAATTGCGTTTATTTAAACGAATTATAGCATTAATTTGATGTAATTATTAAGAGAGAGAGAGATGCGCGTGTGAATTACCGATGCTCTAGTGAAGCTGCGAGATTCCCACAGATCAAAAGCAGTAACGTTATCCACTCGTTGAAGAAAAAAGCATAATGGAGTGCTTTTTTAACGAGTGTAATAAGGTTATTTATAAATGAAATTCGCGGGACAACAGTTCGGTGCTGTTTCTGTGTGCACAGGTATGACCTCTGATCTGTGGTGGGGTTTTAATGCATACCTTCCAGCCAATCAGAATAGAGTATTCAGACAGACCATGGTATAATACATCTCTAAAATCAAAAGATTTAACTGTTAACATTAGTTAATGCACAATAAACTAACATGAACATTTTTACTGGAATTAGATTAATACATGTGGAAAACTTTATTGTTTATTGTTAGTTCATGTTAGTTGTTCAGTTGTAATATCATAGTGAAGAAATCTGTGTAGTGTGATCTAGTGTATTGTAGTGCGTTGCAGCTTTGAACAATACACATCATTGTGTTGTATTGAGCACACTGTGGAGGTCAGTTATGTGTTACTCTGTGCTATAATGGGAATGAATCTGTCATATGGTGCAGAATAAGTTTGTCTAGAAATGACCTTTCCTCTTTTACATTCCTATACTCTCAAGGGGCGTTTTTTTCCAACAGGGATTATACAGAGACCACCTGTGAGGCACATGACACGCACAGTAAATGAGATGCATACCAATATACACAAGGGCTCGTAATGTATAGCACTTGTCTCCACACACCTGTGGGGTACACACTCCTAGTTATACATGAAAAAACCCTACATAAATGGTTTTCTACATAGACACAATATATAATGTTTAAGCAACATAAACAAAAATACAAATACATACACAAATAATATTGAAACATACAAATCTATAATATTGTGCTTTACGCGCTTGTTTTTATCCAGCTAAAATAAAGACATTACTAGACACGTGCAATTCCACCTCTGTACTGCTTTTTTAATTTCAGTTTGATAAGCATCATTAAAGCAACAATCAGACTGCAACTATAACCAAACCTTTTAAGGCAGTTTTCTGAAACAGGTTTGATCTTTTGCTTTAAATTTCAGTTTAATTCCACACAACTTGCCAGAACCCCAACAGGTTTTTAACATTTTATTGCATGTGTGCTGTGTGCTTAGAGTGTATATTACTGTGACTTGTGCTCAGTGTGAGTATTACTGTGACTTGCAACAGCTGTTTGCCACTTTAGCTTGGCAATGACTTTACTTTTATAGTTTTTGTTTTGTCTCATTCATTTTACCATTAAAACTTAACATGAACAGTACTCGTGTTCATCTGTTGCAGATTAAACAAAGGTCAAGAAGCCCACTGCAAGCAATATCTGCATATACTATAATACCACCCAACCAAAGACATTATTGACCAGGGTTATTATTGCCATGGTGATGACAATATCAAACAAGCTACAACAAATGGATTGAGGGCTGCACGCAGGCTGCGGGGCACGTGTTGTCTTGTGCCATTGGCTAAGTGACTTCTGTTTGAAATACAGATTCTGCATCCATAAAGACTGGCGTCATGTCTTGAAGGACTTATGAGCTCTGCACTGTAATATAAGCTCTGGTGGCTTGCAGTCATCTTAAATCAACCTGTTAGACTGTCTAAAGAGGGTGGGCACATGCTGTGGCACCAGAGTATGGACAGCACAGTGGCAGGGTCACAATATTCTAAAAAAGGGAGGAAAGGATACAAAAGTCTAAAGAGAGAGGAGAAGGAAAGAGAGAGATAGAGAGAACAGACAATATGTCTATGTGCCTGTGAAGCGATTCACTATTTTAAGTTCATTATCACTGACAGGTGGAGATTCTGACAATACTACACACTGTACACTCAAGCAGAGTGGAATGTACACAGTCGTGTACGACTGCACACGTGTTTTCAGAGAAAACCCCTCCTCTGTGCCCGGCACTTTCCTGTTGTTCATGTGTGCATTACACTCTAATGCCTAAACTCAACAAGGGCTTATGCTCTGGCGACTTTGGAGGGCTGACTGAGCCTAAATGGTCTGAGATCAAATGCCATTAGATTGAGAGGGGAACATGCCAGCACAGAGACTTTCATCATCCCTCAGCCCTGATCCGTGTTTATGAGAGTTGGTTAAAAGCAAGCAATATCACCAACACCACAGTCTTAACAATAATTACTGAAAGAGTAGACTTCATTCAAAGACACAAAGTCTACTCTTTTACTATTATCATCTAAGTCAGATAAAAAAAAAGTGGCTTCCCGTGATATTTCCCAACTATTTAGATGTATATAAAATTGATATGTGACCAACTGTATTTACACACCAGTTAGTAGCTCACGCATTCCCTTGAGATTTAAAGGGGTCATACAAGGGTTCTAAAAAGAACATTATTTTGTGGTTTAATACATTGTGTTTACGCGGTTTTAGGTTAAAAAAAGTAATTATTTTACATATACCGAGACTATTGTTGCTCTTCTCTGCCCTGCCTTTCTGAAACTATTTTCTGATTTTTACAAAGCTCATCTGAATACTGAATAAGCTAATACTGAAAAGCGCGGTGTGCTCTGATTGGCCGGTGATCCAGTGCATTGTGATTGGAAATGTTACGCCCCTTACCATATTTAAAAACAAAGCGTCTACACGACATGTTGGCACTGGCAGCAACAATACTACAGCGAGAGTAGTCTATACATTCAGGCAGTTTGGAAACTTTGCCCCCACATACTGACATACAAATGTGGGTTTAACGTTTGTAACATTTACAAAGAATATCTCTTTGGCTTTGAGACTTTTGCAGATCTTATACATGCACAAACAGCTACATAGCACACTAAAGAAAGGAAAGGAAAACAAGAAATCACATCATATGACCCCTTTAAACATTCTAGCTATCAGCTCAGATGTTTCCCACTGCTATTCCTCCAATGACAATGATACCTGTGGCCAGTATAAATAACATTTCACAAATTTTTGAAGAAGTGCTTATTCCAAATAAAAGTATTCTGGCTTGACTAATATTATATATAATACTTACCTTGCCCTCCATGGCATTACCAGTGCTGGGTTGATCTTACGGATAAAGTATTCACCTCCAGGTCTGAGGCCTTGATCCAAACATCCTAGTGAGACACTTTCTTTAGGCTCTTCCTTTATTGGCTCCTCAGGCTGGGGCCTCAGCACACCCAGATACCGAGGGAGGAAGTTGATGAACACCTGCAGAATGGTTGATAAAATTGAGGAGGAATAAAAGCAAATGGTACAAGCTGTGTATAGATAACTAACTATGCTGCTTTTTAAGTCAGGATCTTTCTGAATCTGATGTAGGTTTACCTTTCTGACCCATAAGGGCATGTGGTGCGTGCTAGGTGTCCTGTGGTGGAGGTTCAGGACCACCACGCTAAGAATGACTGAGAATGTCACCAAGATCATGGTGAACATGACATAGTTAACAATAATAGGAATGCCAAGAGATGTTTCTGGAACCTTGTCAGCCAGCAGTAGCATGAAAACAGTTAGAGCAATGAGGACTGAGATGGACAGAGTCATCTTCTCACCTGGGTAGGAAGTCATAATTACACGTTTTACATGTAAAAGAATCATTATGCAATTATGATGAACAGACAAGTGTGTTTAGAATCCCAACTATTCCATACTTTGCCTAAACTGAACTGGTCTGCAAATGCATAAAAGGCATCATCAGAGCAGTAGCAGTGGTTTAAATTGTTTAATTTGAAGACACTTACCTGCACCAGGTGGCAGATAGAAGACAAAAATGGCCAGCACGCTGGTGAGAATGCAGGGCACAATGATGTTAATAATATAGAACAGAGGTTTTCTCTCAATAATCAGGTAGAAAGTGATGTCCTCATAAAGGTCATCATGGACATTTTTTCTGCTGGGCTTATGACAAATTTGCCACTCACCATTCTCTTAGGGAAGAGAGAAGATTAATGAGAAAAACAGATATAAAAGGAAAGAGTGTATATGTGTTGATGTGTGTTTTATTTGACTGTTATTTTGGATGAATACACATAGCCTACATCCACACAAAGCCAGAAGTTTTTGTATCTGATCTTTTTTCCTCGTTCAAAAAATTCGTAAACACGGCGTCGACATGCGAAAGTTCTCCCTCATTTCATTCATTCATTTTGTTTTCGTAAAGCTAATAGACTTCTGTAGCACGAACACAAGCATGTCCGCCATTGCTATTGTTGTTGCTGTTACGTAGTAGTGTCTGACTAGGGTCAATACATGGTGTGATGACAATCATTGTTTCAGAAAATATACGGATTGGCTGTTCACATGAAAATGCAAGGGTGTTGTTTTTAGATTGATCAACTCTGGGACCTGGTTTCAGCCTCCCAAAATGCCAGATCTGTCTGGACAAAACGCTGATACAATACGAAACTTTCACGTATACAGTTAAACCCGTCTCCGTGTGGATGGGCTCATAGTTTTTGTGTCACTGGTTATCAGCTAAGGGTTACACATATTATCAGTTACATTTTTGCAGGTATTTAGTCTGACCCAAATAAAAACATTATTTAAAGTGAAAAGGAAATTATGTCACTCTTAAGAGGAAGTACCAGTGAATGCATTCTCATCAATCACAATTTCATGAATCTCGTTCCCATCTTCATCTAGACCATATTGAAGGTCCACTTCTGAAGAATCATATGTGTAAGAACGAAACACCATCGTGCAATTCTGCCAGTCAAATGGGAAGTATGCCACCTACAGGATAGATAAGATGTGGTCAGTTTGAATCACTAGGAAAATAATTCACAAAGTAAAATCTTTAAGCTAAAGTCACTATTAACTATTAAAGTTAGGCAAGTTTAATCAACATCATCTGTAACATCTGGAAAACAAAAAATGACCATATGACAAAAATTATATTTACATTAATGCACATAAAATGGATGACTATTTTTAGGAACCTAAAGCATTCCTTAAATTTAGGTTTCCTTTAACTGGTTTGCTACATGCTAACAAGTGTATGTGTACCTCTATGGAACATGTGCTGCGGTAGATGGCTGGTGGTAACCAAGTGACAGTTCCATCACTGTTCACTAGCACATTTACATACAGGGCAACATCAAACTGGCCATCATTACTATTGAACAGAGAGAGAGCATCTTATAGTCACATGCTGAACTCAGTGTGCCCTTTGCTTTGTGATCTTACAACTCTACCACAACAAAATAAACAGGTATTTGTTCTTGTAATATTTAAAAAGAATTGCTAAATCATTATGAAATTGCTATTATTAAAATTATTAATACAACACAGTAAAACATTTTCAAGTCAAAATGTTCTATTGACTTGTTGCATTAAAATTTTTCAATTGGCTTAATTAAAGTTTTTTGAAATGAAGGAACAGACTGCTGAGATCATAGACATAAGAATATACATACAGCGCATTGGCGCTGAATCGTACTTCTCAAGTGCCGCCATGTTACTGGTGTCAACTTCTCCATTAACCTCAGAGGAAAAATGCTTAGTTCGTGTGCAGTTTACAAATACTCGTTTGACTTTTACTTTTACGGTTTGTCACACAGTTAAAAACAGGCCCCGGGAATTACCTTTCACAAGTAAGACTGAACAGTTGTTTCTGGTTATATTTGGTTATTATAACAATATTTTGATATCGATTTGGCAAACGGAGACAGAGTGAGTGTTAATATCCATCGATATTGCTAGTTAGCCTTGAATGTTGAGACTTTATAGGAAAATCACAATATTTACCTTTATTTACATTTACCTTATTTTGTATTATACTATCATTTTATTAGTTGTAATTATTTTTTTTCTTCTTCTGAAAGTATTATACATATGCTATTTTATATTATTAATGTAATATCATATTATTCATTTTCTGTATTCTATCTATTAATAATAATAATAATAATTATTATTATTATTATACATACTATGTGATTCTATACTATATAATTTGACTATCATACTGTTTTACTTATTGTATTTGGTGTTTGTATATACTATATTTTGACTACAATATTCTACAACACTACATGCTATTTATTATTGCTTTTCCCAAATTATATTGTATTTGTATTATTTGTATTTGTATTTACACGTATATTAAACAAACACACACACCTATGGGATGTAAATAAATTAAGAGATGAAAATAAAAATTAAAACCAGATTAAGCGTTTTATTATAGAAAACTTTCCGCAAAATATGTGCCAAAATGCAAAATAAAATGAAATCTTTTCATTTTAACAGTGCCAGCGCACCCTCCCTGACAAATTGAAAAATAATATGCAATGGACCCTTCGCTAAGCCCCGCCCTCCTTAGTTACTGTTGTTACGCCTGTCAAGCTTTCGCGCTTTATGTTGTAGAATAATACGTGAACATATTTAGAGCGTTTGTTAACCATAGACCTTATTTCAGACATTTAACCAAAAACCTATTTAAAAATCCCATTGATTTTGGGGCGAAGGAACCGGAAGTGGTAAAATGCTAACTTGCTTCTGGGTTTTGCATACAAAAGTATGTCATCCCTGGACCACTCTCTTGTACCAACTGATAAATTTAGAAGGAACAAGTTAATAAAAAAATTGAGGTGGAGGTTGGAAGTTTTTACTGTGAACAATCAATAACAGGTAAAAGGGAAAACATTTGAGCTTGATCATTATGATCATATCTGTTTAGAAAGATTGTTCTCTTATTAAGATCGTAAGTAGAACAGCATAAAATCTGAGGATTTTCTATAACTTTCTATAACTAGTATTTAACCAAAAACTGTAATGGCCCAGTGAGACTGCACATTTAAAATGTGTTTATTTGAAAAGAGTCTTCTGAATGGTTAAAGTTATGTTATGGGAGCTTTGACTTACTAGTTGATGTACTGAACTTCAACTTACTTGTTGATAAGGTAGATGTCTGGTCGCCACACTTTTGTAGGAGGAATTCGCACAACGTTAATATTGTCATAGTCCTCAGGATTCCAAGATAACCTGTAATCAGTCCATGCCTTGAACAGAGAGCGAAAAAAACACCAAAGTCTGTTTACGGAAGTCTGTTCACTCCGCCGCCATGTTTGCAACGCATCTACTTCAATGGGGAAAGGCAGATATTTCAACAATCGCGATAATAAAATCGCAATTTAACAAAGTAGTTGTGACCAACAATTAAAACTGTCATTAAGTGTACCATAACCTTTGTTTCTTAAGGCTAAATTGTGCAAAAAAAAACATCTTTTTTGAGATCGATTAAGCTACTGCGCATGTGCACAGGTTGGCTAGTGCCTTACGAGCAGAGCCGTTGGCTTACAAGTCTCTGTAAACAGCCCCTCCCGTAGAGAAACGTCAGTCTTTATCGACTGGTGATGGGTTCTTTTTACTAGAAGGCGGGACTTTTTTAGCTAGAGCGGCATGATAACGGCAGTGGCGCATCTTGTTAATATTAAGTATCTTTGGAAATATGCGCACACAAACACGCACACAGGCGCACACACACACACAAACACACACATGCTGAGCATTTAAATGAAATTCACACAAATTTGCTGCATCAGAAGAAAACACCAGAGACCGCATTAAAAAGAAATGTTATAAAAAGTGACAAGTCAATATAACTGGAAAATAAACAGCAGTTATAAGGGGCGAAATAAATAATCTGCCTCTTACCATATTCATGAACACGTTGGTTGTCATCTCCTCATTCTTCTCATTCTGTGAGAGAGCAGAGACATGGAGATTAGTGCAGTGCTAACGCGTGTTGTGCGATGTATGCTGTCACAGTCACTCCTACCAAATGAAAGCTAATGTTCTATGCATGGCTTGATGGCATGCATGTAAAGCACTTGGTGAAAAAGCACTGAGTGCTAATGTTTCTCTAATGCTAGGGAAATGTTACAGAAGCATTGGCTGGGCGGCCCAGTAGGTGCTAGAGAGGTAGCCTACTGTGAACCTATATATATATATATATATATATATATATATATATATATATATATATATATATATATATATATATAGATCTGCATTGGAAAGTGTGTGTGTGTGTGTGTGTGTGTGTGTGTACTGTATCATACCAAGCTGATGAGCTGAACTAAAGTCATTCCCACTCTGACCATCACTCTTTCATTCCAGGTACGTGCTGGTCGCACCTTCAGGTTGTAATCATTAAACAAATCCTCCAGGAGCCTCTGTTCAGCTTCAGATGCCCCTGAACACACAAACATGTTGGGTTTCCATGTTTTATTTGGACTTTCCATAGACATACTGTAATTGCTTTTATACTATGCAAACTGCATATTGTATCCCCTAACCCTCACCCTAATCCTAACACTCACACAAACCTTTCTGCAGTTTTACATTTTCAAATAAACTAAACAATAAACAAATAAAATAAACATGTAAAAAATAAATTATTTACTAAAATAACAAAAAAAATGTCCCCACAAGGACTAACATGCACGCACACAGACTTCTATTGCTTTATATCAGGGTAATACTATTTTCTGTCCCAACACAGCACTCACAGAAATCGGTGCACATCATTTAATGAAGACTAACATGATCTAGAACATTTACAGTATGAGCATTTGAAGCTACAGCACACTAGGCAGTGTTTACCCGTTTACCATCCTTAACCAAACCCCTAAACCTAACATTCAGAGAAAACGTTTTAAATTTTTTACATTTTCAATAAAAATTTTTTTAAGGTATTTATTAAACAATTTGATATATAGGAACAGCTAATCCAGTAATCCAGCTAATCCAGTATGTCCCCATAAACCATATTTACATCGTTATTACGTATTACATCGTATAACTAAAAATTGTGTCCTGGTAAACCATACTGTACATACCAGAACATATACAGATTTTTTTGTTTGTTTTATTCTGTTTCTTAATTAAAAAAAACTGTGTATCTGTTTCTCCCTCTCCTTACATAACAGTTTATAGTTTTCTAAACTAGGTCTTAGTACCTGACCAACATTTGTAGAAGTCAGTGGTCTTACCGCTGTTTACGTTGTCCTTACTTTGTGCAAGGTCAAATATACTGTGCCACTGTAAATAGTGTATGCTTTGTAGTTTTGCATGCTGCATCACAGTTCTTGGAAGCACATAACTGACTTAAAATGGTGACTGTCACCTCCTACTATCTGTGATTAACTGTATTGAGTTTCTTTTGGGATTTTATGTGCGCAACAGTCTATTTAAAATAATTATGTAAGATAATTATTATACTGTCATTTTCAAATGCTCCTTCAATGCTCCTTGTTGATTTTGTGTTTCATAGTGTTTATTAGTTTTTTATTATTGCAGTGCTTTCTTTATATTCCTGTGAAGTATAGCACATAAATATAAAGGCATTTATAATGCCTTTAGCAAAAATGCTATAAATAAATGTGTTATGATATGAAAAGTATTTAACAAAAATGTGAACATAGATCTTACAGTACAGTATATTGTGATCATAAAATGACCCCACCAAAGGTCACACACAACACACAGTTATAATTACCTGTAAGATTCAGAAGCGAACAGCTCCACAGGACCCAAAGCAGAGCCTTCATTTTAAGCAGCCGTCTTCAACTCTTTATTTCCCACACTTTAGTTTCTTTACGTAGACTCACAGACTCACCTCCACAACTCACTACCACACATATTGATTCCCTGTGTAACACACCCAACCAGCACAGTGTGATTCTGATAATTTCCTATGCTGTTAGAAGGCCCTATGGCTGATGCAGTTACACCATGACATCTCTTCTCACTAAACCCTTCTCACTAAACATGCTCATGCCATATTTTTTCTCCTTTCTGTCTTGGAGGGTGTTTTGATTTGTGAAACACAGCTCTATGATTGGTTGGGACGCCAGAGGCAGCCCTGGCAGGCACCTGTTGATGGTGTGTGAGTGTGATATAGGGAGAGTAGCAAGCATGTGTGTGGGATATTTTTGGGGAGAACAAAAGGAAGAGGTGGGCATAACTGTTCCTCCGCAGTGAGAAGAGCAGACAAAAGTAAACATACACAAATATAAAAACGCATGCACATTAGTTGCATACTTTCGTGGGAACTTCCAATTCAGATTTGTTCATAACTACATTAAATTACCATAGACAATGCAAATCCGAAAATATAGCTTTAGCTATTTTAAGATAAATTAATCTCCTGTGAACCCCTTTTTATTGTGGGAATATACTCATTAGGACAATCTTTTTTGAGTTAATTTAGGACACAGATTGCACAAATGCAGAGACAAATTGCCCATATAAAGGGAAGAAGTTTTTTAAACCTTTCAACATACTGGTCTCTCTGTCTATGTACAAAATGTCTGTCTGTCTGTCTGTGTTGTGCTAAAGGCTGCATAGTGACAGCAGATACACATGATTAGCAGTTAGGAGTTTAGTTCAGAATTCATCAACCATGAAAACAGCATTGCAAAATTGACTTTTCTCAGTTTTAAAAATGTTATAAATGTTCTTCAGTAAATGTCGTAATATTTTGTAATATTAGCAATACATATACATTTATGCATTTGGCAGACACTTTTATCCAAAGTGACTTACATTGCATTATACTATACATTTATTTCTATGTATGTGCAATCCCTGGGATCGAACCCATGACCTTGGCGTTGTTAGTATACCATGCTCTGGATTTTGACTGCAAGCATGAATAGGCATATTGAATTCATGCATGAATAGGCAAATATTCAGACAAGCATAACACCAAATATTCTAGCAGCCATTGTAGAAACACTTTCCTGTAGTTGATATCCCATTCAACAGGAACCATTAAACACAAAATTTATAAAGCATTTTCTCTTCTATACAACAGTTAATTGGTACAATTAATATATAATCTATATATATGTAATCTATATATAATCTATAATCTTAATATGTATATAAATCTATACAGTTAGTCAATTGTGTTAGTATACAATTGTAACTGTAGTGCCTACAAGAAACTGCGGTAAAAAAGACCTGGTGCACACACAGAGATCTGTTTTACAGTATCTGGTAATTTTATAAAGGTCTTGTATAAAAATTTGTAGATTTGGGGATTGCAATGCATTACAGAGCAGTTAAAAGTAAAATTTCATTGAATATATTGAATCTATATTAAAAGTAGAGTGATCATGAAGGATAATGCGAGTGCAGTAGGTCACTTTGATTTCCCCTCCCTCTCTGACACTCATTCAAAGAACTACATGAAAGCTAAACAACAGGTGTCTTTCTCTATACCAGGTGGTGTATGAGAAAAGCTCGGAGGATCATCAGTGACTCCCTCAGGCCATTTACAACTGCATCTAACTGCACACTTCATACTGGACCATACAAAACACACACACACACACACACACACACACACACATTGCACTTTAAACACTAATCTGCTGCAATAAATGGATACCAGGTATGTCAAACAGTCTTCATTTCTGATTGTCTGGATATATTTTTCTTTATTCATCACATAAAACTTTCATTTAAAAAAAATCAACATGATTAAAGGCTAAAACAGCCTTCACATATAAAGGCATACATCACAGTACAGAAGAGCCTCTTACACATTACATAGTTTGCATAAATGCATATACTATTTGCATGAAAATAGGCATTCAGGTTCCTGTTCCAATTCAGGGCTAAAATTTTGCTGTTTATTGTGCATTGTTATATTAGTGGATAAAAATTAAAACAATTAAATATATATTTTCAGATAGAATATCAACAAAAGACTGACAAATACTGAGATTGTTACAGCCCTAATTATCCAAAACCACACAGAACAGGTCAGATTAAATCTTTTTACTTTTATACTTACTAATAACTGAAATACTATATGAAGGAATTGCTGTACTTTCACTCCTACAGTAAAATGCCACACCATAAAGCAGTGTACTTTTTACCACATCTCAGGTCAATGCTTTCAAAGTCAAAAGTCCATGGTTGGAAAGAAGACCCTTGGGTTTAAGGGCTTATAAAGGGGTCAGTGGGTGTGGCATTGAAGCTGGCATTAGCAAAAATGCCCAGTGTCCCAACGGTGGTAAAAATCACAAAGATCCAAAGAAAGAGTCGGTCAACCACCATAGCAACATACTGCCAATCCTCCTTTAACTGTGAAACAGACAGAATTGAAGACGGGGAAAGGAAAAGAAGAGATAGTGAGATAAAAATGAGAAGAGGAGGATGATGGGAAACAGAGAATAAGTGAAAAGTACAAAAGATTTACAGAGGTCGTACACATTGAAATAAATAGGAAGAATAGCATGTAATTCTATCGCAATTTTGTATTGTTATCTTTATAAATCTCTTACAGCTTCATAATCTTTCTCAGCCTGCAGCTGTTCTGCGATGTAGGTGATGGCCTCCACTGCTCCTTTCAGCTCTGGAGGAAGAGTGAGGTAATGACTGGGGCCGTTAATGAACTTCCTCAGGTCAGTGCATGGACCCTCTGGCTGGTACCTGCACCATAGGGCATAGAAAAGGTATATTATTACAGTGGGCAGTTTTTTGCATGTTTAACATAGCAAACTAATAGGCCAGAAAAGTACTCAAACAAAAAAATATACAAAAGCATAGTTATATATACGTTAATGCATAGGCATGTAGTAATTTTCTTTTGACTGTATCCAAATGGTATGAACACAGGCTAAAGGCTTAAACTAAAGCACGCTATTCCACATGGTGGGTCACATTACTTTGTCCTTCAGAAAGGGTGCAAGTGTTTAAAGCCTTAGAAAGTATTGGGCTGTGCGTCCTCCCTGCTGTGTGTCTGCGACTTTAAACTTAATCCCAAATCAGAAAAAGGCAGCTTCTCAAAACCCTTCAAGGTGACATACCATAGTTCTTTAATTTAGTAATTCATCTGCTTCATTATGCATTCTCTTTTTTCCTCCTGCTTTGCCCTCATTATCCTACTTTCAGATACAGCAACTGCCCATCCCATCACAAGGGGGCAGCGTGGTCCTTCATTTTCTAACAGCTCTCAACCCTGCTTGGGTATTCAGGTACAGGTACAGGAGCTCATTGCAAGAAGTCTGAGGTTTACCACTGAGTGTCAGTGACCTGAGCAAAACCCCATTAGACTGAGACATACGTTAATGCAAGGCTGAGAGGACACACTTCAGCACAGCAGATTGAGAAGAGAGAGTGTAGAAAAGGCTTAGCACAGCAGAGGAGTATGAGGAGGATTTGCACATGCCAGAAACCTGCTCTTATGATCACAGATTTGACAAACAAATATGTTTTGCATGCAATCCATATTTTTATTAACAGACAGTCTGTCCAAATATCTACCTGATATAATTTGTTCACAAAAAAATGTGCTATTGTTCGCTGGAAATTAATCTCATGCAAAATGTTGTCTAAGCTCTAAACATCCCTAGGACTGTTTAATAATGATATATATATATATAATATATATATATATATATATATATATATATATATATATATATATATATATATATACAGTGGTATAAAAAAAGTGGGTATCGCTATATATATGCGGTAGCATAGGGCCACCGCACCATGGGGGTAATTAAAGCGATGGTTAATTTTTTTTTTTTTTTTAAATAAAAGTTATATAAATTTATATAAAAGTTATATATATATATATAAAAAAGTTATATAAATTTTAGAGGACTAACAGGCTAGAGTAGGCTTCGGTGCCCTCATAAGATTCCATCATAGAATTTAGACATAGAAGGGTAATATCAGCTGAGTGGGGTGGGCGCTGGAGTGAGCAACAGTAACGTTAGTGAGTTGTAATTGAAACTTCGAAAATGGATAAAGCAAAAAGCTATCGGGGGCTAAAATAGAAAAGAAAGAGGGAAAAGGAGATGGCATGTCAAGGGATGCGACAGCAGCTAAATAAGTGGATGGTGAAAGGCAACAGGTAGGATTTAAAATGTGACGTCTATGCTTTTAGGCTTGCAAATACGTTATTCATGTTAACAGACTAGCTAGCGTTTGCTGACACTGGGAATGTAGCAGACAGAATATGTAGCTAGCTTAGAATATGCAAAACCGAGGTTGCTGAGCTGAAAACTGAAAAATATAAGGTAGCATGTACAATAAATGACAAGAATCTGGAAAACAACTTTAATATCTCTGGTTTACCGTGGAATCATGCATATATTTGCTACCAAACTTGGAGGCTTCCAAATATTAATGTTGACTGACAAGTGTTTACTAACTTACTGCAAAATAATGTTGCTGATATCTACATTTAGATTTTGGTTAAACCCTTTGGTACCAATCCCATGCATGACATATCTCAATTTTATTAAAGTAAAATGACAACTGGTAAATATAAGGTAGCATGCACAATAAATGACTAGAAGCTGGAAAACATTACTTATGCAATAAGGCTGGTTTATCATGGAAACAAATAGTTTTTTTTTTTTTACCATTAGCTGTTCATGTTAGATCAGCTGTGCTGTCAGACATACATATACATATATATATATGTGTACATATATACCATATAATTATGGTAGGCTTACAGTGGCTGTCTGATATACTTTAAAATAAACATTTATTATTTCAAACCCATACATGATGATGTCCGGCACACTTATTTATTTAGAAGGGGGGGGGGGGCGCCAAAATTTTTTGCTGCATACCCCTCTAACACTGGATAGTTGCGCCCCTGTATATATATATATACCTCATCGAATTGCTCTGATAGAGTGTCTCACATCTCTCTCAGCTTTTCCTTCTTTCCTTCTTTTTCATCTTACTTCATATTTTCCCCCACACCCACAGCTCTCTTAAGAGTGTAATTCTCAAGATGAGGTCGGATAAATATTGTACCCCAAAGTGTTTAGCCACACTTACACACTGAGTGTGGCTCAGTTATTACTGAGAACATCTTACAGACTTCCATTTTTTTTTACCAGGCTAATTTCCCATCCCCTAATCCTAGCCCTAAATGTTTTGGCATGACACACACAAACACACACACTATGTACCAACAATGTAAGAATTAGCTCAGGCCTTTGTTATGACTGGGGTCTTTTAAGATGCTTACTGCATAATTTATCATAATGAATAATTACAATCCAGCATAATATTTCAAGTGTGCTCAAGTGACAACAATGTTATCCCAGGAAGCCAGCCTTTTCTTTCATCCCCCAAAACCATTTTTTCCTATCCCTTTTATATTAATTAATGCCTAGCCTATTATCTATGACCCAAATGACCTGTGACCTCCAGGTAACCCTAGGAGCTTACCTGTTTGGTTTAGGGAAGAGGAAGCTGGTGTTATTTGGCTTGCGGATGAAGTACTCATCTGCCAGTCTGTTTATGGCTTGAGTGTTTTCCTTTTTGGGAGATTTCTCAAGAAACAGAGGGGTCTCCACTTTAGGTCGCAGCAGCCCCAGATACGGCGGTAACATGTGGATAAATATCTAGAAAAAAATGTCATTTACACTCTTTAGAATTTAAAAATCTTCTACATATTTTAAAACATTCATTTACTCATCATGTTAAGACAGATATTTTCATTTTTTAATGCAGCGCGCTTCTTTCCTAGGGCACATTTTGGTTCCCTCTGGCTGAAATCCCCTTTCACAGTAGGTGAAAATATTCATTATGTGAAAAAATTCAGTATTGAAAAAACAGTAGGCAAGAAATACTTGGATGGTCTACTGCTGCAGTCAGAGGAACACTCTTCTATCCCACACTGGTAAAACGAAAGGATCCTCCAGGAACCATTTGGGGTTTCTCACACTTCCACACTGGCAGAACCGTCAGGAGGACCTCTGAGGAACTTCAGAACTGAATTTGAAGTGCCTAAAGGATCCCATAAGTTTCTGCAAGAACTGCCAATAATGTTAATGGTTCCTCAGAGAACAGCTCTTTGTAAAAAAAAGTACTGGAGGTCCTTGCAACGGTTCCACTGGTGTGGCAGTGTGAGGTACCCCAAATGGTTCCTCGAGGATTCTTTAGTTTTTACAGTGCATGTTGAGGAGATAAAAAGCCAACAAATTTAAGGGTTCATAAAAAAAAGGAAAATTGTGAGCTTGTTGGATCTTTTCTCTTCCCCCACAAACAAGCGTACATACCCAGGGAGAAGAGTGAAACACTTTATCAGCGTGTACATTATCAGTTTAGGTGCTAGTTTTGTTTATTTATTTATTTGTCTGTCTATCTGTCTGTCAGTTCTTTTTTATAATCTGTCAGTTTTTTAATATTTTTGTTTAATGCAATCTCTGCTCTCACCTGAGACAATCAATTCTTCCCCCTTTCAAATAAGCTAATACGCCTAATAAAAGTCACTGAGACAAGATTTTATAGTGACATATGACATTTCATAAAAGAGCATATCTGTTAATAATTATTTAATTTGTTTGACTTAATTTGTATGTGCAGTATTTTTCATCTGTGCCTATTTTTTAAATGAATATTGTTTAAAATGATAGTTCATCTTGGGCGTAATGTCAAATGACGGCTCCCCCTGAGGTCGGGGTTGACTGATATGCCCCGAATACAGACGTCAAATGTCCGACTTGAGTGCTGTTCCAGACCTTTACTTCCACGTTTGAGGTGAGGAATATCCGAAATCCGAGTTGTCTGGAGCGCAGCATAAAACATCTAAAATGTGCAGTGCTAGGGCTGAGAAGTTCTGATCTAAAGAAAATGAAAGGGTGAAAGGGAGCTTGTCTATGCAAAACTTTATTGCATTGTTAGAGCGTACTAGGACTTTGCTACAGTTGCTAAGGTTTTCTGGGTGGTTTCTTACTGGACCGAGTATAACGTTTTTTAGATTAATCATGCCAGCAGGCAAAAACTGTAAGACTTATCTGTACAAACACTACAGAATAAAACTTACAGAAATTTTTAATACTTAGGGTGCATGTTTTTGGAAATTTAAGCAACAGTAAAAGTGATTATCAAGCACCACTAATTGGACATCATTTCCTTTTTTTACTTTTCTTTTTTTTTGCAATACATTAAAAGCACTATAGTGCTTCTTAAAATTAAATGTTGTTGAACAACAGTGAGGTAAAGATCACTGCCTCACTTTTCCTGCATGAGAAAGTGTCTAAGACAAAGAGACAGATTGCATATGTCCAGTACACACTCTTTCGGACATGATTTAACAGTCCTGAATATCCTACACTACAGAATTGACTTTGAAAACAAAAATGCAGTTTTTTACTATAATCTTACATTTAATCTTAGGTTATTTTAGTAATGCAAAGAAATTGATTTCTGGATTATTAACTAATTGCAATATTGTGACAAAAAAAAATGCTAATTTGTTCTGTCCCTGACTCATAAGATCTAATAGAGAAGTAATATGTTTACAAAAAAAATCCAATGATGGTTTATTGTACAGTTTTTAATTGGCTGATGGTGTTGTTTTGGGTTCACATTCTTGTGTAAGAATAAAAGAAAATGCTAAAAGAAAAATGGTTCTAAATCTGCCATTTTATCAGTAAGGCCATGAAAAAACACTGTCTCAAACTCTAGCAAGACTGGGTGACAAGTTCTTAAAATTACAATAAAGCTAAGCATTATTAGCTTTTAAAAATTGTAATAATTGTAGCTCTATCTGTAAGATTTCAGTAAAGCAAAAACCACAGAAATGCTTTTATGGCCTTGACTTGTACTCTCTCTCCTGTACTGACCTTGCGCACCCACAAGGGCATCTGGTGTGTGTTGGGTGAGCGATGGTGAAGGTTGAGCACCACAACACTGAGGATGACAGAGAAGGTGACCAGGATCATGGTAAACATGAGGTAGTTGACAATAGTGGGCACACCTAGTGAGGTTTCTGGGACTTTGTTGGCCAACAGTAGCAGGAAGACAGTTAAAGTCAGCAGCACATTGATAGAAAGACCCATCTTCTCTCCTGAGGAAAAACATATCACTACTTGATCACCTCATCCCTACAGGTGAAATGTATTTAATGGAATTAATTTACTAAATTGTTTAATCAGCAGTGAATTTAGCCTTTTGCTAATGATCTTTTCTTGATTTTTTTACACTTCTGCTAACCGATAAATTCAAAGATTCAAGAGCCATACCTGCGTCTGGTGGCAGATAGAAGTTGAAGATGGCAATGACAGTGATGAGGATACAGGGCAGGATGATGTTAAACACATAATACATGGGCTTTCTCTCAATGATCAGGTAGAAGGTGATGTCCTCATACAGGTCCTCTCGCACATTCTTTCTAGAAACCTTGTGACGGATGTGCCATTCTCCGCTTTCTGTGGTGAGAAAAGATGATAAAAAACTTAAGGGTATTGGTAGGTAAAGATTTTAAGCTAGAGAGTTTTAGTGGTAAAGTGTTTAAGTTTAGAATTATAGATTCTGCATTTATAGTTGACATTTTAAAAATACAATACATAGTTGAGTATAGGTTGAGTTTAAATGAATTCTACACTACTAAATGCTGCAAGTAAATGCTCACTGCCATAAACAAATGTTTGTTGTACTTTCTTCATATCATACTTGTAAAGTTACAAAAATGTAAAATTGTAAAAAAGTACTTTCATAATAAGACAGAGTGCATGAATTTATTTACATGCTAGACATAAATAATATTAGATAATAATATTATTATCTTATTAGAGACAATTGTTTTAAATTAAATTGAAAATGTTTTGTCTAAAAAGCTTTACCTGTGGATTTAATATTGGAATGGTACATCTGCAAGGTATCAGTGTAATTGAATATTGAGATATTACTGGAGTTAAAACTAAAAAAGTTTCACTAACTGTCTTGATACGAAATACATCAAAATGCAGTTCAAAAAGCATGAGTAGTTTGTTCCTTTCAGGCATTCATAGTTCAATGTATTTTTAACAAACAGTTAGCTGTTTTAACTTAGTTAGCAAAGTGTTTATAACAAACTGATGGATTAACCAGTATTTGCACATTACAGTTATTATGTACAAGAACTGCTTAAGGTAACAGTATGGGAATTTGTTTATTCAAAATAAACTTAACTCAATGACAGCGAATGTCGTTCAATAGATTATCAATAGATTATAACGGTTTCAATAGTTTATTTAGGCAGACCTTCAAAAATGCTGTTTCTGCATTTTAGTAGATCAATCCACTCCACTTAATGCAGCCTACAGTTTGGTTTCGCCTAGAGGCACTTTAGCCTATGAGGGCAGACAGGCAGTGGCTCAAGTCACATGGCCATATTCGATCATTTGAATGCATCTAGTATCCTAGTCTTAATTAAAACCTGAGGACCCCCAAAGGTAAATTTTTTGTGCTCTTTGGGGGTCCCTTAAAGCCTATAGGAGGTCCGAGACACGTCTGTCCGGTGCGCATTACTGGAAACGGCAGCGGAATGGTATTAATGAGGAAAGACGCTGTTATTAAAGAATCCACTCCTAGCACTTGGCCATGTGCCGCACCAGAACCGTTTTCGGAACAAAAACTTATTATTGCGTGCGGTTCCAAATCTTTTATAAAAACAGACCCAGTTTTTGTAAGTAATTGTTTCTCAACCCTAACCAAAAATTATTCAAACTGTACTTTATTTTGCTATCCTCACTCATAAATGAACTATAGTGTCCTGTACCTACTAGATAAAAAATATAAAAAATTATATCTGGTGTCTGAATAATTTTTGGTTAGACTGTAGTATTTGATGTATGAATTTCTAGAAGAAGCTGTATCATTAGACATTTAGGGTTAGGTTCATGCACTTTGATCTATAGTAAAGTAGTGCTGAGCATCGTTACCACTGAAGCCTGTGTCATAGACTATCTCTCGGATTTCATTCCCCTTTTTATCAATGGCATGCTGGAGATCTACTTCTGAGGAGTCGTATGTGTATGAGCGGAAAACCATGGTGCAGTTCTGCCAGTCAAACGGAAAGTATGTCACCTACAGAAATAGAACAGAGAAAAACAGGGTTTGTGTGGAAGCATTTGTGTGCAAGATTGTGACAAGGTGTGTATCCATCTTAATCACATCTTAATCATCTTTTAATCATCTCATCTGCTCTACAGTAATTATTTTTCACATATGTGAAGACCAGAGAGAACATCAAAGACAGGCAAACTATATCAAGGCTAAATAAAAGCAAATTTAAGTGAGTAAGAGAGAAAGTTTCACAAAACAACTATGTGTGTGGAAGAGAATGGGATGTTTTTACAATTACAAGATAAATAAAACTGTGTTAAAAGAAGAAATTCTCCCCAGCAGTAAATTAATATAAACTAGATAGAAAAGTTTGTCAAGACAAACTTTAGGTTGGCTTGAGAAAGCCTAGCCTGTAAATTTTAAGCAGTTGTAAAAGCTTAATCTAATCTTCAAATAGATTAGATAGATGTTTCGTGCATGATTAGCACGTTACTAGCATGATTCTAGCATTATTAGCAAGTTACTAGCATGATTAGCATGTTACTAGCAAGTTGCTAGCATGTTTCTAACATGTTTAAAGCATGATTAGCACGTTACTAGCATGATTCTAGCATGATTAGCAAGTTACTAGCATGATTAGCATGTTACTAGCATGATTCTAGCATGATTAACATGTTATTAGCAAGTTGCTAGCATGTTTCTAGCATGTTTAAAGCATGATTAGCACGTTACTAGCAAGATTCTGGCACGATTAGCATTTTACTAGAAAGTTGCTAGCATGTTTTTAGCATGTTTAAAGCATGATTAGCACGTTACTAACAAGATTCTAGCATGATTAGCAACTTACTAGCATGATTCTAGCATGATTAGCATGTTACTAGCAAGTTTAAAACATAATTAGCACGTTACTAGCATGATTCTAGCATGATTAGCAAGTTACTAGCATGATTCTAGCACGGTTAGCATGTTACTAGCAAGTGGCTAGCATGTTTCTAACATCATTACTATGGTGAATTTAGCCTGATTTACATTTACATTTACATTTAGGCATTTAGCTGACGCTTTTATCCAAAGCGACTTACAAATATTAGGAGACAATGAAGTGATACATCAAAAGCGGAAGCAATAGTACCAAGAAGTGCTTTCCTAAGTTTACAATGTTATGCAGTGCTAGATAAATACCTGTAGGGGAAGGAAAAGAAGGTTTTTTATTTTTTTATGCTGTCAGGGGTTCGTGGAAAAGGTTTGTTTTTAGTAGTTTTTTAAAGGAGGTGAGGGATGTGGCAGACCGGATTGCGTTAGGGAGATTATTCCACAAGCCGGGAACAGAGAAGGAGAAAGAGCCGAGAGAGATTTAGTGCCCTTCTGTGATGGTACCACCAGTCGGCGTTCATTAAGTTGAGCGTAGGGTTCTGGATGGGTTGTAGGTATGTAGAAGAGAGTTAAAGTATGAGGGTGCAGAGTTTGTGATGGTTTTAAATGTCAGCATTAATGATTTAAATTTAATGCGGGCCGCCACCGGTAGCCAATGGAGAGAGATGAAGAGTGGCATGACATGTGCTCTTTTGGGTTCCTGGAAGACAAGTCTTGCTGCAGCGTTCTGTATCATCTGCAGGGGTTTGATTGTTCGTGCAGGAAGACCAGCCAGAAGAGCATTGCAATAGTCCAGTCTGGAGATTACCATGGCTTGGACAAGCAGTTGGGCAGCGTGCTCTGTGAGGTATGGCCTGATTTCCTGATGTTGTAAAGTGCATATCTACAAGACCGTGCTATCCTTGAGATGTGTTTGGTAAAGGACAGCTGGTCATTGAAGATTACACCAAGGTTTCTAACTGATTTAGATGGTGTAATGGTGGTGTTGCCAATTTGAATTGTGAGGTTGTGTTGCGTTGCCGGTGAGGCCGGAAGTACCAGGAGCTCAGTTTTGGCAAGGTTTAGCTGAAGGTGGTGTTTAGTCATCCAAGATGAGATGTCATTCAGGCAGGCTGCAATGCATGATGCTATTGTGGGATCGTCTGGCTGGAAGGAGAAGAAAATCTGGGTGTCGTCAGCATAGCAGTGGTAATCAAAGCCATGTGATTGAATGATGGGACCCAGGGATGTTGTGTAGATGGAGAAGAGGAGTGGTGCAAGAACAGATCCCTGAGGAACGCCAGTGGCCATGGGATGGAGCTTTAGACAGCTCCCCATTCCATGACACCCTGAAGGACCTGTCTGAGAGGTAGGATTTAAACCATCGGAGTGGGGTACCTGTGATCCCTAGCGATGAGAGGGATGTCAGTAGGATCTGGTGGTTGACCGTGTCAAAGGCGGCGGAAAGATCCAGCAGAATGAGTACAGATGATTTAGACTCGGCTTTTGCCAGTCGCAGTGTCTCAGTGACTGACAGAAGTGCAGTCTCTGTGGAGTGGTTGCTCTTGAAACCGGACTGTCGTTTGTCCAGTAGTTCGTTCTGGGAGAGGTAGGATGAAATCTGATTAAAACAGCTTCGCTCCAGTGTCTTAGAGATGAACGGGAGGAGAGAGACAGGTCTGTAGCTATCGGTGAGGGAAGGGTTGAGAGTGGAGTTTTTAAGCAGCGGGTGACCCGGGCCTGCTTAAATGTGGTGGGGAAGGTGCCAGAGAGGAGTTAATAATGTGTGTGAGTGATGGAGTGGGTAGCTGGAGATGGATTGGAGCAGATGGGAGGGATTGGGTCAGTGGGCAGGTGGTGGGGTTGCAGGAGAGAAGTTTGGTAACTTCAGCATCGTTTAAAGTGGAAAAAGAGGAAAAATTGGAGCTGGGTGAAGCCTGTGTGTGTGCTGGGGTTTCAGAAGTTGAAAACTGGCTGCTGATGTTTTGTTTATGAAAAAGTTAGCAAAATCATCAGCTGATAATGACGAGGCAGGTGGGGAGGTGGAGAGGAGGGCTTAAAGGTTTGAAAAGTTTTTAGAATCTGATGTGTGAGTGATCTTTGTGATGTAATAAGATGTCTTTGCTGTGTGGACAGCAGCGGAGAAGGATTAAAGTAGTGACTGGTACTCACAGAGGTCGGTGGGTGTTTAAGTCTTCGCCATTTCCTTTCAGCAGCCCTGAGTTTGGTCCGATGATCCCTAAGGACGTCCGAAAGCCAAGGGCAGGGAGGGGAGGCACGAGCTGGTCTGGAGGATAGAGGGTAGAGGTTATCTAGACAGGATGTTAGTGTTGAACATAGGGTGTCCGTGGCTGTATTGGTATCCAGGGATGAGAAGTTGGAAGGGAGAGAGGATGATACCTCAGCAGAAAGTGTGCTGGGGGAAAGAGAGCAGAGGTTGCGCCTGAATGAAACAGATGTGGGTGTGGCTGTGTTGTTAGAGCTGAGATGTATGTTGCAAGTTATGAAGAAGTGATCGGAGATATGTAGGGGTAGGACAGTAGGATTTAAGGTGATGCAGTTGCGTGTGAAGATGAGGTCCAGTTGGTTTCCTGATTTATGAGTAGCGGTGGTGGTAAGGAGGGAGAGGTCAAATGAGGAGAGGAGGTTTAAAAAGTCAGAGGCAGAGGATTTCTCCAGGTGAATATTAAAGTCACCAAAGACCATGAGTGGGCTGCCATCCTCAGGAAATGAGGAGAGAAGCACGTCAAGTTCATCAGTGAAGTTGTGAAGTGGCCCTGGTGGGCGGTAAACTACAATGATGTGAATCAGAGAAGGGAATGAAACAGTAACCGCATGGTATTCAAAGGAAGTGTTTGTGCATAATCCTGGAAGGCATGTATATTTCCATGTGATGGGAAAGAGTAAACCTGTGCCACCACCCCTGCCGGATTGACGAGGGGAGTGGGAGAAAGCGTAGTTGCAAGAGAGTGCAGCGGGGAGTGGCGGAGTCCTCTGGACGGATCCATGTCTCAGTGAGACCGAGGATGTGAATGTCTGACTGTGTAGCAAAGGCAGGGATGAACTCAGCCTTGTTTACAGCTGACTGGCAGTTCCAGAGGCCCACAGAGAGACACAGAGGAGGGGTGGGGGTGGTATGAATGGGGTGTAGGTCAGAGTGTGTGCGGTATGATGAGTGTCTGTAGGCGTGTCTATGGTGGATTACAGGGATAGGCTGAGAGTGCATAGAGGTTACAAAGAGGGATGCATCAAATGGAAAGTCATGTTTAAAATTATTACTTAAATTAAAACGTGATACTTAAGTGCCTTGCCGGTGTCCTTGCTCGGTGGAGTCGCACAGGTAGAGTCGATGGTCTTTACACTCATAGGTCTTCACACGAGGGCTGACGCTACCGCTGGCTACGGGTGCGCCGTTTAAGTGCAATGGCTGATTACGACTTGATTGAAAACAGCTAAACACGCGCACAACTGCTGTCTACTGCAGACGAATCACTTAGCTACTTATTATTAGCATGTAGCTATTCATTGCTAGCATGTGTAGAATGCTGAGAGTCCTATTTGCTAGCATGAGTCAAAAGAAGCAAATTCCATGTCTATACGATATTCTGAAGCAAAGATATAGGACTTGCTAAATGGTTGCTAGGGTACTCTGTTTGGTTGCTAGGAAGTGGCTTGGCAGCTGCCAATGATGATACTCCAAACCCTGCTTGTCATTATGAATGATATAAACCAACCCCCATGTCTCTATGATGTTCAGATCTGAAGATATGCCTGTTTGGGTTTGGGTTGCTAGGGTGGTCAATAATGGTTGCTAGGGTGTGTCGATGGTGATTCATGATTGGCTGTTTGCTGCCTCGAGTCAAACGAGCCCACCCCCATGTCTCTATGACACTGTGATCCAAAGATATCCATCTATATCTTTGGCCTTATAATGGCAGTCTAGGGGATCAGTTGCTAGAGTGCTCTAAATGGTTGCTAGGGCGTGGCTTGACAGCTCCATAATGATCCTGAGAGTCTGATTGGTTGTCTGAGTAAAATGAGCCCGCCCCCATGTCTCTATGACATTGTGATGCAGAGTTATGCTCAATGCATAGTATTATTACCATAGTAGGGAAAAAACTTACATGGGCCATCCCTCACCATAGTAAGTCAAACTCTTGCGCCCCAGGGGTACAACTTGTACCCCATTGCGGGGTATGTTCTCGCTCAGCTTGCTAGTCTCTCCAGATGTGGTGAATCACAAGTTTCTACGAAATTCTCACTCTGCGCTACGACCCGTCAAAGTTGGCTTTCTCAAGCCAGCCTAATTATTCTTAGTGCAGTTGTGCTAAAGATAAAAGATTATGACTGTAACTTAATGCTTCATTACACATCTTATAATTTAACATTTCATTACAGTATTTAAAGGTCTCTTTTTTTATAACTTACTCATAAAACTACTGTATTTTCATAAAGATTCTTAACCAAGTAGGCTACAGTAACCAAATAATTAAGCTGTAGCCAGAAAACAAACAAAAAAACATAAAAGCACTATTATAGTTGTACCTAAAATGTTTCCTGTAATGTAGAAATGTACAAATGTAGACTTTCTCTCTAGACTTTAATGTTAATGTTTGATGTCACTGATTTAAACAACTACATTACGTAAAAAGAGGTTAACCTTACCTGTACTCCACAAGAGCTTTTAAAAAGCGCTGGTGGCGTCCACGTTACACGGCCATTACTGTATGCCTGAACGTGAACCTGCAGAGCTACATCAAACACTCCGTCGTTACTGTATATACAAACAGAAAAAACATAAACTTATTGTTACTACAATACACTCTAAAACTTTAAGTTAACTCAACATAAACCATTTGAGGAAAATGATTGCCTTAAACCATTTAAGTTTTAAAACCAATACATATGAGTATTATGATACTTGGCTTCGTTGGGTTAGTTAATTATTTAGAGTATAGTAAACTTAAAGTTTATAAGCTTATTCCATTGATTCTAAACTATTTTTTTGAGTAAATAAAACCAATAAAGTCTACACAACTATATTCCTACTTAAATGGTTTAAGGAAACCGATTGCCTTAAATGGTTTAAGATGATTAAACTTGAATACATCTACACAAGACAAAGCAAAACATAAATCAATGATGACAGAAACAGATACAATTCTTAAACAGTATTTATTGAAATAAAACATTTATTTCAAAGGAGTGTAAGTTTGTAATACCCTTTACCTCAGTTTTGCCGCCTAAATCAGTGATTCTCAACCAGTTGGCCAGAGCGCCATCTAGTGGGCCATATAGTCAGTGGTAGACTACTACCAAATTAATTTGTATTTATTTTTCAATTGACAAATCTTGTTATTTTATGTATTTATATGATCAAAAACACTCAAGTCAAGTAAGCATTATCTAATTTATGGCTAATATATATTTAATTTACATTTCACGGCTAATTTATATTTAAATATCGCAACACCAATCCCGTCACAACGTCAGAATAAACGTTTGTTCAATCAGATGCAGTAACATCAGAGTCGACGCCAGAGCAGATCTACTGGAGGGGCATTGGGTCATCGGCGGGGGAGGCACTGCCGTTTGAGAAATATTTTTACGCAGTGGCGACATCATAGTCCAACACAGCAGAAATGCAATAAAAAAGAGAAACACGGTTTATTATTATTATTAATTATTACTTGTGAGTTTCGTTTATTCTTGTTGTTTCTATCTTGTTATTCTTTATTTCTATATCATGTAGCCGTGTTTCCATTACAGATTTGCGCAAAACTTTTGCGATATTTTTTTTAACCATTTCGTTATTTTGGCTTTCGTTTGTTGGAATTTCGTTTGTTGGAAATATGAACTGAATTTAGAAATGCTTTTGAAATTAAAAACGTTAAATAAACAAAATGAAGACAGCGTTTGGAGTGGAGTCACATTAAAAGGCAGAAAGGGGTGGGGTAAAGTTATGCCCTCTCTCTACTCGAGATCCAGCTCAGACACACACAGCGTAGCCTACGCTGACCAAGCCTAGTAACGTCATAAACAACAAAAATTAATGTTTTCCCCGTTGATTTCATTTTATTTCATTTAAGTTACAGTTTGTACATTTAATATTAAAAGAATAACTAAGTTTTTTGGGGGGGCCACACCATGGCCTGTGGTAGGAGGGGCATCAATGACCGCTGGGGGGGCACGGCCCTCGAATGCCCCACCACAGCGCCGACACTGCGTAACATTATATTATTTTAAAATGGATGGTTTTCTGAAAAGAAAAGCAGATGTGAAAGATATACTGTACCTGTGCAAGCAAAAGCTTTTTTCCTGTAACAGGAATAAGTAAACCTGCCAAGTCTTTTCTATGATTATAGAAGAACAGTTTTGAGAGGCGGACACTAACAAAGTACATTTACTTGAGTACTGTACTTAAGTACACTATGTAATTTACTTGAGTATTATTTTTTTCTGGAAACTTGTGACATTTACTTTACTATACATAAGACAAATGTCATACTTTTTACTCAACTACATTTTATATCAAGGTCCCCAAGAAAGTAATTACTATGTACAGGGTTGACAACTTGTTCTTAAACAGTGGTGATCTGTATCAATCAGTTTTGACCGCAGACAATTCAAATGTGCGCTTATTGCCATCATTGCGGTTGCAGCTCTGTGTCTGCCGAGGCAGGAGCAGCCTCAGTTGTCCAGCTCCTTGTACCGAGGCAGACAAAAGGAGAGTGTTGGCTCGCGAGCTCCACCCAACCGTGAGTGGGGCTCCGGGCGACACTCTCAGCCTCGGCCTTCACAGCCGAAAGCAGACCTGAAGGCCGTCATTCACACTACACTGTGCCCGGCCCTCCCCGGTACCCCCAAAGAGAGGCCCTGTTTACCCAGCGCGCTCCGCTCAGGGAAAGAAATAGTGCACAATACATCGCACCCTCTCAAGTTTATCCCTGCCAATACAGCCCAGGGCTCTGAGTTACAAGCATACATAACACCAGTAGATCATATGGCAGCGTGGAAACTTCTGCCAAATGTGTCTCTTTGGGTCCTGCAAATAGTAAAACATGGCGACACAATTTCGATTTAGGCAGAGGCCGCCCATATTCAGCAGGGTATTATCCACCGAGGTGGGCTCCGAGCAGGCTCTGGTCATAAAACAGGAAGTACACACACTTCTGAGAAAGGGTGCCATAGAGATGGTTCCTCCTCCAGAAAGAGAGACTGGGTTTTACACCGGTTATTTCATTGTTCCAAAGAAGGATGGGGGTTTGCGCCATATTCTAAATAGTTCACGCTGAACTGCTCATTATAGAAACTGAAGTTCAAGATGCTTACACTCAAACAGATCGTGAGCCAAATCAGGTCTATGGACTGGTTTGTCACCATAGATATGAAGGACGCATACTTCCATGTCTCCATCCTTCCCAAACACAGGAAGTTACTGAGGTTCACTTTTGGGGGCGTAGCGTACTAATATCGGGTTCTTCCCATCGGTCTGGCCCTGTCACCTCGCACACATGCAAGTTCAATTCAATTTTATTTGTATAGCGCTTTCTCACAAAGGTCATTGTACCAAAGCAGCTTTACATGCATTGAAAGATAACAGTGAGTGGTCAGAGGTTCAAAAAAACTCTTTAAGAGAGAAAAAAAAAACCTGACATGACGTGTTATAGATGCAATCCGTAGCATATGCAATCCGTAATAAAGGACACAAATTGCAATTGATCGCATCTATAACTCACTATGCAGTTACAAGACACAGACATTTACTTATTTATAATTCATTTTTATTCATTCTCTTAAATAAGGTGGTCGTCTTGGGCAGTCGTCCATTTAGCAGCACCAGAATGGGCATCAGGTGGGGCAGGACTGTTATGAGCAGTGTTGTGCCAGCTGGAACTCATTCCTTGGGACCCCTCGGAAAAGGTAGAGGGGGATAGAGAGAGAGAAAAGGAGAGAGGAGGAGAAGGAGAGAAGGGGACAAAACAGACTAACATTAGCGTAGCGGCCGTTCATATGTAATGTATGCAAATGATATCTTATGCAATATGTATTATTTATGTATGCTCAGTTCAGGTTGAGTTAACTATTGCGGCCTTAGAGAATTAGGATCTGTAATTAGGTGAATGCATGGCTAAAGAGATACGTTTTTAGTTTAGTTTTAAACTGCTCGAGTGTGTCTGAGTCCCGAATATTGCTGGGAAGGTCATTCCATAATTTTGGTGCTAAGTAGGACAAAGATCTTCCACCTTTAGATTTTTTTGATATTCTTGGAACTATTAACAAACCGCTATTTTCTGAGCTCAATGCTCGGGATGGATTGTATGCTGATAGTAGTTCATAGAGGTATAAAGGTGCTAGGCCGTTTAGGGCTTTGTATGTAATTAACAATATTTTGAAATGTATGCGATACTTAACAGGTGCAGTCTTGCCAGAAGTGGACTTATGTGGTCATACTTTTTTGATCTAGTAAGCACTCTAGCAGCTGCATTTTGAACCAGCTGAAGCTTATTTATTTGCTTTGCATGGCACCCCCCCAGTAATGAATTACAGTAGTCAATTCTTGATGTCATAAATGCGTGGATTAGTTCCTCTACGTCCGAGACAGATAGTATGTGGCGCATCTTTGAAATGTTTCTAAGGTGGAAAAAAGCGGTACGACACACATTAGAAATGTGACCATCTAAAGACAGGTTCTTATCTAGAATCACACCTAGGTTCTTGACTGCAGAAGATGTGACAATGGTGCAGCCTTCTATGGAGATATTGTGGACTATCGTGTCATGTTTGGAGCTATTAGGTTCAATAACCAAAACCTCTGTCTTATTGGGGTTAAGTTGAAGGAAGTTGTTTGCCATCCATTTTCTAATATCATTGATACAGTCTATTAGCCTAGAAAAACAATGGGTTTTGTCAGGTTCTGAGGAAATATAAAGCTGGGTATCATCGGCGTAACAGTGGAAGTTGATGTCATGTTTCTTAATAATATCTCCGAGGGGAAGCATATATAATGCGAAGACAATAGGACCAAGAACTGATCCCTGTGGCATGCCGTATTTTACCTGGGAGTAATAAGATTTATCCTCGTTAACACAAACAAAGTGGTAGCGATCGGTAAAATAAGACTTAAACCAGGCTAGGGCTTGACCACTAATGCCAACAAGGTTTTCTAGTCTATCGAGTAGAATTGTATGATCTATTTTATCAAAAGCTGCACTGAAGTCGAGTAATATGAGAAGAGAGGTTTCACCGCGATCCGATGCTAAAAGGAGGTCATTTGTTACTCTGAGCTTGGCTGTTTCTGTGCTGTGGTGGGGCCTAAATCCTGATTGAAATTTTTCATAAATGCTATTTTGTCCCTATTTCGATGACATGATACTTTTTACTAACCACGCATAAACATGGTTTTCTCAAGAAAAGTGATAGGGTTGAGGCTGAACGCCAAGAAGAGTTTGCTTTCTCCAGTTCACTATTTATTCTCTATTCAGGCAGCAGTGTCCAGCTTCAGCAGCATGTCACCATCAAGCAGTTTAAACTAATTTTGGGTCTCCTGGAGGCTACAGCCAACATCGTGCCTCAAGGCCTGCTACACGAGACCCCTGCAGGGTTGGCTGAAATCGAAAGGGTTTTCCACAAGAGGGAACCCCTTCTGTACAATACAGGTCACCCACAAGTGTCTGATAGCACTGTCGGCCTGGTTTCTCTCCCAGGTCCCAGTGTTGGGATCAACATGTCGTCGTACAACTTTAACGACAGATGCTCACAGGCTTGGGGCACGCTCCTCCAGAGGCTTATGGAAGGGCCGACAACTTGAGTGGCACATAAATTGCCTAGAGATGATGGCAGTATTGCTAGCACTAAAGCAGTTACTTTCAGACCTCAGGAACAAACATGTGTTGGTTCGAACGACAACACCTCTGTTGTTGCCTACATCAATCATCGGGGGTCTGCGCTTACGTCCATTGTACAAACTAGCACACCAGATCCTGCTGTGGGCTCAGGGGAAATTACGCTCTGTCAGAGCAGCATATATCTGGGTCGAGACCCACTGGTTACAAGCTTTCTCCGTGGCACACTGAGGCTAGCGCTGCCATTGCATGCCAGGGTCCCAGGGCCCCACCTGGCGGTGGTACTAGAGGGGTTGTCGGTTGCTCTGTTCGAACACATTGAGGCCGTCCCGGCCAAATTTCTCACCATCAAGAAAGCGTTCTTGCTGCTGATTTTCTCTCTGAAGAGAGTTGGGGACCTCCAAGCTCTCTCAGTCTCTCCTTCATGTCTGGAGTTTGCACCAGGCATGGTTAAGGCTTTTCTCTACCCAAGGCAGGGTTATGTGCCTAAAGTACCCAACCAAAGTGCCGAGGCCCATTACGTTGCAGGCCTTTTGTACTCCTTACTTTAGTAACTTGGACCAGAAAAGGTCAAATTTGGTGTGTCCAATGCGAGCACTGGGAAACCTATGTTCACAGTGCTGCTTCAAGGAGAAAGTCTGTGCAGCTGTTTGTGTGTTTTGGGCCACCCAGCAAAGGTCTGCCGGCGACCAAACAAACCCTTAGCAGGTGGATAGTCGAGGCCATCTCACTGGCTTGTCTCTGGACAGTCGTCTCCACATACTGTCAGTGCTCATTCTACTCAGGGTATGCCGGCCTCTAAGGCCTTTTGGTCAGGGGCTTCTATTGAGGATGTGTGTAACGCGGCTGGCTGGTCCTCGCCAATTAGCGTAACTTAACTTTGATCTTAACCCTCTAGGGTCTTTAACATATTAAAGGTTGAATCCAGTTGACTACTGGATCTTGTAGACTAGAGGGTTTGCAACAAAAAGATGTGAAAACCATTCTGCCTATTTATTCACCTAATACAATATATTAATTAAGTGAAAAGTTGTGAGGGAGACGGAAGAAAAAATGTGAAGAGATTTAAAGATTAAGTGTTTTATTTGTAGTTTACTTACAAAATAGTGCACAATAATCAAAATATAAATAATGAGTGTCAGAGAGACATTTTTGAGCACACAGTTACATGTTTGGGCCATTTTTGAAAACAGCAACTGAACTGACTGCAACTGAAGAAGTGAACATGCTTTGTAAAGCACGCTATAGGCATAAATAAAAAAAATATATTAATTATAATTATTAATAATAATTAATAATTATATATATATATATATATAATACAATAATATATATAATAATAATTAATTGTCATTATTAATTATTAATATTAATTGTAAATTCCATTCTCTTAAATTACTATTAAATAATATTAAATCATTAATTAACTATAGAATTAGACTATACAAGGACAACATAAAGAAAATTACACAGACAAAATGTTTGCCATGCTATGTAGTTTATTAGCCCACACAGAAATCTGATAATTATTGTTTATATTTAAAATATATTTAAAACAAAAATGTTAATATGGCAATATGTTAGAATATATTACATGGGAGAAATTCATTCATAAAAATTCATTCATTCATAAATCCTTTACATTCCCTATTTGGGGATGATTTGTGATAGCGCAGTTAAATTTGACAGGCAGATAAACAAAATTGTTAGGAAGAGCTTTTACAAATTGAGGATGATCGCTAAGATTAAACCTTTTTTATCCCAGAAAGATCTGGAAAAAGTTATTCATGCGTTTATCATCTCGAGATTAGACTACTGTAATTCGTTATACTTTGCTGCTCAAAATAAAGTTTTAGATAGATTACAGATGGTCCAAAATGCGGCTGCAAGAATGCTCACAGGCACATGTAAATTTGACCATATCACTCCGGTGTTGAAATCATTGCACTGGTTGCCTGTTACCTTTAGGATTAATTTTAAAATTTTATTATTTGTATTTAAGTCTCTACATGGTTTAGCTCCATCTTACATAGCTGATCTTATTCAGGAACAAAAGCCAATGCGTTCACTACGATCTCAATCACAGAAGCTTCTTGTTGTTCCTCGGTCAAAGATGAAATCTAGAGGTGACCACGCGTTTGCGGCAAGCCCCTAAACTATGGAACAGTCTGCCGCTATATATTAGGGAAGTTTCTAAAGTCAGTTTAAAAGTCATTTTAAAACATATTTTTTATGATAGTGTTCGATCAAGGATAAGTGCGAAGGTTGCTAGTGCTATATATTGGATGTTTATGTTGCTCTTAATTTTTTATTCTTATTTTTAAATGTGGTTCTTGTGTTTTTCTTTTTTTGATTCATTGTGTTATTGTGCTTTGTGATTTTACTGTTGTACAGCACTATGGTCAACATTGTTGTTTTATTTAGTGCTCCAGAAATAAATTTGAATTTTACTGTAAATCACAATAAATATAAAATATAAATGTCATTATATTATAAAAAAATAAAAAGTTATAAATGATTATTGTGTATAAATGTATTTGTTAACGGTCCAGGTAAGAGTCAGACACAAGATTCACAATCAAGTTAAAGGTTTACTGGATGAGACGATTCAAACATAATCCAACCTCAACAGGAAACAATACATGTAGCTCAAAGGCATCAGGACAGGCAGAATACAGGAATCCACGTACAGGTAACAAACAGACAAGCAAATGACACGCAAAGCAACAACAATAACGGACAATCACATACCACAAACACAGGATATAAATAGAGTCCTGGTAATGTGTGGACAGGTGAATGTGATCCAAGATGGCAGCTGGTGATGGGGAACAGGTGCGGTGAGGTGCAAGGCATTATGGGAAGTGTAGTTCAGAAGTCCGGTGAAGCAGATCGTGTGAATGGAGTGAATGAATCCGATGCTGAAGGCGGGATATCAGGCTCCGTGAGAGTATTAAACTGCTTTAACTTTCTATTATGTATTTTTGTATGTATTAATAAGCAGGGGTTAAATTTGGGATTTGTTATTTGCTCTATGGTGTCGGCCTTTTAGAGGGTGCACATGTGTATGCAAAGCCTACAAAATCTTATCAATTGATAAGCTGTAAAATATAACAAGTTAAGAAAGCCCTCCATTATTAACACTAAAATGTTGATCAAAATCATTCTAGATGGTGGGAGTGTGCAAAGCTACATCTGACAATAAAATGTTTCTGTAGGCCTGTGTCATCTCCTTTGTGTCAGTATCAAAGGAGTGATATTACCATTAAAGGAGAGAATATAAATATAAAAATTAAGAGTAGAACAGTCTTTTTATTAGGAAGATTAAATTTGAATTAAGTTATATCCAACAGCAAGTTTTACACCATTTCATCAAAGGGAGTCCATCAAATTTCATAACTTCAAATTGTATGGCTCAGTATGACTGGGCAATTCAACAGATCTCAAATGAACTGAGTCACATCTAACAGCATTACAATCAGGGCAGTAGCTAGAGGATTCGGGGCCCCCTGAAAAAATATTGATGTGGGCCCCCACAGAATACAATATTTTGTATTCTTACAAAATAACAATCAGATAAATGTAAATAAAGGTTTTTACTGTAGTCTACATCTGCAGGACATTACAGTAAGTTTAGTCTTAATATTAATTATAATTGACAGTCTATTTACATGTAACAGAATATGGTAATGTTGTTGTAAACCCTTTATTTAAAAAGTTAAATATTTATATAAATATTACATTAAAAAATGCAATTTAGCAATAACTTGTTAAACACTGTTTAAAATCCTCGTGCAACTATTCATGACAAACTAATAAAATAACTAAAATAACTAATAAAAAACTAACAAATGTCAAGAAATTATTAAATAAAACCAATTTTAAAAGACCAGCAATTTAATAGTTTCTCCCATGAGTCTAATATAATTCATAAATCAAAAAGTAAACATTCAGAAATTGACAAGAATGCAGTCAAATGTAAAAAATAAAATAAATAAAACCATTAAAATTACTCAGTCTTAATTTTTTAATAAAGATAATTTGGCACTGCATAATATATTTTAAAGCAAATAAATGTAGCCATCCAAGAGCAGTGTTGTATGTGTGCTTTCTCTAATGTGATTAATACATCATCAGCAGACAGGTGCGTAGCATAATGTCACTTTTATATGTATAAGCGCTTTATACAATATGATTGTGCTTGTCATGACATATGTTTATTTGTTATTTCTTAGCACCATCTTGTGGCAGTTTGGTGTAACAACAAACATAAACATTGACGACTGTGAGCTGTTTTCTTAGTGGTTGGTTTTGGTCATGTGACTCTTGGCGTTAGAGGTTAACCAAGAAATAACCGGTGTTCCAGATTGTTCCTATGCGGTTGGCTCTTTGTTTCCTTTACGTTTTGTGCCTTGGAAAGGCTTTGCTTGTAAGTTGTTGTCTTTCTTTTAATATATATATATATATATATATATTTTGTAATTCATAAGTTTAAATCAAACTATTCATGATAGTAATTCATGAGCAACAATAATATTTAGCAGAGTTGAATGCAGCCCTTTGTTGTACGTTCAAAGCAATCAAAGTAAATTCATTCATGTTTATTTGTGAACATTCTGTAACAAAACATTTGTAATCTTTGTATGTTTTAGTTTTACAAAAAAGAGAAAGAAGAGGAAAGAACATAACAGTAAAAACCCTCAACTTTACTCCTGCGTCTGACCCTTTCTTGCTCTTGTTAGCTATCTGTCAGTTTTGCGTAGATGAAACACGCATCTGGAACAGAATAGTAAAAAAGCAACCGCACAGCGGGCACTACAGTTCAAGGCAAGCAAGCTCTAATTCCATTATTCTTCGTTAATCATCACATCTTGCACTCTTAGACGGAATCAGCGATACACGATGGCGGAGAAAGTTACGGAGATTGGAGAAGCTACAGAGCACAGCCAAGCACTGGAAACAAGATCTATAGCCTCTGCTTCAACTAATGGATCTAGAAGCTCATCAGCTAGCATTGCTGCTGCCAAGGCTCAGCTGTTGGAAGCTTGCACGGGCCAAGGCTGAATTCCTTAAAAAGAATCCGAGATCTTAATAGAAAAGGCTCAATTGAAAGTGACGGAGGCTCGCATGGAAGCATCTCTATCAGTGCTAAAGCATGAGAGTGAGGTGGCAGCAGCCCTCGCTGAGGCAAAGGTGCTGGAGGCAGCAGCAGAAAGTGAGCTCGAAGAAAGAATTTCTGACAGGAGAGAGAGTTCTGATTGCACTCGTGATTACGTCATGCGTCAGTCTCAACTGGAGTTATCACCACCTGTTGGAGACGAACCATACCAATCACCGCTAGAGCCCATTGTCCATGTGTTGAAGCCTGATACACCCCAAAGACGGCATCAGCTTTTACTGCTTGGGATGTCAGAGACTCCTACAATAAACCTGATGCTGAGAGTATGACGCAGCAGCCTCAGAGGTCAATGCAAACTCCTAGCCATAAATTCCAAGCACCGCCATTCACCTCCTCACCATGTAAGATAACATCACAGCCATCGTTTAACAACGACAATAATGTGAGTGAGATCGCCAGGTACTTAGCGCGCAGAGAGCTTGTTAATTCAGGCCTCTTCAAGTTCGATGATCGTCCTGAGAATTATTGGGCGTGGAAGTCATCCTTTGCCAATGCAATTGAAGGTTTGAACCTGTCAGCTACTGAACAGTTAGACCTTCTCTCTAAATGGCTGGGGGAACAGTCTTCACATTATGTACGAAGGATCAGAGCTGTGCATACATGTAATTCAGACACAGGCTTAAGAAAGGCTTGGGAGCGTTTGGAAGATTGCTATGGCTCTCCAGAGATTATTGAGAAATCCCTCTTTGACAGGATCGATAGCTTTCCAAAGATTAGCAACAAGGATGTCAAAAAGCTTCGCGAGCTCGGAGATCTTCTACAGGAAGTGGAGTCTGCGAAACACGAAGGCTACCTACCCGGACTAACTTATCTGAACACCGCACGAGGTGTAGCCCCCATCGTAGACAAGTTACCTTACAGTCTTCAGGAGAGGTGGATGGCTCAAGGTTCTCAGTACAAAACTGTACATCAAGTTGCCTTTCCTCCATTCTCATTCTTTTGTGATTTCATCTGCAGAGAGGCTCGAACACGCAACGATCCGAGTTTTGCTCTGTCTTCAGGAATCAATAGTGTGTTGAAACTGGAGCAGCCAGTCAAGAGGCAAGAGAAAAGTCCAGTCTATGCTCACAAGACAGAAGTGTCAGCAGGTACCATGAGTCAGACAAGCAGCTCAAACTGTGAGTTGGATGATGTGGATAAGACTTGCCTAATTCATAAAAAGCCCCACCCTCTCAAACGTTGTAGAGGTTTTAGGAGCAAACCTTTAACCGAACGTAAGACTTTCCTAAAGGAGAAAGGGGTTTGCTACAGGTGCTGTGCTACTACCTCTCATCTGGCTAGGGACTGTAAAGTAGCTATTAAATGTAAAGAATGCAACAGTGATGCTCATGTTGCAGCGCTTCACCCAGGACCGCCGCCTTTAACTTTATTTGAGCATGGCGGGGAGAGAGAGATAGATAGACCTCAACCTGCTGTCACTTCCAAATGTACGGAGGTTTGTGGTTGTGGTAAAAATTCACGGTCCTGCTCTAAGATTTGCTTGGCTAAGGTTTACCCAGCAGGACGCCCGGAAGAAGTGATCAAGCTTTTTGTGATCCTAGACGACCAGAGCAATAGATCCCTTGCTAGAACCAAGTTCTTCGACTTGCAGCATGTCAAAGGAGAGAGCTCAACATACACCCTACGTACATGTGCGGTTGTGCTGGAGACAGAAGGGAGGAGAGCCACAGGTTTCATCATAGAGTCTTTAGATGGAGAGACAAAGGTGAAATTGCCAACTTTGATCGAATGCAACAATATGCCGGATGACAGAACAGAGATACCGACTCCTGACGCAGCACGCTGGCATACTCATCTAAAGCCCATAGCCCATTGTATTCCTCCTTTGGATCCAGAAGCCCAAATTCTTCTTCTTTTGGGTCGTGACATCCTTCAGGTTCATAAGGTAAGGGAGCAACGTAATGGACCTAATAACGCACCCTATGCGCAAAGATTAGACCTAGGCTGGGTTGTAGTAGGAGATGTTTGCTTAGGATCTGTACACAGGTTTGCCGCACTTAGTGCTTACCACACCCATGTACTTGATAATGGACGTCCTTCTCTACTTCCTCCATGTCCTAACAAACTTAGCGTCAAGGAGAAGTTTGACATCAAGCCTCTGCCTGAGGTATCTTTAGCATGTGACACCTTCATCTTTGATGATAATGTAATAGGGGATACCATCTTTGAGAGGTCAAAGGATGATAACAAAATTGGATTGTCCATTGAAGACAGGCACTTTCTGGACATCATGGATAGAGAGATGTTCATGGATGAGAGCAATAGCTGGGTCGCACCACTCCCATTCAGAGCACCTCGCCAGCAACTCCCTAATAATAGAGACCAGGCATTAACACGCCTATCCTCTCTTCTGCGCACACTAGGAAGAAAGCCTGAGATGAAGTCTCATTTTGTTGCCTTCATGCAGAACATTTTTGATCGTGACCATGCCGAGGTAGCCCCTCCTCTTCGAGAAGGCCAGGAATGTTGGTATTTACCTATCTTTTGGAGTATACCACCATGAAGCCTGGTCAGATCAGAGTTGTCTTCGACTCCAGCGCGCAAAAACAGGGCATCTCCTTGAACGATGTTCTTCTCTCTGGTCCAGACTTAAATAATAGCCTCTTAGGAGTTTTACTGCGCTTCAGAAGGGAACTGGTAGCTGTAACTGCGGACATTGAGCAGATGTTTCATAGCTTCATTGTGAAAGAGGAAAATAGAGATTTCCTTCGTTTCCTTTGGTTCAAGGAAAATGACACCAGTAAGGAGATCATCGAATATCGTATGAGGGTGCACGTGTTCGGAAATAGTCCATCTCCTGCTGTAGCCATTTATGGTCTTCGACGAGCAGCATCTTATGATGAGAAGGAGTATGGTTCAGACGCCAAACACTTTGTATAAAGAGAATTCTATGTCGATGATGGACTCTTGTCAACACCCACAGCTGCGGAAGCAATCGACCTGTTGATGAGAACAAAGGAGATGCTGGCCACTTCGAATTTGAGACTGCACAAGTTCGCTTCTAATAGCAAGGAAGTAATGGATGCATTCCCAATCGAAGATCATGCAAAGGGTCTCAAGGATCTCAATTTGGAGGTCGACCCAACTCCCCTCCAACGTAGTCTAGGACTTTGTTGGGATGTGAAGAGAGACATATTCACTTTTCGTGTAACAGACATCAAGAAGCCCTTTACTCGCAGAGGAATACTTGCTACTGTCAACAGTCTCTTCGACCCACTTGGGTTCGTTGCCCCAGTTGTCATTGAAGGGAAATTCCTATTACGGGAACTCTCAGGTGAGGCTCTTGACTGGGACTCTCCTCTCCCTGAGGAAAAGGAAGAAGCATGGAATGCATGGAGGAAATCTCTACAAGATCTCAAACAGCTGGAGATTCCCAGACCATACGTCCATGCTACCCTCTCTACAGCTCTGAGAAAGGAACTTCATATTTTCTCAGATGCTTCTGTCAGAGCGATTGCAGCAGTGGCATATCTTCGTGTAATTAATGAAGAAGGAGCGTGTCACACTGGGTTCGTCCTAGGGAAGGCGAGATTGGCTCCACAAGTTGTTCATACAATTCCCAGACTGGAATTAGGAGCTGCGGTTCTAGCTGCAGAGTTAGCAGAGACAATCATAGATGAGCTGGACTTCTCTTTAGACGCTGTGGAGTTTTACACGGATAGCAGAGTCGTTTTGGGATACATTTATAATCAGACAAGGCGCTTCTCGTTATATGTGGCCAATAGAGTGCAACGTATCCACAAAGTGTCAAGCCCAACACAATGGCACTATGTCTCTACGAAGCATAACCCTGCAGACCATGCCACCCGCTCTGTGTCAGCAGCAATGTTGAGCACAACTACTTGGTTTACAGGACCCACCTTCCTGTTGCAAGTGCATCAGAATCTGCCACTGGAGGAGGAATTTAACCTCATCGGGCCAGAGTTGGATGTGGAGGTTCGTCCTCTTGTTACTATCCTAACTACTGACGATTCCTATCTTGAATGTCAGCGATTCGAGCGGTTCTCTTCTTGGAGGTCATTAGTCAGAGCCATAGCTTCTCTCATACATGTAGCCCGGACTTACAAGTCACGTGATGATGCAGAAAGAACCTGCAGATCATGGCACTATTGTGCTAAGCCTCGTACAGTGAAAGAGTTGTTGCAAGCAGAGGAAGTCGTGATTAAGAGCGTGCAGAGGAGAGCTTACCAAGAAGAGCTTATCTCCATTGCCAAAAGGAATGACATTCCTAGGTACAGTGCTCTGAGAAAACTGAACCCTTACATAGATAGCAGAGGTCTTCTAAGGATAGGAGGTCGGCTGAAAAATGCAACTCTGGATTTCAAAGAGAAGTTTCCTTTGATCATTCCAGGACGCAGTCATGCTGCAAAACTACTGGTGGAGCATTACCATGATGGAGTCAAGCATCAGGGTCGTGTATTCACTGAATCCGCTATCCGCAATGCAGGGTATTGGATTGTCGGTGTCAAGAAGCTTGTGAACAGCATTCTATACAAGTGCGTCATCTGCAACAAGCTTCGTGGGAAGGTAACGGGGTAGAAGATGGCAGACTTACCTATCGATCGTCTGAGCACTGAACCCCCTTTCACGTATGTCGGGCTTGATGTTTTTGGACCCTGGACAGTCGTAGCGAGACGCACACGAGGAGGACAAGCACTCAGCAAAAGATGGGCTGTTCTTTTCACTTGTATGAGTACTCGTGCCATACACATCGAGTTGATTGATTGCATGGATTCATCCACCTTTATAAATGCCTTGAGAAGGTTTTTTGCTCTGCGAGGGCCTGTAAGACAGATTCGCTCGGACTGTGGGACCAATTTTGTAGGAGCCTGTAAGGAGCTGGAAATTGTACTAACCGATTCTCAACAGCCTAGTGTGAAGAGGTATCTGGGTGGAGAAGGCTGTTCATGGGTCTTCAATCCACCTCACGCATCTCACATGGGAGGAGCCTGGGAGCGGATGATAGGAGTCTCCAGGCGCATACTGGATTCCATGCTCCAGCAGATCAGTCCTTCCTGCTTGACACATGAAGTGTTGTCTACTCTGATGGCAGAGGTTATAGGAATTGTCAATTCAAGACCTCTTGTTCCTATTTCTTCAGACCCAGACTCACATTTCTTGTTGACGCCAGCCATGCTCCTAACTCAAAAAGGTCATCCAGTCCTTTCACCTCCAGGTGACTTCAACTAACTACACTAACCTGTCGCAAAGAATGTCTTGATCGACTGGGATACAGCAGCTCTTCTGGCCTCACTCTCCTTCTTTTCATGGCATTTCTGGTACCGATTTATGTTTTCGTTTCGTTTTCAATGGGTCAGTTTCCTATTCTTCCACTAACTTCATCTCTAACTTTAGCTGCCACGTCAACACTGATTGGCTCTATTCACGAGCTAGGGTGGGACTTACAACTTTATTGGGTCCCTCATGTGTTTGTCACTGACTGAACTATTAATAAATACTTTGTATTGGACTAAACCATTTTTATGGAGGGGTGAAGAGCAAATATTTGGAAAACTAATTTAATCAAATTGCATGTTTCTGTGGTTTTCATTACAATATCTGGCATACAACTAATATAAATATTAGAATTATTCACAGAACAGGGGCCTATATAGTATAATTGCTGAATTTTGTGACTGATAATTGTCACCACCTTTCACCCCATCAGCGACGGCCCTTATTACAATACACAAATTGTACAGTTTCTTCAAAGGGTGTTCAACAAATTTCAAAACTTCAAAATATGCTCAACTCATTAAATTTCAGCAAGTTGATCGCAGAAAATCAAAATAAACCGCGATTTCTTTTTAATACAGTCGCAAAACTGACTGAAAACAAATCATTAACAGAAAAAGACGCTAAACTACAGCACGATAGTAATAACTTTATGAAATTCTTTGAAAATAAAATTAAGCAGATTAGAGACAATATTGCATCTACACAGCCAGCCACCTCTATATCCCATAGTATCCCGTCCCGCATCATGCCATTAGTACAACTAGAATCATTTAATGCTATTAAAATGGATGAGCTCACAAAAATAATAAATTCATCAAAATCATCATCCTGTATATTAGATCCCGTCCCCACAAAAGTTTTTCCTGCAGCTTCGGAACCATTGCTCAATATTATTAATTCATCATTAGAATTAGGCTATGTTCCAGCAGCCTTCAAAATGGCAGTTATTAGACCTCTCATAAAAAATCCTAATCTCGACCAGGGAGACCTATCTAACTTTAGACCAATCTCTAATCTCCCCTTTCTATCAAAAATACTGGAAAAGGTTGTGTCCAAACAACTACAGACATTCCTAGCCAAAAATAGCATTCATGAAAAATTTCAATCAGGATTCAGGCCCCGCCACAGCACAGAAACGGCCATGCTCAGAGTGACAAATGACCTCCTTTTAGCATCAGATCGCGGTGAAACCTCTCTTCTCATATTACTCGACCTCAGTGCAGCTTTTGATACAATAGATCATACAATCCTACTCGATAGACTGGAAAACCTTGTTGGCATTAATGGTCAAGCCTTAGCCTGGTTCAAATCTTATTTAACCGATCGCTACCACTTTGTCTATGTTAACGAGGAAAAATCGTATTACTCTCAGGTAAAATACGGCGTACCACAGGGATCAGTTCTTGGTCCTATTGTCTTCGCACTATATATGCTTCCCCTCGGAGATATTATTAAGAAACATGACATCAACTTCCACTGCTACGCTGACGATACCCAGCTCTATATTTCCTCAGAACTTGACAAAACCCTAGGCTAGGCTAATTTTTTTCTAGCCTAGTTTTCCTAGGCTAATAGACTGTATCAACGATATTAGAAAATGGATGGCAAACAACTTCCTTCTACTTAACTCCAACAAGACAGAGCTTTTGATTATTGAACCTAATAGCTCCAAACACGACACAATAGCCCACAACATCTCTATAGAAGGTTGCACCATTGTCCCTTCGTCCGCAGTTAGGAACCTAGGTGTGATTCTAGATAAGAACCTGTCTTTCGATGGTCACATTTCCAATGTATGCCGAACCGCATTTTTTCACCTTATACACCAAATATTTCAAAGATGCGCCACATGCTGTCTGTCTCGGATATAGAGAAGCTAATCCACGCATTTATGACCTCCAGAATTGACTACTGTAGTTCATTACTAGGGGGGTGTCATGCAAAGCAAATAAATAAGCTACAGCTGGTTCAAAATGCAGCTGCTAGAGTTCTTACTAGATCAAAAAAGTATGACCACATTAGTCCACTCCTAGCAACACTGCACTGGCTACCTGTAAAGTATCGCATACATTTCAAAATTTTGTTAATTACATACAAAGCCCTAAACGGCCTAGCACCTTTATACCTCCATGAACTATTATCAGCATACAATCCATCGCAGGCATTGCGTTCACAAAATGGCGGGCTGTTAATAGTTCCAAGAATATCAAAAAAATCTAAAGGTGGAAGATCCTTCTCCTACTTAGCACCAAAACTATGGAATGACCTTCCCAGCAATATTCGGGACTCAGACACACTCGAGCAGTTTAAAACTAAACTAAAGACTTAGAAAGATCTCTTTAGCCACGCATTCACATAATCTCAGATCCTAACTCTCTAAGGCCGCAATAGTTAGCTCAACCGGAACCGGGCACACATACATATTACATACTGCATGTGATATCACATATAACTGCTACATTTACATATGAACGCCCGCTACGCTAATGTTAGTCTGTTTTGTCCCCTCTCCCTCTCTCCTCCTCTCTCCTTTTCTCTCTCTCTCTCTCTCTCTCTCTCTCTCTCTCTATCCCCCTCTCCCTTTTCCGAGGTATCCCGAGGAATGAGCTGAGTTCCAGCTGGCACAACATTGCTCACAACAGTCCTGCCCCACCTGATGCCCATCCTGGTGCTGCTAAATGACGACTACCCAGGATAACCTCTTTGCACCCTGTTAAATTAAAATTAAATCTACCACATTATATTTAACATATAAAAATTTTTTTCACTCTTTTTTACAATTTTTGTATCTTATAATGTCTGTATCTGTATCGTGTAAACTGCATAGCGAGTTATAGATGCGATCAATGGCAATTTGTGTCCTCTATTTCGGATTGCACATGCTACGGATTGCAACTATAACACGTCATGTCAGGGTTTTTTCTCTCTTAAAGAGTTTTTTTGAATCCCTGACCATTGACTGCTATCTGTCAATACATATAAAGCTGCTTTGATACAATGACCTTTGTGAAAAAGTGCTATACAAATAAAATTGAATTGAATTGAAAGTTTGTCACAAAAGTAGAAAACACAAAATAGCATATAAAACAAAAATGCACAAAACTCTGTCAGTACCAAGTTGATTCATCAGATCCCAGATGGGCTGATATGAGGAAGCCTGTATGTTGTTACATCTCTGCCTGCAAGCTAAATGCTCTGCGGACCTTCTGCTAGCTAAGTTTTAAGCAAAATTAAAACGCCAGTGACGGCCAGTGAGCGTCTAATGTGTGAGTCGAGTCGTTAATTCAAACGATCTGTTCAAACGGCTGATTCATCATCTATGCATGAGCTAATGAAACTTTGACTGAATCGGCTGGTTGCTGTGAGATGCACTGTGGTTCTGCTGTGTAGAATTATTTTCGCTGCTGAAATACTGCCTAAAATGTAAGTGACCTAATATTATTGTTGTTGCTTACTGATCTGTTTATTGAACTATTGTCGTGATGGTGAAAACGTTGTGTGATGTTGCCTAACTAACTCTATTTTAAACACACAAAAAATATATAAAAACTTTTTGAATTTTTACCTTAGTATGCTGAGTTTCTTTGTGTTGCGCATTTTGATTTCTCCTGAAGAGGCTGCGTGAGCCTCGCCTCATCAGCGCAACCTTACCGTCAGTACCGCCATATGTGTATATATAGTAGCTATCTCCACTATTCGCCACTTACTCTATGTAATAAATATAATATAATAATGTAATAAAACCAGAGTAATACTTGTGTTTTGGCGATTGCCTAGTTATTTTAGGTTATTGATGTTTTAATTAGGTTACTTGTCTGGCGTTAATGAAGTGTTAATGACGAGCCCTGGAGTCTATGTGCCGGGGCTCAGCCCTGGACGGCCCCGGCCCAATTTAAACCCTGTTAATAAGTTAACTGAAGGGTGCTTAAGAATTAAAAGTCATAAAAGTAAAAAAAACCACTAGTTATTAAGCTTAGTTATTGAATATATGTGATTATTGAAATACTAATAATCATACGTAATACTACTAATAATAATTGTTACTGGTATCGATTATTAAAACAAGTGATTGCCTTACAGCTGGGTAAAGTTAGTTGATAAAACTCTCAAATCCTTAAAAATGTACCAATTTTATAAAAAACATTTATGTAAATACATATAAATGCTACATACACATGTCGGTGCAAATATTGCAAATCAATGCATTTATGAACTTGAAATGAGCAAAAATCACAGTTTTCTTTGTTGGTTTCAATGTATTTAAATGGCCTACCAGGAACTTCCTGTAAAAATCTGAAGTCTACACTAACCACGTGACCCTCCAGCATTCTGAACTTCTGTTCCGCAACTGTTTCTCTATGGCTCTGGTGTGGGGGAAAGCACAGTGCTATTATATTGATTATATTCGGCGATGTGCTATATCACACAGGAATTTAAGACATGTAATGACAAAAACAATAGACATGACAAAGAAACTCAAAAAACTTTCAATTTTGAGCCATGTTAAATTTTTTTAGGGATGTTTTTCTCCCGCTTTTCTGAGGAACAAAATTGTATTGTAAACCTTTTATTATTTTGGCAAGTTTTATATTCATTGAACAAGAGTAGCACATAAAAATATCATATATTACATTTTGTCTTACTGGTCGTGATATACATTTAAAAAAAAAAAAAAAAAACTTAAATAGAGAGATATAAACTTGCAAAAACAATATAAGCTTTTTAAATTTCAGTAAATGACTGCATTACTCAATGTACATTGCTTATTTTGTTGTCATTATGTTATATTGTTATTTATTTTCTTTTATGCATGCATGTTCATTTTAAGATTATGGAGCTGTTTCTTCTTCTTTTTTGTATTAACCTTTAATAAGAGAAGATTGTTTACTCATTTTGTAAACCCATCTCTCACTTTGTTCTCCTTGCTGGTGTGTAATTTGGCACAACACCGGCTCCGCTTGTTTATTAGGCAGTATATAAAAACTTAAAATCAGGATTTTTTTCCTTATTAGAGGTGGGGAACGCCACATGGCAACTCTTTGACATTGCACCAATCGTAATCATTACAAAATCTAAAGTTCAAGCGCCTCACACGGTATATGCTTAGTAAATGAAATGGTTTGTTTTCCCCAAGGGCATAAACGGATATGACCTTTTGTGGGCATTCCCAGTAATGCAGAAGATTATTCATAACAAAAACAACTTTAGCCATTTCATCTCAAAAACATATCTAAACTGCATCATATGCTGTCACTATCGAGTGCAGAAAAGTTAGTTCACACATTCATGACATCTAGACTGGGTTACTGCAATGCATTATTAGGAGGCTGCCCAGCTAGCCTATTACAAAAGCATCTCATTACTTGTATTGTTAGATCTTAGCGCTGCCTTTGACACCATTGATCACAGCATACTTTTAAATAGACTTAAAATGTTGGCATTAGTGAAATCGCATTAGAATAGCTTAAATCATACTTATCTGACCGCTTTCAATATGTAGCAATAAACAATGAAAAGTCTTACAGATCACAAGTCCAGTATGGAGTACCACAGGAATCTGTTCTAGGACCCCTACTCTTCGCCCTGTACATGTTGCCCATAATTAAGAAACATGGAGTTAATTTTCACTGCTATGCTAAACACAGCAATTCACGAAAATTATGGAATGTATAGTTGACATAAAAACCTGGATGAGTAGCAACTTTCTGTTGTTGAACTCTGACGTGGAGAGGAAGAGGTGTTAACCATTAGACCTAAAGCTCCCATACTTAACCAACAGGAATATTATCTAACTATTGACGGGTTCTCTACTAAGCCTTCATCATCAGCTAGGAATCTAGGTGTTTTATTCGATGGTACCCTCTCATTTGAAAGCCATGTTGCCAACACCTGTAAAACCGCTTTTTTCATCTAAAAAACATTTCTAAACTGCATCATATGCTGTCACTATCGAGTGCAGAAAGTTAGTTCACACATTCATGACTGGATTACTGCAATGCATTATTAGGTGGCTGTCCAGCTAGCCTATTACAAAAACTCCAACTAGTTCAAAATGCAGCGGCTAGAGTTCACACAAGAACAAAATAGTTTGAACATATCAGCCCGGTACTGTCAACACTCCACTGGTTACCCATTACGCAACGTATTAACTTTAAGATCTTACTGACTACTTATAAGGCTCTACATGGTTTAGCTCCTCAGTACCTGAGTGAGCTCCTAATACATTACAGTCCCTCACGTCCATTGCGTTCTCAGGACTCTGGCCTTTTGGTAATACCTAGAATTTCTAAATCAAGTGGTGGTGGTAGATCATTCTCCTATTTAGCACCTAAACTTTGGAATAGTCTTCCAAGTGGTGTGCGGGAGACAGAGACACTCTCTCAGTTTAAATCTAGATTAAAGACCCATCTCTTTAACATAGCATACACATAGTCCAACAGTTTATAACACAAATCCCCTAAGGGATTGTAAAGGGATTTTGTATTCATAAATGTTTTAACTTTCTTTTACAGAGTTCAACATTAATCATTATCTACTCTGATATATTCTTGTGTCTTTAATAACCATTATTTACTCTCATATATTCTGGTGTTGATATTAATCATTATAATAACATTAATCAGTAAAACAATATTAATCACTATTTGCTCGTATATATATATTCATAGTCTTGTGTGCTTGTATGAAATGCTTGCCAGTGGAAATTTACCAAGGAAAGAGAAGGACCGGTATAACCATATATGAAATGAGCTATCTTAGGTCGAAGTGCCCTAAGCACTCCAAGTATAAGTCTTAACCCTGAATTTGTGCAGACCAAGATCTATTTTTGCAGACTAAGCAGACTAAGCAGAAGATAACAGTGACCAAATATGAGAAGATGCCTACCGGAAGGGTGGAGAGGGGCCACCTGCTAACCTTGGGGAGAGGAGACCATAAAAATTGGGTTTTGAGGGATAGACGGGGTTCTTTCTGTCGTATTGCTCGATGGGGGAACTCCTTTGATTGTGTAAATGATAGGGACAGATTGAACCCAGAGCTCTGCATATTTTCTTCAAGTGTGATATTGTTCAATATACTTTTAATTGTTAAAATAAATCCTTTTAAAGATATTTTTTGAGTCTTCCTTCCTGAATAAACGAACACGCGGACTTGAGGAATTAAATGCCAAGTCCAACAATTGTTAGGCTGCATTAATTAGGCCAACCGCAACCGGGAACACTTCCCTAACAATCTGATGTACTTATTGCATCTAATGGTGTGAAACAGTATTTTGCTCCCAGTTTGTTTGTTTCTTATTATTCCGAGGTTGCATCCAGTCCATACCCTGACCTGACGTTGGATCTGTCAGAAGGAGGCGACGACCCCCAGGAAAACCTGCACTCATTATAGCTAATGCAAATGCTAGTTACAACATTAATGATAATGCTAAATGGTATTTATGCTAATCTCTTTAACTATTTAACTTTTTTGACTAATTAACTACTTCTTTTCTGTCTATGTCAGAAGTTTGATGTTATAGCTGCACTCAGTCAACTCTGTCATCCCTGGCTAAACAATCCTTTATTGTATAATATTATCCTTTTAACTACTACCTAGTTTACACACAAACATATTGTTAAATTCAATCACAACTAATAATTCAGATAAACTCAGACCTACATGGCTTCAAACTTTAGCAAATTTACTACACGACTTTAAATCAAATAATTTTCATCAAACTACTGACTGCAGCTGTGACGCGTCAGATGAGAAATGACCCTCCAAGTGAGCCTGCGTTCTCCCAAGGTTTTTCTCCATATATATATATATATATATATATATGTGTGTGTGTATTCCTCTATTGTTACTTAATGCCCTACCATAGTTAGTGCATGTATTTCATTACTGTTAAAGTATAACTGTTATTTCATGGCAGATATGCACAAATGAATGAATAACTTGGAGAGTTTATTCTTGCTCATCCTAGAGAGTCTCTTTAATTTGTTCAGAATGTTCTTCTCTAGTCCCCTCTGCAAATCTCCAGGGGCCCTGGAGAATCTCAGGGAGTTGAGCTGGGGGTCACTCTCTCTGGGGGAGGCCAGAGAAGTGCCACAACTGTCCTACTGAGTTAAGTAACAACCGGCAGGTTATCATTTAACCCAGACTTTCTGGAGCCAAAAGGGGTTCTGTTGTGGACCCCCCATGGATTAACAGTTTGTGTCTAATTTTATGATCCCTTAAAGAGATCAAACATTTGGCCCGGCCAAGTCTCCACATTTCGCTGGGTGCAGTTACTCTCACAATAAAGCAGTATACCTCTGGATTCGCGATCTGTTTTTATGTAAAAGTGGACTTCAATATCACTCTACAAACAAATCCAGCGCATTAGTGCAGCGCAAACACGCTGTAAAATCAATCAATCTGAACATGAATCTGGATGATTTGTTTGGGATGCTATTGTTTGTAGGCATCGCCATCTCTGCGTGTCTCGTTACAGTACTAAATACTATATACTAAAAACACACCTTTTCCACGAACACCTGACAGCATAAAAAAAAACCTTCTTTTCTTTCCCCTACAGGTATTTATCTATCACTGCATAACATTGTAAACTTAGGAAAGCACTTCTTTGTACTATTGCTGCCGCTTTTGATGTATCGCTTCATTGTCTCCTCATATTTGTAAGTCGCTTTGGATAAAAGCGTCAGCTAAATGCCTAAATGTAAATGTAATGTAAATGTTACTGTATGAATAGCGCCCTCTGTGCATACCTCTGTACGCCCACTGTACCTCTCTTTACTTTAATGCATATTACACAGTCGGGTCGGACTATTTTAAAGTAGAGATTTTAAGCTTTATTTAGACATGTTTTATGTTTCTATGATAAGATTTCGCTAAGTTTTGTTTTTAATTACGCATTTTAGGAAGATGCTGGAGGAGACAGAAACAGCTGAAGACGCACACTGTTTACTTTCTTAATTTTACAAAAGCACAACGTTTTGTTCTTATTGAGAGTATACACAAATAACAATATAACCTTTACAGATTTAAATTATGTATTTCTCTTATGTGTACAATCAAAAATGACAGAGCATTTTAAGTTCCGCCTGCGGAACTGTCAACCCCTGGGAGTTAGGATGAAGAATCACGTCATACAACATTAAAACATTTAAAACTGCTCTTAATGAGATGAAACAGTTTGTCATGCTTACCTGTTATTTCTGCTCAGATCAGCTCCCACTGTGACTGCTGCAGCTGTCGGGAATGGGCTGATTCAACTTATAAATGTGTTATAAGTCTGCCTCTTCATTATCAGCTGATGATTTTGCTAACTTCTTCACAAACAAAACATCACTGATCAGCAGCCAGTTCACAACTCCTGAAACCCCAGCACACACACAGACTTCTAGCAGCTCCACTTTTTTCTCTTTCTCCACTCTAAACGATACTGAAGTTACCAAACTTCTCTCCTGCAACCCCACCACCTGCCCACTCTACCCAATCCCCTCCCATCTGCTCCAATCCATCTCTATCACAGTCACTTCATCACTCACGCACATTATTAACTCCTCACTCCTCTCTGGCACTTTCCCCACTACATTTAAACAGGCCCGGGTCACCCCGTTGCTTAAAAAACCCACTCTCGGCCCTTTCCTCACCGACAGCTACAGACCTGTCTCTCTCCTCCCGTTCATATCAAAAAAACTGGAGCGAGCTGTTTTTAATCAGATTTCATTCTACCTCACCCAGAACGACCTACTGGACAAAAGACAGTCCGGTTTCAAGAGCAACCACTCCACTGAGACTGCGCTTCTGTCAGTCACTGAGGCACTGCGGACTGGCAAAAGCAGAGTCAAAATCGTCTGTCCTCATCTTGCTGGATCTTTCTGCTGCCTTTGACACAGTTAACCACCAGATCCTACTGCCTTCCCTCTCATCGCTAGGGATCACAGGTACCCCACTCCGGTGGTTTAAATCTTACCTCTCAGACAGGTCCTTCAGGGTGTCATGGAATGGGGTGCTGTCCAAAGCCCATCCCATGGCCACTGGTGTTCCTCAGGGATCTGTTCTTGCACCACTCCTCTTTTCTATCTACACAACATCCCTGGGACCCATCATTCAATCACATGGCTTTGATTACCACTGCTATGCTGACGACACCCAGATTTTCTTCTCCTTCCAGCCAGACGATCCCACAATAGCATCATGCATTGCAGCCTGCCTGAAAGACATCTCATCTTGGATGACTGAACACCACCTTCAGCTAAACCTTGCCAAGACTGAGCTCCTGGTACTTCCGGCCTCACCTGCAATGCAACACAACCTCACAATTCAAATTGGCAACACTACCATTACACCATCTAAATCCGTAAGAAACCTTGGGGTAATCTTCAATGACCAGCTGTCCTTTACCGAACACATCTCAAGGATATCAGGGTCTTGTAGATATGCACTCTACAACATCAGGAAGATCAGGCCATATCTCACTGAGCATGCCGCCCAACTGCTAGTCCAAGCCCTGGTAATCTCCAGACTGGACTACTGCAATGCTCTCCTGGCTGGTCTTCCTGCACGAGCAATCAAACCACTTCAGATACAGAACGCAGCAGCTAGACTTGTTTTCCAGGAACCCAAAAAAGCACGTCACACCTAATGCTGCCCGCATTAAATTTAAATCACTAATGCTGACATTTAAAACCATCACAAATTCTGCACCCTCATACTTTACCTCTCTTCTACATACCTACAACCCATCCAGAACCCTGCGCTCAATGAACGAACGCTGACTGGTGGTACCCTCACAGAAGGGCACTTAATCTCTCTCTCATTCCTAAATAAAAGCATCAGCTAAATGCCTAAATGTAAATGTAAATGTTATGAAAAAGTTTTTTTTGCTCTGTCCAGTGAATGAGGGAGATTACTGTGATGAGTAAAATACATCACATAAGCCTATAAATGATTATGTATTTATTAATGTTAATTAATTTCTTTAGCAAAAAGAAGTATAAAGGATAGGCCTAGGCCATAAATGTCATTTAAATATAATTTAACAGAAATTAGAAACAAGTGTGTAAACCTACCAACTGGTTTCTAATTTCTTTATAATATGATTTTTATTCCCCCGTGGGCCCACCACCTGCGGGAGGGACCGTAGGGGGCTGGTGCATTGTGGTTTGGGTGGCGGTCGAAGGCAGGGACCTCGGCGACCCAATCCTCAGACACAGAATCTGACTCTTGGGACATGGAATGTCACCTCGCTGGGGGGAAAGGAGCCTGAGTTAGTGCAGGAGGTTGAGAGGTACCGACTAGAGATAGTCGGGCTCTGGAACCCAACTCTTCGAAAGGGGTTGGGCGCTCCAATACTCTGGAGTTGCCTGCGGTGAGAGGCGGCGGGCTGGTGTGGGCTTGCTTATAGCCCCCTAGCTTAGTCGTCATGTGTTGGAGTTTACCCCGGTGAACGAGAGGGTCGTTGGGGATACAGTGGGGAATAGGTCTCTCACTGTCATTTGTGCCTACGGGCCGAATGGCAGCACAGAGTACCCGGCCTTCTTGGAGTCTCTGGGAGGGGTGCTGGATAGTGCTCCAACTGTCGTTCTGCTGGGGGACTTCAACGCTCACGTGGGCAATGACAGTGACACCTGGAGAGGTGTGATTGGGAGGAACGGCCCCCCCGACCTGAACCCGAGTGGTGTTCTGTTGTTAGACTTCTGTGCTAGTCATGGTTTGTCCATAACGAACACCATGTTCGAGCATAAGGGTGTCCATCAGCACACGTGGCGGCAGGGTGCCCTAGGGTGGAGGTCGATGATCGACTTTGTGGTTGTTTCATCTGACCTCCGGCCGTATGTCTTGGACACTCGGGTGAAGAGAGGGGCGGAGCTGTCAACTGATCACTACCTGGTGGTGAGTTGGATCCGTTGGTGGGGGAGGAAGCTGGACAGACTCGGCAGGCCCAAACGTTCTGTGAGGGTCTGTTAGGAACGTTTGGCAGAGCCCCCTGTCAGAGGCATCTTCAACTCCCACCTCCGGCAGAGCTTTGAACAGATTCCTAGGGAGGTTGGGGACATTGAGTCCGAGTGGACTATGTTCTCCACCTCCATTGTCAGTGCGACCGTTCGGAGTTGTGGCCGTAAGGTCTCTGGTGCCTGTCGTGGAGGCAATCCCCGAACCCGGTGGTGGACACCGGAAGTAAGGGATGCTGTCAAGCTGAAGAAGGAGTCCTATCGAGCCTGGCTGGCTTGCGGGACTCCTGAGGCAGCGGATGGGTACTGGCAGGCCAAGTGGACTTCAGCACGGGTGGTTGTGGAGGCAAAAACTTGGGTCTGGGAGGAGTTCGGTGAGGCCATGGAGAAGGACTATCGGTCGGCCTCGAAGAGGTTCTGGCAAACTATCCGGCGCCTCAGGAGGGGAAAGCGGTGTCCTACCAACACTGTATATAGTGGAGGTGGGGCTCTGCTGACCTCGACTAGGGATATTGTCGGGCGGTGGAAGGAATACTTCGAGGACCTCCTCAACCCGGCCAACGCGCCCTCCACAGAGGAGGCAGAGGCCGGGGGCTCGAAGGTGGGCTCGGTCATCACCCGGGCTGAAGTCGCCAAGGTAGTTAAGAAGCTCCTCGGTGGCAAGGCACCGGGGGTGGACGAGATCCGACCCGAGTACCTCAAGTCTCTGGATGAAGTAAGGCTGTCTTGGCTGACACGTCTCTGCAACATCGCGTGGAGGTCGGGGACAGTGCCTCTGGACTGGCAGACCGGGGTGGTGGACCCTCTCTATAAGAAGGGGGACCGGAGGGTGTGTTCCAACTACAGGGGGATCACACTCCTCAGCCTTCCCGGGAAAGTCTATGTCAGGGTACTGGAAAGGAGAATTCGTCTGATAGTCGAACCTCGGATACAGGAGGAACAATGCGGCTTTCGTCCTGGTCGCGGAACACTGGACCAGCTCTATACCCTCTTTAGGATACTGGAGGGTTCATGGGAGTTTGCTCAACCAGTCCACGTGTGTTTTGTGGATTTAGAGAAGGCATTCGACCGTGTCCCTCGCGGTGTTCTGTGGGGGGTGCTCTGGGAGTATAGGGTCCGAGGCCCTTTGCTAGGGGCCGTCCGGTCCCTGTATGACCGGAGCAGGAGCTTGGTTCGCATTGCCGGCAGTAAGTCAGACTCGCTCCTCGTGCGTGTTGGACTCCGCAGGGCTGCCCTTTGTCACCGGTCCTGTTCACTATCTTCATGGACAGGATTTCTAGGCGCAGCCAGGGACCGAGGGGGGTCGGTTTGGGGACCACAGGATCTCATCTCTGCTTTTTGCGGATGATGTTGTCCTGTTGGCCCCATCAGGCCAGGACCTACAGCGGGCACTGGGGCGGTTTGCAGCCAAGTGTGAAGTGGCTGGGATGAGAATCAGCACCTCCAAGTCTGAGGCCATGGTCCTCAGTCGGAAAAGGGTGGCTTGTCCCCTCCAGGTCGGTGGGGAGTTCCTTCCACAGGTGGAGGAGTTTAAGTATCTTGGGGTCTTGTTCACGAGTGAGGGAAGGATGGAGCGAGAGATCGACAGACGGATCGGTGCAGCTTCTGCAGTAATGCGGTCGATGTACCGGGTCTGTCGTGGTGAAGAAGGAGCTGAGCTGCAAGGCTAAGCTCTCGATTTACCGGGTCGATCTACGTTCCTACCTCTCACCTATGGTCATGAGCTTTGGGTCATGACCGAAAGGATGAGATCCAGGATACAGGCGGCCGAAATGAGTTTCCTCCGCCGGGTGGCCGGGCGCTCCCTTAGAGATAGGGTGAGGAGCTCGGTCCCTCTGGGGGAGCTCGGAGTAGATCCGCTGCTCCTCCACATCGAGAGAGGCCAGCTGAGGTGGCTTGGGCATCTGTTTCGGATGCCTCCTGGACGCCTCCCAGGGGAGGTGTTCCGGGCATGTCCCACCGGGAGAAGGCCCCGGGGAAGACCTAGGACACGCTGGAGGGACTATGTCTCTCGGCTGGCCTGGGAACGCCTCGGTATTTTCCCGGAAGAGCTGGAGGAAGTGTCTGGGGAGAGGGAATTCTGGGTGTCCCTACTTAGACTGCTGCCCCCGCGACCCGGCCCCGGATAAGCGGAAAGAAGATGGATGGATGGATGATTTTTATTGCCAACCATTAACATAAAATTGATTAATTGTAACAAAAAATTGTTAAACTAAGATGATATATCATTTATTTAACTTTATTTATTTACCTTCAATTTAAATTTTACATAACTTATTTAGTTTAAGTTTGGTTCAATATAAGCAGTTTTTGAGTTCACATAACAGTTTTAAAGTATTTTAAGGAAATAAACTTAAAGTTAAATAAACCTGGAAAAGCCTTTGCGTGACTGTGTCTGAAGCACTCGTGTGTAATTAGTCCAATGGCGGGAGGCGACATCACGTGCGTGATGACTAGGAAGCATAAACAGACATTTGGAAACACTCGATCCAGCTTTTGTGCCTCAGTAAGCGCTCTGTGTGTCTTGTAGTGTGATAACAATAGACCCTTTACAGATTTAAATGATGTATTACTCTTATGTGTACTTACTCTTATGTGTCTCGAAGAAGTCGGCTGCAAACAACTTCCTCTCTGTGATCGTGTTCCCAGTGGTTCTGGACCTGCGTCCACCAAGCCGTGGCGTTTAAGATCGTTGGGTTTACAAATGGATTTCGTGGAGGGGCTTGAGACAAGTTAGCCCTCACCAACGATGTCCAGGGCCCATTCTCTGGACTCAGCAAAGAGCCCAACACAGCACATATCCAGCTCTGAGGACGCGGATATCCTCAGCCTGAATGCAGGTGACATTGAGGAGCCCCCTCCATCCTACTTTGTATATAAGGAACTGCTGGACATTGTCACGAATACAGTAGCCAAGCTGTCCATCGACTGACCCTCAGAACAATATAGCATTCACCCCCCCAGCAAACTGGATGAGCGCTTAATAAAAACTAAAGCCCAGCCGCTTTCCTTATCTGAGGACCAGTCTCATCAGATAAGGCTACTAGAGAAACTGCCGGACACCCTCTATAGGGCAGCCTTATCCTCAAACCAAACCCCTCACCCAAAGATTCAGGTCAGCCTGGCCATAAAACTCCTCAGGACCTCCAGATGTGGCATGTAATTAACTGGCCATGCGGCAGCTTTGGCTAAAACAAAGGACACATATCTACATTCCTTAATTTATAAAAATGGACACAAACTATCACATATTCATTCTGTACTCATTTAGAACACAATTTATAATGGTCATTTTTGTTAAATACTGAAGTTTAAAAAAAATGCTATTTACATATGAATGAATGCATGCATGATAGTTTGACATCTTTCTTTCATGTTTATATTCTGTGTAACGCTCTAACCACTAGGCTACAACTGCCCAGGACAAAGGTATTTTGAAAGTGGTTTGGGAAGTGAGAATTGCACACACTGTAAAAAATGATTCTGAGTTTTAGTCAGGTGGACAAGTGAAATCATGTCCTGTCAACTTGCAGTGTCTCACTACAACATAGGATGAGTTATAACAACCTCAACTTGAAGTGAAATGGAAAACTTTAAATAACATGTTCATATAACAACAATAGATAAGTTCTATCAATTTTCTGTGTAATGCGCATGTGCCAGGAACTATCCGCCATTTTCTGCAAGAGAAGTTGTTTGAAGTGGTTTGATTGTTTATGCAGGAAGACCAGCCAGAAGAGCATTGCAATAGTCCAGTCTGGAGATTACCATGGCTTGGACAAGCAGTTGGGCAGCGTGTTCTGTGAGGTATGGCCTGATCTTCCTGATGTTGTAAAGTGCATATCTACAAGACCGTGCTATCCTTGAGATGTGTTCGGTAAAGGACAGCTGGTCATTGAAGATTACACCAAGGTTTCTAACTGATTTAGATGGTGTAATGGTTGTGTTGCCAATTTGAATTGTGAGGTTGTGTTGCGTTGCCGGTGAGGCCGGAAGTACCAGGAGCTCAGTTTTGGCAAGGTTTAGCTGAAGGTGGTGTTTAGTCATCCAAGATGAGATGTCATTCAGGCAGGCTGCAATGCGTGATGCTATTGTGGGGTCATCTGGCTGGAAGGAGAAGAAAATCTGGGTGTCGTCAGCATAGCAGTGGTAATCAAAGCCATGTGATTGAATGATGGGACCCAGGGATGTTGTGTAGATGGAAAAGAGGAGTGGTGCAAGAACAGATCCCTGAGGAACGCCAGTGGCCATGGGATGGGCTTTAGGCAGCTCCCCATTCCATGACACCCTGAAGGACCTGTCTAAGAGGTAAGATTTAAACAACCGGAGTGGGGTACCTGTGATCCCTAGCGATTAGAGGGATGTCAGTAGGATCTGGTGGTTGACCGTGTCAAAGGCGGCGGAAAGATCCAGCAGAATGAGAACAGATGATTTAGACTCGGCTTTTGCCAGTCGCAGTGAAATGAGTAAGTATACCCTGAATTGTGCTTTCTTGAATGTTAATCAAGGCTTGTTTTGCTCACCGTCTGCCCTTTGATTTTGGGCAGTCACATTTTGCAAACTAGTACAACTTGATTAATAATCAGTCACACCCATTAGCCCTATTCGGACAGGATTAGCTTTACATGGGGAGGTGGGGATAAAATAATTATTACCAGAGCTTCTCTGTGATTTTAGTCCCGTCCGAATGTGCCATCTCTGTAATCATTACGGACAATGTCAGTAAAGATTACGGCGACTTTTACCTTCTGTAAAAAGGTCCGGAAAAATGACCTCGGGTAATACTAATCCCGTTCGAATAGACCCGCTGTAAAAATGTACGGTAAAGTTCCATCATTTCCTGTTTAAAAGTAGTTTTTGGCGCGTTTTGCAAGCATGGAGGTGCTTGAAGAAGCATTCAGTTGCGTTGTAGGTGGTGAGACAACTTTGGGACTTTGGGACATTTACTTACAACTTCTCGATAAATCTGTTCCCAAATAGTGTGATTATGCACCATGGTCTCAAACTGCCTCTGAAACCGACGTTCTCCCCAAACCGAGATTAAACACAGCGTTTCCTCCCTGCTCCAGTTTCACGTTTTTCTTGTTGGCGCCATGTTGTGTGTTTGCGCACGTGATAACAGGAAACAACGTCATACGCACATGACGACAAGGAGGTTACTGTGGTGCGTAAAGCGAGTTACCCCTCCCACTTCTGCTAGTTTTACTGAGATGTCTTGTCCCGTGCGAATTGGCCATTAATATTACAAATGTCCTGAGGTAAAATTACTTTACCCCCACCTCCCCATGTAAAACTAATCCCGTCCGAATAGGGCTATTGCCAGGCAAATTCGTGGTTATTAACCATCAGACGTTCCTGACAGTCCCTCAGACTCGAAATAAACAAATATTTCGAAGTATATGTTACGCGATTAACTCCAAAAGTTCACTGAATTGAGACATGCTGTGCTGAGAGAACTGATTAACACGAACAGCTGATACTGAGCATGAGTGTAACTTACCGTGAATTTGGTGAAATGTAAGTTAATACATAAAATGTAGGCCTACTAGAAAATGCTAATGCTATTAGTTATATCAAACAGCACTTTTAACATTATGAACATGCAGCAACTGTTCAGTGAAAACGTAAATGAAATTTGCTATTTACTTTGATGCACGTTATATTTCAAGCTCTATGAGCTGAATCCTCGTTTCTGTAAAAAGCTAATAAAAACAGATAGAACAGTGTAACGTTACATTTAACCACATGACCAGTAATATCTGAAGCACCGCGCCAGTCCAAATTTGTGTTTAATATGAGAAATATTAAATAATATTTTTTATTAATACATGCTTACAACAACATTTAGTTCTGATTTGTTGTTATATTACAAACATGCTTGAATGACTTATGTTTCTTAAACGCTCAGTTGTTATTCTTTCAAATTACATACCAAATGAATGTTTTTGAGCACGTGCTAACGGTCTGTATTAGATCTAAACGGGCTGTAACTGATCTTGTATTAATGTAATGTCACAACTTTTTGTAGTTTAATAATCACGATTAAACTTGTCATTTGGGTTAACTGTGAAGCCCTGAAGAATCATGAAATTCAGAATTACGTTATTTGTAAAAAAAAAAATTTCACCTAATAAAAGCTATATTTACAGCGTTGCTCAATTTTATATTGCTATATATATTATGTTGATATTTTTCCTCACTGTATTTGGGAAATAAGATGTCCAGTTAATTAATTCAGTGTGTAACATGAGTGTGTGTACTTGGCTGGACTTTGACTTTTAGTTTTTTATTTGCAGAGTGGAAGCACAACTCCATATCGATGAGGTGGTATTGCAAGATTTGTAGATTTTCATTGCCTAACCAGCATGCCCTAATCACACACTACAAGTTGAAACACTGCCATCAGGCAAGTCACTGTCCACTCCCATGCATCTATAAAGATTGTGTATGCACATTTAAGAGTGAACTGTCTCTGAAGAAGCATTTAACTTGTGACCATAGTCAGTGTGTTCAAGTTATGAGCTGACAAGTAATTGCACTTGTGAACTGCAGGTTGTGGAACCCCAGGAGCTTAATGGATACCATCCACTTTATCCATATATATAAGAGCTGGCAAGCTATACATCACCCCAAAAACCTTCTTGCTTCACTAAGGTACATATGTTGAAATGCACATGATATTCTAGGTGTTCACATCAAAGGATATTATCAATCAATGTAATCACATCTTTTTACTCTTTTCCCAGTTGCAGAGAAACCCTGGAATTTTCTATTTCTTTAACAAAATGCTGTGTTTTTGGATGCAATGTATCTATTTAAAAAAAATAAATGCTGAGAGTTTAAAATTTGAAGTTGTGTTGATTTCATAAAAAAATCTGGTTCCAGATAGATATCCAAAACTTCTTGTCAAAGCAATGAAGTCCAGTAAACTCAAATAGTTAAGTTAAGATTTAGTTGACTTAACTAAAACATTTAAATGCTCATTAATTGATACAGTACATTGGCTCAATTTACTGCAAATTAGTTCAACAACTACATATAAGTTGAGTGAGCTTAAGCTTAAGCTTTTGAGTGAGTCAATGCAACAAGATGACTTGACTAAGTCAAGTTGTGTCAACAAATCATTTTTTACAGTGCAGGTAAGACACAGTTTTAATGCTGTACTTTACTTACGCTGGTACTTTACTTATGCAAATACATTCAGTACAGAGAATGAGTGAGCCCCCTCTGACATCATCAGCCAATCACAGCCCTGCAAACGACAAGCACAAAAATGCAATCTCCTCCTTATCTGAAAGTGGATAAAAGTACCATTTCAACACAAATTCTTTGTTCTGAGTTTTCCAGCCTGTGTGCTAGGAAGCATAACAGCAACACCCGTTCTGAGTTTTCAGCCTGTGTGCTAGAAAGCATAACAGGTCAAGTTTAGAGCCTGCTGTCCAGAAAGGCAGAAACAACAAGGTTAAGCCCAGGAGAGTAACCCTCACTTTAAGGTACCTTTATCTGCGGGTTTATCTGCACCAGTTTCAGGGCCTCATCTGCATGTTCCAGATCGCTAGGATCACTAGGACCATCTTGTATTTACGTAATTTTATCATATAATTTATGGTTTATGTTGGATTATTCCAACAAATGTTGAGGTGGAATTTCTCAGCTGGTGCCCCGAGGTAAAAGGAGGGAGAGGTCATCTGACACACACGCACACTCCAAATGACATGAGATCAAATCGCACTAACACCTCTAGTGTCCTGTGTGAGGCATACTACTAATTGGTGCCCTGTGTAAAGATCACTACACGTCCTAAATCCTACACACCCAAGGGCCGACCACCTCAAGTGGTCTCATGGTTACACCGCAGCTCACGGTGCCTGTGACCCCTCGAAACTCTCGGGATACAAGGCTGCTCACCTCGCCACAGTATGTGCTTCGTGACTCAGCAACAAACTACGACAGGGTGCTTTGTGTGCAGGGCATCCTAGTGACTAGTCATCACACTCTGATGACTGCATCCTCATCAGGGACCAGACTTGAGACTTTCTGACAACGTGGAAACTTCTGCCCAATGTCTCGCAGTGGGTCCTAAACACCATAGAAGGAGGATACAGAATCCAGTTTAGGGCACGTCCACCACATTTCAGCGGAGTAATTTTCACCATGGCGTGTGGATTCAGCACTGGCTCCATTGCAACTCCAGGGCATCCGCATACTCAAATATATTGAGACTAAATGCCAAGAAGAGCGTGCTTCTTCTTGCACAGAGAACCGTTTTTCTCAGCAAAACATGGGACTCCAGGATGAACTCCTGCACGTATCACTGCAATCCTGTCAGCAAATTATCACCTCCAAACACTTTCAAAGACTGTTGGGTCTTATGGCAACAGCATTGTACGCATTGTAATGGAAGTGATTCGCCTCATAGTGCAATGAGAAGCAGTATGACCCAGTTAACTTCCCGACTGGAACAGTTCTGCAGTTCCTGCAAGATGGATTCGATGCACAACTATCACCTTCCACCATTAAGGTCTACGTGGTGGCAATATCTGCTTACCATGCACCTTTGGGTGGACAATACATTGAAAGAGATCCGTTAATCATGCGGTTCCTTTGTGGTGGCTGAGGCCTCCCAGCTGTACGAGAATCCCTACGAGGGACCTAGCTGTCGTGTTGGAAGGACTTACCACAGCACCATTTGAACCCATTGAGTTGGCTCCCATCAAAAGGGAATGTCTCAGGTAACACATGTAACCATGGTTCCCTGAGAAGGGAACGAGACGCTGCGTCCCTTTGCCATACTTCCCTCATCCCTGTGAGTGCTTCCCTCAGGCCAATTTAAGTTAAGTCTATTTATGCTTCCTGGTCATCAAGCACATGACGTCACCTCCCGCCATTGGACTGATTACACACACATTCATTTGGTGATTTTCAACGTTAGTTTAAACCCTTATGGAACATATTATTATAAGAAGAATTAACTGTTTGTACAGCAAACTGAATGGAACATGCAGATACATTAGTATTGCCACATTGTCTCTTAAAAAATAATATGAACAGATTGAAATCATTTAAAAAGCACTAAAACAGACTGTGGATTTAAGACTCTTCTTTAAGTTCACTTTTAGACTACTTTTTGATACTGCACATTCTAAAGCATTACTGAATTTTTACACCACACCACTGATTATCTGATACTCAATAATGCCTCTGAGCATGCTGGAAAACATGCACCTTGCATTATGTCTCAGAGAGCATCTGTAAGGGAAGAAACTGGTCTGTAGTCACAATTCCTCCTAAACACAAGTTCTAGGATCAAAGTGTCCTTAAGACCATGCTAAATTTCAATTAATGTTAAACTTAGCCGAGTCACAGCACAACTATGTAAAGCATATATAATTTTTTTACATTATGACACAAGACATACATGTCAAATTCCACAATGAGTAAGAATAATTCCTTCTTGTCAGATCGTGTTGACTGACTTTAAAACTAACTTTAAAACTATACAGCACAGTAATACTTACAGGACAAAAAAGACTCTTACAACTTCTCATCTATTATACTGTAGTAATGGTGTTCTGGGACTTGAAGATGTCCCTAACTGAATAGCATAGGGGATGCAGTTTGTGTGTGTGGGAATGAATGCTAGACCAACAAGGCTTATAGTAGAGAGCTGTGTTGTTTAATTGGCTATAAAGCAAAGATGAATGGTGCATACCTGCATGCACTGACTATTAGGGATAATGCCGTGTATGTATGACAAGAAAGTAAGACAAAAGTAATAAAGTAATGTATGTGCGTACACATCTCTTGACAATGTGTTCAGAAAAGTTTTAATAATTTTCCAAGGTTATTTTGTGCAGTTCTCATCAAAGACATTCTAAGATTTTTTTATGTAGTATATTCTTATCTTATAGGTTTTTTAGGTATTAATAAAGCAACACACACACACAACTTACTTGTTGATAAGAACAATGTCAGGGAGCCACACTTTTCCAGACGGGATACGCAACACATCAACTCCACCATAATCTTTTGGGCTCCAAGAAAGACGATAATCTTTCCACTCCTGCAACAGAAGGTGTACGTGTTTTGAGTCTGAGTGTAGAAAATTTGTACAACCAGTTTACCGATTCCTTGAATTATTTCAAATGATATGGCTCCTATCATTAATTAAACCGAATATATAATCTCTGCACATTTGTCAATGAACATCATCTGAATCATTTACATAATATTTATTTGCTTTTAAAGTTCTGCTGTAGTGATCCTAGTCATCCTTAGCAGCGTTTGTCCTGTGTGGCAAAGCGCTGACATTTCAACTAGTTAAAAAAACCTTAACTGTCACCCCCTTTTTAGTGTGGACCTGAGATGGTGATGTGCAAATTGATGTAACTTTGGAATGCTTTGGTCTAGCCTAATCTTGGTCAAAGACATTTGGAAGTTTATTATGAAGTTGAAAAAAACTGACATTGAATAAATAAAGTTTAAGTTTAATTCAATAAGAAAATTATGAAGAAAAACATTTTTCCATTATGCAAACTACATAACAAACATATATTTTATCCTAAATTCCCTAAAAAAACAAAGTCATAAGGTCTAAAAATGTTTTCTTACAAATTTGGGACTGAAATTGTCTCAGGTCACGTATGTAACCATAGTTCTCTGAAGAAGGAACGAGACGCTGCGTCAGTGTTGCGACGCTATGAGAACGCCTTTGCGTGACCGTGTCTCAAGCACGTGTATCAGAATTGTCGAATGACAGGCTGCGATGTCATAGGCGGGATGACGTCAAGACCAGGAAGTATAAAGCACCCCGGAACGATCGCATTTCTAGCTTATAGGCCGAAGCTGCGCTCAGGGATGCAGGGAGTATGGCAGGGAGACGCAGCGTCTCGTTCCCTCTTCAGGGAACTATGGTTACATACGTAACCTGAGACATTCCCTTTCAAGGGAACTCACGCTGCATCAGTGTTGCGACGCTATGGGAACGAGATCCCAACGCTGCCTGATAGTGTGAGTCCGTAGAGCACAGCTATGGCAAAAGCACATGAGAACCTGCCATAGAAGCCAGGTCCAAGTCATAAAACCTCACGAATGTGAGCGGTGAGGACCAACCTGCCGCATTACACACATCCTGTAAAGAGGCCCCAGACCATCAGGCCTTAGAGACCCCTAGTAGAGTGAGCTTTGACAGCTAGTGGAGATGGCTGTCCAGAAGCTGTATATGCTAGTGTGATAGCCTCAACTATCCACACAAACAACTGCTTTGACTTCCTCCAGGAAGCAGCTCTGTGAACATAAGCATCCAGTGCTCGCACTGGACACACCAAGTTCAACTTCTCCTGGTCCGGATTCCGAAAAGGGGGAGGACAAAAGGCCTGCAACACAATGGGCCTCGGCACATTGGTGGGTACCTTGGGCACATAGCCCTGTCTTGGATACAGAAAGGCTTTAGCCATGCCTGGGGCAAATTCCAGGCAGGAAGGAGAGACTGACAGAGCTTGGAGATCCCCAACTCTCTTCAGCGAAGAAATCACCAATAAGAAAACCGTCTTAATGGTGAGAAGTTTGGCCGACGCGGCCTCAATGGGCTCAAAAGGTGCCTTAGATAAGCCTTCCAGTACCATCGTCAGGTCCCAAGCTGGAACCCTGGCGTGGGGTGCAGGCCTTAGCCTCAGTGTGCCACGGAGGAAACGTGTGACTAGCGGGTCCTGACCCACAGACTGGCCATTGAGAGGGGCATGGTAAGCAAAAATGGCTCGTCAAGATCGTTGAGTATGCGGATGCCCTGGAGACGCAAAGGTGCCACGACGCAGGAGGAACCTGTGGAAGAGTATAGAGTATAGTCTAATATAGAACTCATATAGTACTCAATAGTACCGGGGGAGAGGACGCGAGCCGAGTATGGGTGGTTCCAGGACCTCGGCAGCTCGTTGTGGAGGTCCGGAACAAAGGGAAGGCCCCATCGTGGAGGTGGCTGTTTTGGTCTGAGATAGCGCTCGTCGAGCCTACACGGCGGACGAGCGCTTTGAGTCTCCACCTAGCGTCACCACCTCCACCAGCTCCTCGTACATGGGGGAAACCGAGGGTACCTCCTCGCTTTCCCCCACGTCCACGCTGAGTACGTATACCTCCTCAGAGGAAGACGACTCTCGCAGTGGACTCTCACCCTGGGCGGAAGAGGATGCATCGCGTGCTTCCTGTCTCGGAGCGAGTGAGGGCGATGCCGAAAGGGGCGGAGATAGGGCGCTGCCCGTTTCCAACCCCATGGCAAGGTCCACTTGCAACCCCACGAGGGTGGCCGCCGCGTCAAGATGCTTACACTCAATGCGATCGTTCCGGGGTGCTTTATACTTCCTGGTCCTGACGTCGCAGCCTGTCATTCGACAGTTTTAATACACGTGCTTCAGACGCGGTCACGTGTGGGCCCAAAATAGACAGGTAACAGTTAAGGGGTTAAATTACTGTGACAGATGAGTTTGACTGTGTTGACTTACCAAGTTCATGATAACAATAGTGTTCATTTCCTCATCTTTCATGTTCTAAACCAGGGAAACAAAATATAACAAATTAATAAAAATCTCTACTGAATAACTTTTAATATTATGAGTTTTTTGAAAATTAATGAATTTAAGGTTACGTTTTCAGCAAAAAGATTTTTATTTTTTATTTATTTGTGATGCAATGCACTTTTAAAGCTCTTAAAGATTGGCACCCATTCACATGCATTATATGATGCACAGAGGGCTAAGGATTTTCCTAAAAATCTTCTTTATTGTTCTACTCAAAATAAATTGTCACCTACATATCGGATGGCCTGGGGGTCTGTAAATATACAGCAAATTTTTATTTTTGGGTGAACCTTTGGCACAATTTGGCAACTGTGGCATTGGATTATACTGTACACACAGATGTATAAAGACCATTTTCAGTTCAACCACTGTTGTCATTTTTAATTTAAAAGTTATTCTAAAAATGTGCTACATATATTAACATCAAAACATTTTATTTGATTCAGATCAAAAAGATTATATACCCATCATTCTTAATAAAATAGGTTACACCAACAGTTAGATCAGCAATTCAATAATAATAACAACAATAATAGTAGTAAACTTTAACGCTGTCAGTTTCAAAATGTTGTAAAAAATGTTTTTTGATATACAATTGTATAATTAGATTGAGAGGAAATCATGCTCTACTTAGTGTGTTCAGTAAATAATGAAAACACTGTTGGCAAAGAAAGGAGGAGATGATGGTATATAACTGACTGACAAGACAAAACATCTGAGGCTCACTAGTGAGTTCAGCACACAGTCCTGCAATGCTATTTAAAACCAGTATAGGAATGTCAGATGGACAGCTGGCCTAGTCTCCAGCATAGATCACACATAAAAGGGGGGTGGGTAAACCTGAATATAACATTTTTATAAGCACTTTATAAACACGTCACACTGTCTGTATTTAACATAGACAATGTTTTAATATATATACAATTTCAGACTAAATACAGTTATTTGGAGTGATACATTCTCCTCCTGTATGTTCATATCTTCTTTATCTTTATCTTTTGATAAAAAATTAATTGCTGGTGGACAAACTCATAGTATGTAGACTAAAGACTTACTAATTTCTGTGCTGTAGATATAAAAAAAGACATTAGTCAGTATAACTTTGGGACACCAATGTCTAAACCTGTGTATGTGTGTTCCTATCGCAAGCCGTTTTTATTATAAAGCCTAGGTTTGACTATCCACAATGATATTTTAGAGAGTTTAACTTGTATTTGCCCAGTCATAATCATAATTTGACTAGTCAGAAGGATAAATTGAGATATCTTTAATTATAATTTGACTAGTACGACTTCTGATTTAAGATATGTGTTAATGCATTTTGACTAGTCGAAATTCAGTTTAATATACCTTTAATGACGTCACAGATATCATCAACATACGCGTCACACATACACAAAAGTAATAAGAGATATCTAATTCCAGATAGATAATAATTTCCAGATTGATAGTAATAGTAATTTTATCTAAAATAGTAATAGATAGTAATTTCCAGATATGTGAATTGAATCTTGTCCCAGTACAGTTTGCGTTCTATGACGTGAGTCATGTGACTAAGTGAAAGCGGGGTAAAGATGAAAAAGGAAATCATGGTGGCTACTGTTCTCTACAAATTAGCCAGAAAAAGAGAGTATTGAAAGAGCTCAACTCCAGGGAACTTGTAGCGAGCAGAAATTGATATTTTCTTAATAAATGCACAGAGAATTAGACATTTGTTATCTCCTGAGACGTTTGGAAAGGTGGAGCTTAGCAACAGGGCAATTTGAATACCCAATTTAGAAATCTATAAAAGAATTTCACCTCGTCAAAATATTAATTTGATATATATCAATTGAGATTTGTTCTAGTTAAAATAACATTTGCAGATATCTGAAAAATAATAATTGCCCTAGTCAGAAACTCATTCCAGATGTCCATAACCACATTATAGAGATCTCTTAATAAGATTTGACTAGAAATAAATTAAAATTAAGATATCTTTAATTAAATATGGAACAGACATTAAATAAATTCAAGATATCTACAATTGTACTGTGAATAGACATGTGTTAGTTTCAGATATCTAAAATGTGTTTTTGGATATGTTTAACGATGAGCCATTAAAGATATCTTAAATTTAAATTATGACTAGTAGAAAACCAAATAGAGATGTCTTTAACTACAGTTATACTAGTGATAAAACATTTAGAGATATCGCTATTTAGAATTATATGACTAGTCAAAATAGCATTGATGATATCTTCAGTGTACATTATGACTGGTTAAAACAGCATTGAAGATATCTTCAGTGTACATTATGACTAGTTAAAACAGCATTGAAGAGATCCTCAATGTATATTATGACTAGTCATAATTACGGGGAAGATATATTTAATGTCAGTTATGGCGAGTCTAAATTATGAAACGGATATCTGAAATTGGAATTTTGTAATTATGACAAGTAGAGCCGAGGCTTTTAATGATAAAAGGGCTTGCCATAGTGTTCCTACAGGTACCTGAGACACAGTTTTTAAATCCCTATTTCAGGAAGTGAAGGGTACAATGAACAGTTTTACACACTCAACAGCTAAACCAACCACCAGACCTGTTTTTAACTAGCTTTTATTTTAGGGCTACAAAGTTTTGTAGTGCACTGTGCACATTTTGTAACATTTTAGTTTTGTAACAATAGGCCTAATTGTTTTTTAACAAACGTTCATATTTATTCTAGATGAAAATGTTTTTAAACCCATAGATAAAAATCATAGATATTATACTGTATTTGTTTCGATTTTAGTACATTTGGTCACAAAAATCAAATAGCACGTATGCAAATCACAGATATTAGCTATATACTGTATGCTGTCCATGTTATTGTAGCTGGCATAAGAAATAAACATCTGTAAAGTGTTTTACATTAATATTTATGGCTGTATTGATTTAAACCCCCCAAAATTCTGTGGGTCTACTAGACCTTGCGTACACTGGCTAAGTAACTAAAACATGAACATCAAGCAAGGGTTAAGGTAAGTCAACAAGAGCAGTAATATGTTGGAAATAGTTAAAAGTTTATACCAGGCTGACAAATGATGAAAGGGTCATGCCAATCCTAACAATAACCCTTTCCTCTGGTGTCTTTGAAGGCCGCACTTTGACATTATATGATGAAAAGAGTTTCTTCATCAGTTGATCTTCTATGGCTGATGCACCTGTAGAAAGAATGTTACTTTTCTTTCTCAGGAGAGAGACCATTAATAGGCAAACATCAACTAGTATTCTTAATTTTTATACCTAAAGTACATACAGCAGCTTGTTGTGTAATCTAGGAAAACATAAAATCAGGAGTCTGATGATGGATGTATGTAGGTGTAGCCCAGTGCTTCTCAAACCTTCGCTGCACATTTTGAGTGTTTGAGAAGTATTGGTTTAGGTATTTCAACTCTGAACATAAAGGGCATAAAAAGAAGTCTCATAAAAGCATCCAGCCTTGAGAGTTGCACCCCTGTTATCCCAGGTGGTTTTATGTATCAGGTCTTCTGTGTTTTCCCTCGGCTTATGAGCATTAATAAATGGCACCACATTTATTAAATCATTGCATAGAGACCTTCCGAATATAATCTGAGAGTTACAAATCACGTTTTTGCACGCACACCACCTTTATTACCAAAACGCCACTATCAACTACTGCTGCATTTATTTACAAGTTTTACAGCGCTTTTAACCGACTTCTCTGATAATAACCTACAGTGGTTTTATTGATAAGGGAAACAGGAACTTCAACATATATTCATATATCAACAATATTTTTTTTCAAAAACGCCTGTCCCCTTATATCTATAAATATACAGACTAAATAAAAGCTGCAAAAAAGTTTGTATCTTTAAAATGAGCACTACACACAAGTCACGTCAATGTGATATTTGAAACCACTCTGTTGCTGTCAGTCAATGTTGGCACGGCACGATGTGAAAATATCTGTAAGTCAGTGATCAAAACTTTCGCAGCAGACCATAAAGTTTATCGCGCGCACAACAGTCATGCAAGCCAGAAACTAACTTACCTCCCTTTGCGCATAGGCCATAGAGACAACAAGTTAACATAATCCATCCCTGGGCATTCATGATTCACGGTGATATCTTCGTATAAAGTTAACGTGTGGGTCCATTCGTAATTTCTCAGCACATACAGTTGGCGTGTAGTAAGACGGCTGTCACTCTCTGCTCAGGTTACATGCGCGCGCGCACTCGCCAAGGAAGAGTTCACGCGGCCCAGACCAAACCTAACAGACCAAATATTAATTTCACAAACGTAAAATCTATCTAAAATCCAGAGCGACGTTTTATATAAATCCATGTCCAAATACATCGAGGTTAGTGCTTTCCGAAACGGGCTTTTTAAATGAGCCTAGTGTTTTGGTTGAATACATCACCATATTTATACAGCTCTTAGGTGATTTTGGCTAAAGACGAGTAGCAGTCATTGCTGTACTTTTGTGTCAAGATTTGAAGTCAAGTCAAATTTGTTTGTATAGAGATTGAACAATGTAGCACTATTTCAAAGCAGCGTTACAGCAAAACAAAAACAAAAGGATACAAGCATGGAAATATAAACGCTAATTTAATAAATAACATCCAATATCAGCAGTCTCCAACTGAGCACTCCAACACGGCGACGGTGGCAAGGAAACCAAAGTCCATTGATGAATATATATACGGAGAAAAAACCTTGGGAGAACCCAGGCTCACTTGGAGGGTCATTTCTCCTTTGATGCGGCACAGCTGCAATCAGTAATTTGATTTAAAAAAAAATTATTTAAAGCCATGTAATAATTTACTACAATTTGAAGCTGTGGTCTGAATTTTGAGGGGCACTGATTTATTAGTTGTGATATAATTTATTTATAATTGTGTTAGTGTAACCCAGCTTACAGTTAATGTGGCTGAGAGTTACAATATCGTATCACAGTGCATGATACAATATCGTATCATGCACTGAATTTAATTGGGGTTAGTGTTTTTGGCGGCCTGTTTAAACTTTAGTTTTAGTCTTGTCTTGTGTGAAGCTGTCATTTTAGATTTTATTAGTTTTAGTCAAAAATATAAATTTAGCACACTCTAAACCAAAACACATAAATTTAATTAATATTAAACTAGAAAACAATCTACAAATAGATGCAACTAAATGGCTAACATTCGGCCTGCTTAACATCAGGTCACTTTCTAACAAAGAACACATTATCAACGAAATTATTACAGACCACAACTTGGACGCGCTGTGCCTGACAGAAACTTGGCTTAAAACAGATGATTTTACCAGTCTGAATGAATCTACTCCACAAGACTTTTACTATAAGCACGAGCCTTGTCTGAAAGGTAGAGGTGGCGGTATTGCTACAATCTATAGCAACCTATTCTGCTTTAATCTTAAATCTAGAAAATTTAACTCCTTTGAAATAATGGTGCTAAATATGTCACTTCCAAACGGTCGCAACAAACATTTGTCCTTCATAATGGCTACCATTTACAGACCACCGGGTCATCATATAGACTTCCTTAAAGAATTTGCTGATTTTCTGTCAGAATTAGTAGTCACCTGTAGAGACTTGGCCGGGCCAAATTTTGGACTTCTTTAAGGGATCATAAAGTTAGACAACAAACAACAAATTCCTAGGGGGGGAGTCAACACCAAAACCCCTTTTGGCTCCAGAAAGTCTGGGTTAAGTGATGACCTGCCAGTTGTTACTTAACTCAGGAGGACAGTTATGGTACCTCTCTGGCCTTCCCCAGAGAGGGTGACCCCCAGCTCAACTCCCTGAGATTCTCCAGGCCCCCCTGGAGATTTGCAGAGAGGACTAGAGAAGTACATTCCAAACACATCAAAGAGATTCTCTAGAATGAGCAAGAATAAACTGTCCATTTTGTGTATATATATACCTGTATATATATGTGTGTGTATTCCTCTGTTATCCCTTAATGCCCTACCATAGTTAGTGCATGTATTTCATTACTGTTGAAGTTTAACTGTTATTTCATGGCAGATGAATGAATAACTATTGTTCTTACTTCACTTCTCTCTCGTGTGTGGTATCAAAATGATCCACAAATTATTTCCTAAATAATGATGCACAGTACATAGTCATGGCGTGCATCATACTCAATTACAATAAGTTTATGTGTTCGTTGCAAACAGGACATAAACCGTACCTGTGTAAATCATTTGTCACAAAGAAGGACAAAGAAATTTCTCCCGCGCAACCACCGCCCTTTTGCCATTGGTCAAAAGACCTGACAGGGGCGTGACAGCTGTGCCTTTAAGACCACCATGCATCGGACAACTCGTTGCTCAGAAACTTGGAATCTATTCCAAACTTTGTGGGACCTGCCCTTTCTTCAGGACAGTTTTCCGGCAATCTTACTTCGGCAGACTTCGACACTTCTCGTGAAACTTCGCCTCTCGAACGGACTTAGCCGAATCCACCGGACACTCTCTCTCTTTCTCTCCGCACACCAGGATTCTTGCCGACGCAACTAACTGTTCAATGCAAGTATCACAATTCAACAGCGCAACTGCCCCTTGGCTACCAAGGTGAACTTTTGTAGAGAAAACCCGGTGGTTTGTGTTCTGCTGATTTAATGTGCCACTCTTTACCCTTTTCTCTGTTTTTTCTATGCTTTCTCTTGTATGCGTGTGAATGTGTATGTGTTTATGTTAGTTAATCGATATCGTATTTCAGTAGCATAGTCAATAAATATTCATTTGTATTCACTCATGATTGTCTCTGCTTAATGCTCATAACACATCCCTTAAACTGTGCAATACTGTTACCGGCTCTGTATGTATTACTGTATTGGGCATGGACCGTTGTTAATCAAGGCCAGAAGAATAATGCGTTTATTGCACCAGGTAATGCTACAAAATACATATAGTTAATAATTTTATCTGTAAGTATTTCCATTTGAGCCACAAATAATTATAACCTGAAACTGAACCGTGTTTTAAATAACACTGTCTTAGTTTCACTATAACTAGTGGAGATGCTGGGGAGTGTTTAAATAACACCATCCCCACAGAATCACTACACACCGTAGATAAAGCCCTAATCGTTGGTGACTTTAACATACACATTGATAATCCAAAAGATGCGCTACGTATAGCTTTTATGGATATCCTGGACTCGCTTGGTGTTAGCCAAAAGGTGTCAGGTCCCACACATAAATGTAAGCACACTTTAGACCTAATTCTATCTTGACTAAACATAAACAACATAGAAATATTACCTCAGAGCGATGCTATTTCAGATCACTGCCTCATAACCTATACTGTACTTTTAGATAAACCTGTTCGTCCTACACCTCGGTTTAGATCAAGCAGATCAATCATCTCTACCACTAAAGATAGTTTTATTAACAATCTTCCAAATCTATATCAAACCCTTAATGTAATCAACAAAAATGAAGATCTTGACATTGTAACAGAAACATTAAACAAAACATAAACCATGGTATAATAACCACACCGCAGCCCTAAAAAAAGAAACTAGAAAAATGGAACGTAGATGGAGGACTAGAACATAGAAGTATGGCGCGATGCATGGAAAGAGAGTACCAACAAGTACAAACAGGCTCTAAAAACCACCAAATCGTCCTATTTCAGCAAGTTGATCACAGAAAATCAAAATAACCCGCGATTTCTTTTTAATACAGTCGCAAAACTGACTGAAAACAAATCATTTACAGAAAAAGATGCTAAACTACAGCACGATTGTAATACCTTTATGAAAGTTTTTGAAAATAAAATCGAGCAGATTAGGGACAATATTGCATCTACACAGCCAGCCACCTCTATATCCCATAGTATCCCATCCCGCATCATGCCAATAGTACAACTAGAATCATTTAATGCTATTAAAATGGATGAACTCACAAAAATAATAAATTCATCAAAATCATCATCCTGTATATTAGATCCCATCCCCACAAAACTACTAAAATAAGTTATTCCTGCAGTTTCGGAACCAGTGCTCAATATTATTAATTCATCCTTAGAACTAGGCTATGTTCCAGCATTCCAGCGTTATTAGGCCTCTCATTAAAAAACCTAATCTCGACCAGGGAGACCTATCCAATCTATCTACCAGGGAGACCTATCCTAGACCAATCTCTAATCTCCCCTTCTTATCAAAAATACTGGAAAAGGTTGTGTCCAAACAACTACAGACATTCCTAGCGAAAAATAGCATCTATGAAAAATTTCAATCAGGATTCAGGCCCCATCACAGCACAGAAACAGCCATGCTCAGAGTGACAAATGACCTCCTTTTAGCATCAGATCGCGGTGAAACATCTATTCTTATATTACTCGACCTCAGTGCAGCTTTTGATATAATAGATCATACAATCCTACTCGATAGACTGGAAAACTTTGTTGGCATTAATGGTCAAGCCTTAGCCTGGTTCAAATCTTATTTAACTGATCGCTACCACTTTGTCTATGCTAACGAGGAAAAATCTTATTACTCTCAGGTAAAATATGGCGTACCACAGGGATCAGTTCTTGCTCCTATTGTCTTCGCACTATATATGCTTCCCCTCGGAGATATTATTAAGAAACGTGACATCAACTTCCACTGCTACGCTGATGATACCCAGCTCTATATTTCCTCAGAACCTGACAAAACCCACTGTTTTTCTAAACTAATAGACTGTATCAACGATATTAGAAAATGGATGGCAAACAACTTCCTTCTACTTATCTCCAACAAGACAGAGCTTTTGATTATTGAACCTAATAGCTCCAAACACGACACAATAGCCCACAACATCTCTATAGAAGGTTGCACCATTGTCCCTTCGTCCGCAGTTAGGAACCTAGGTGTGATTCTAGATAAGAACCTGTCTTTCGATGGTCACATTTCCAATGTATGCCGAACCGCATTTTTTCACCTTATACACCAAATATTTCAAAGATGCGCCACATGCTGTCTGCTCCGGATATAGAGACGCTAATCCACGCATTTATGACCTCCAGAATTGACTACTGTAATTCATTACTGGGGGGGTGTCATGCAAAGCAAATAAATAAGCTACAGCTGGTTCAAAATGCAGCTGCTAGAGTTCTTACTAGATCAAAAAAGTATGACCACATTAGTCCACTCCTAGCAACACTGCACTGGCTACCTGTAAAGTATCGCATACATTTCAAAATTTTGTTAATTACATACAAAGCCCTAAACGGCCTAGCACCTTTATACCTCCATGAACTATTATCAGCATACAATCCATCGTGGGCATTGTGTTCACAAAATGGCGGGCTGTTAATAGTTCCAAGAATATCAAAAAAAATCTAAAGGTGGAAGATCCTTCTCCTACTTAGCACCAAAACTATGGAATGACCTTCCCAGTAAAGTCCGGGACTCAGACACACTCGAACTGTTTAAAAGTAAATTAAAGACTTATCTCTTTAGCCTCGCATTCACATAATCTCAGATCCAACTCTCTAAGGCCGCAATAGTTAACTCAACTGGAACCGGGCACACACACATACTACATACTGCATGTGTTATCACATATAACTGCTTACATCTACATAGGAACGCTAATGCTATTCTGTTTTGAGGAGGTTCGGGGTCAGGAGGCTCGGGGTCTGGCTCTGGAGGCACGGGCTCTGGAGGCACGGGCTCTGGAGGCACGGGCTCTGGAGGCACGGGCTCTGGCTGCGGCCGCTCTGGCGAAGACTGTGGCGGCTGCGGCTGCTCTGGCGAAGACTGTGGCGGCTGCTGCCGCTCTGGCGAAGACTGTGGCGGCTGCGGCCGCTCTGGCGAAGACTGTGGCGGAACAGGGGACTCAGAAGCGCCGGGAACAGGGGACTCAGAAGCGCCGGGAACAGGGGACTCAGAAGCGCCGGGAACAGGGAACTCAGAGGCGCCGGGAACAGGGAACTCAGAAGCGCCGGTAACAGGGAACTCAGAAGCGCCGGGAACGGGGAACTCAGAGGCGCCGGGATCGGGGGAATCAGAAACTGGGGCCCTAGAGGAGACAGGAACTGGGGGCCTAGAGGAGACAGGAACTGGGGACCTAGAGGAGACAGGAACTGGGGGCCCAGAGGAGTGACTATCTAGGGACAGACTAGCGATAGATGACTTCGTACAGGACTTCCCAGGAACAAACAGGCTTGGACAGTCTACAGTGGAGGGATTACTAGGAGCTGGGACACTTTGAGAGGGAAACCTGCTTCGAGATACTACTCCAGAGGTCTGGCTGCTTAGACACGAACTAGAGATGGATAGGTGACATCCTTGGGGAGGTAGGCCCTGGGACAGGGATTCAGCAACTTGACTATAACTACTAATCTGGGGTGAAGCCGCTACGCTCAATTGAGAAGAACCAGAGTTAACTTGACTAGGGCTGCATTGACACTGCATAACTGAATTGCTAGGAGAACTACTTGCACCCTGTGCTAGACTAGAGGTATGACACATGGACGACTGACTAAAACTCCCTTGGGAGCTAGAAGCATACAAAGTCTGGGACGCATTACTGCTAGTGGGTTGGCTAGAGGCAGCTGTAGGCAAGGAAACAAGAGTAGAATAACCAGGGGTAAACGGACTTGAGAAATTTGGAGACTGTAGGGATACATCACCAAGAGTTCTACTACCTCCCTGTGTAGAAACCAACTGACACGAGCTTCCTGTCACTGGTGGTCTAGAACTGCCCATAATTGCTGCATGCTGGCTTTGGATCGCTAGATTGCTAGCCTGGCTGGTGAGTCTTCCCGCTGAAGACAAAAGCTCTGCATGTATACTGGGACTTGCTGGCAGGCTGACTGGAAATACTAAGTTGCTGTGAAGACCCACTGTGGAAACTACTCTTGGCTTGAGGGACCAAGCGACTAACACCTGCCGAAATAGAGCTAGAACTGCCCTGAGAACTTGCAACACCAGTTTGCTGTATGAAAACAGCCTGAGGTGAGATGGGTTTGAAAGACTCAGATGAGAGTGTACTAGAACTCAATTGAGAATGGGGCAAATAAACACTATACACACTACCTTCTCCCTGAGAGGACATAAACTGAGCTGATGTACTCCTCTGAGGCCCAATCAGTGAAGCTGGAGAGTGCTGACTAAATAAACTTGGATTACTTGTGGACTGACTAGAATCTAGCCGTGAGGAACTAAACTTGGAAGGAGATCCAGAAGAAAACTGGCTAAGGGTACCTTGAGGCGGGACAGGACCACTGAAAACACTAAAGTCTTCCAAAACACGTTTCCTAGAGCTAACTTGAGATTGGACAAGGATACCCCTAAAAGCACTACTTCCTCCCTGGTTAGATGCGAACTGACTGGAAGATCCCATTTGGGGTGACGCAGCAACGAGAGCAACTGGTCTACATAAACCCTGATAGTTTCTAGATTAGGTAAGAACATCTTGTGGTGAAGTTACCGCAACATTTACATACCTTGTAGCAGAAGCAACTTGAGCAAAGGTACCTCGAGACTTGGGACGAGAGAGACTCTTATAACTACTTCCTGTCTGCACCGGGAAATAACTAGAAGTTGCAAACCTTGTCCTTGACTGACTTGGAGGGATGAATGGAGACACACTGGTGTCACTTGAGGGCTGACCAAACCCTTCTACAGGTGAAGAACTAAGCGTACTAGGGGTCACTGAACTACGTGAATACAAGGTAGGGATCTCCTGAGATGACATGGGGAAGTAACTGGAAGGGGCGACCACATGAGCAGGGACTAGGTCTGGACACTCCAGAGCGGAGTCTGGGGATTCTAGGACAGGGTCTGGGAACTCTGGGGATTCTAGGAAATAGTCTGGGAACTTTGGGGATTCTGGGACAGAGACGGGAAACTCTGGAAATTCTAGGGCATAGTCTGGGAACTCTGGAGATTCTGGGGCATAGTCTGGGAACTCGGGGAATTCTAGGGCATAGTCTGGGAACTCGGGGAATTCTAGGGCGGAGTTTGGGAACTCCGGGGCGGAGTCTGGGAACTCCGGGGCGGAGTCTGGGAACTCCGGGGCGGAGTCTGGGAACTCCGGGGCGGCCCTCTTGGCCGGAACATAGGGCTCTGGATCGGCCATCTTGGCCGCGGCGAAACACTCGGCGGCGGCCATCTTGGCTGGAACATGACTCTCGGAAACGGCCATCATGGCCGGGACAGGACTCTCGGAAGCGGCCATCATGGCCGGGACAGGACTCTCGGAAGCGGCCATCTTGGCTGGGACTTGACTCACGGAAGCGGCCATCTTGGCCGGGACTTGACTCTCGGAAGCGGCCATCTTGGCCGGGACTTGACTCTCGGAAGCGGCCATCTTGGCCGGGGCAGAACATTGGGGAGCGGCCATCTCGGCCGTGTCAGAACCCTGGGGAGCGGCCATCGTGGCCGCGTCAGAACCCTGGGGAGCGGCCATCTTGGCCGAAGCAGAACACGGGGGAGCGGCCATCTTGGCCGCGGCAGAACTCTCGGCGGCGGCCATCTTGGCCGCGGCAGAACTCTCGGCGGCGGCCATCTTGGTCGCGGCAGAACTCTCGGCGGCGGCCATCTTGGTCGCGGCAGAACTCTCGGCGGCGGCCATCTTGACCGCGGCAGAGCTCTCGGAGCTCTGCCGCAATTGCATTACTAAAAAGAGACTAAAATAAAAAAAAAATTACTACTTAACCCAGTCAAGTACTAGTAGAAACCAAAATTTTCTTTAAGCCAAACCCTAGGAATTAAACAAGGTTATCTTATAATATTATCGTTACCTTATAGACTCAAGAATCATCCATTCCAGACATTCCAGTTTTTATCATAGTAATTATCGTTTTACCATGGTAATACGAAGAGCAATAGGCCTAAGTGCAAAAAGAGTCTTTCCACAGCATTCGCTTTCTGTACTTTTTGAACGAGACCTTCCATCTCACTCATTTTGGTCATAAACGAGAAATACTGTGTCATAGAGTGATTCGGTCATGAACGAGAAGCGCTGTACCATAGTCAAGAAGAGATGTCCAAATGTGATGTCCAAAGGAGCTTTGGGGATTGCAGTCAATTCTAAATTGGGGGAGCTGAGACTGCTTGAAAGAAAGAATGATGTTTAATATATACACCCCCGCTCAAAAGTTTGGGATCAGTAAGACTTGTAATGTTTTTTAAAAGAAGTATCTTACGAAGTATCTTATGCTCAAATAACTGCAGCCATATGAGACTTCTTTAAAAAAAGTCTTACTGATCCCAAACTTTTGAGCGGCAGTGTGTGTATATATATAAAATGTAGCAATTTTTTATATAAACATATCAAAATATGTTTATTTACAGGTGCTATAAACAACAAATAAAGTATTTTAATGAGATGCAAATATATTTTCTTAGTCTAAATATACTAAGAACTAAATACATTTTATATGCTTTGAAAATATATTCATGTTAAAAATATATTTTCTGCAAAATATAAATGGCCAAAAATATGTTGTGGAAAATTTCCTGTAAATATATTTTAAAATATATTTTTAACACGTATATTTTTTTTTTTAGCAATTTTTTGTATATTTTAAAATATTTTTTTTTGCCGTATGGGCTGGGTCATTCAGTCGTCCAGAAACCTCTCTTGTTCAGACTCATAATGCCAACTTGTTCAGTAAAGGGCGTATTTGTTCGGTACATTCAACCAATTATATGCTCCGTTAAAGCTCACACTATAACACCATTGGCTCGTGCTTTAGTCTCTATTTTAAAGCAGGATTGCTGCCAATACGCAACATTATGAAGCTGCAGGCCCGGAGGCCCAACTGCAAGCTCAGACCAGCACTTCCAGACCTATAGTTTTTTCAGAAAGTGCCACCTGCTGTTTGAAAGATTGCCTAACCTGAATTCAATTGCTGATAGATTGTAACGTACAATATTTTTCTATAAAATATTACGCTATGACTGAATGCATTATTATATCAAATATTACACATACTAGGTTATGATTTAATGCATTAAGTCTGTTTTATTTTTATTAATTGTATTTGTAAATAGAAATTGTTCAGTTACTTAAATATTTTCATAGTCATTTATTGTTTTCCTACTCATTAAGGATTTATCACATTCTTTAGTATTGAGTTAGGGAATGAACATTAACATTAACTCTACATTTTCTCACACCAAACTTTATTTTTGTATTCTTTTTCATGAGTTCCTACAAGTCATCGAGCTGTAAACTTTTGCCAGGGCTTTTGCCAATCGTGTTGGTTGGAAAACTGAGGCATCACAAAATGGACAGTGGAAATGACTGCAGCATTTGGTGCACTGTAATAGTTCTGGCAGAGACCCCCCTTTTTGAATTGTAATATCCATTTGGGAAAAAATACACAAGTCACAAGCAAATTATTTAGGCAACCCAACAGAGCTCATATTGTAAATTCTACACAGATTACTTGATATTTTGATGAAAAAAAACTCAAGGCCGCATTTTATTCCAAAGATCTTATTTGTAATTATTACAGAACTTATTTACAATTGTTACACTGTTATTGTGTTACTGTTATTGTCTGTGGTAGCACTTTGAGATTTGTAAAGTACAATAAAAAGAACGTGCAATATTATTTTTCTTACACATACTACTACTACTAATAGTAAATGCAGTAGTAATATTAGTATGAAATAATAGTAGATAATACAGTAATATGTACAGTAGACCTACATAGCACTAAAATATGTTACAAATAATAATTGTATTATATATTATACATTTTATTTTAACATTTTTACTTTAAAGTTTTTTATTTTGCTAGAAAACATTAAGTGTCCCAGAATGGTATAATACAGAAAATAAGAGCAAGTTGTAAATATTATAAAATAATGCTATCTTTTGACACTAATTTTGATCAAATCAAACACTGAAATACTTGTTTGTTGGTGTAATAAGATGTCACATTGATTTATGCCATAAAACCTGGTAATTTTCAGGAATCGCTTTAATAAAATCAATAACCTTACTCACGTGTCCGATCTTGCTACTTGCTAGCAGTTTTATAATGTTGGAAATGATTATGGTACACACAACACGCTACAAAACAAATGTTCATCCAAAGTGCTGGTCTGAGCGTGCAGTTGGGTCTCCGGTCCTGCGGCTTCACCCTACTCGCCAAAACAAGAGAGCTGCGCCTGCGCACATACAGAGCTTTATTCTCTGCGCTCTAGGAGGGGAGTGTAAGACTGGTGCCAAGATGTCCAAACCAAAAGGACATCTCTCTGTGTTACCGCAAATCTACGACCAGGGTTAAGTATATTTAAATAATTAAGTTGTTATGCAGTCGGATTCACTATATGGGGCTATCACAGTGGTAGTCATAACCTCTGGTCATTGCCTGTACTTTAATTAAGTTGTTATGTAGTTATATTAATAACTATATGGGGTCAGATCAAATCCCTTACGGTGCTGGCCATAACCTCTGATTAATGTTTAAGCTTTGAACTAAGTTGTTATATAGGTGATTGTATGGGGCTACATGGATACCTTTTAATAATAGTAAGCGGGAGCTACATTGTTAAATTGCTTTAGCCATAACCTCTGGTTATCTAAAAAACTTAACTTTAAGTTGTTATGCAATTAAGTTGTTATGCAATTTCATTCACTATATGGGGCTATCATAGTGGTAGTCATAACCTGTGGTCATTGTCTCTGTTTTGATTAAGTTGTTATGTAGTTATATAAATAACTATATGGGGTCAGATGAAATCCCTTACGGTGCTGGCCATAACCTCTGATTATTATCTGAGCCTTGAACTAAGTTGTTACATAGGCGATTGTATGGGGCTACATGGGTACCTTTTAATAATAGTAAGAGGGAGCTACATTGTTAAATTGCTTTAGCCATAACCTCTGGTTATATTATTGTGATCGTGGGCCCGCACACGGCCGTTGCGAGGACCGTGTGCGACAATGAGAACCTAATGTACGAGTACAATAACAATAGCGAGTTAAATGGAATAATCAAACATTTATCTAAATTTAAGGATCATAAAATAACGTTTACAAGGTTTTATCTTTTGGAGTCAGATAAAATTGAGGTATCAAAAGTAACGAGTAAGCGCCGGAAAAGACCGAACGTGCTGAAACCTTCGCCATTGCCACTGGACTCCGACGTTGGGCCAGTGGGTGGTTCCTCCCTTACAGGAGAAAGGGAAAGATTTCAATGAACGAGAAATATCATTCAATGCATTTTGTGAACGAGAACAATTCGTTTACTTAAAAGATTTGTTCAGAATGAACATTTCGTTTACAAACGTAACATCACTAGACCTGATGCAGCCCCTGAAGTGAGACACAGGAATAGAAATGCTAATAATAATAATAATAATAATAATAACGCGACTAAACGAGACAAAATAATGTTATAACATTTCGTTTCGTCTCGTTTTGGTCAACGGAAATGAAAAGACATTTTAGCATAGTTTTGGTAAATACCTGAAAAAAATTTAAATTGTGCTGCAGAGATGGGTAGAGTAGCTAAAAATTTTGCTCAAGTAAAAGTACAAGTAACTATAGAAAATGTTACTCGAGTAAAAGTCACTGTCTTAAAAATTACTTGAGTAAAAGTAAAAAAGTATGCAATGAAAAAACTACTCAAGGTGCAAGTTACTAGTTACTTTGAATCTGATTATATACCATTAATAATATACCATTAATAATATTGCCAATATTTTATATTATATTTTAATCATGTTATTGTATTATTATCATAAGGAGATACATTTGCAGTATACTAATACATCAAATATATTAGAGTATATTTAATCTATATTCTAATATATAGTTGTAGCCTATACAGTGTACAACTTATTCGGAACATCAGACAATGTCAAAACAAAGTTAATCTGCAGAGTTTGGAGTTCACAGTGTATATATTATGTAACTAAACTGAGCGCATCTCTTGAGATGATCAAGGTCTAGGAACATGTGCAGTGCTTATACAAAATACAAACTGATTTTAGACAAAACTCAAAACTTTCACGATGTGAAACACGTGTGTCCTGTGTGTGTGTTGTGATAAGCTCTTACATTAAAACATTCAGTATACAGTGAGCCAGACGCCCATCAACAGGTTTTCTTCTTTCTGTTCATCAGGTGTATATTCTGTAAACCCGTGTGTCACTGTGTTTAACAGCTCACTCGTAGCAGAAAACTTAAAACACGCAGAACATAAAGCGTTGGATAAAGTGAATATGAATCTATTATCTTTCTACTCATACCAAAACTGCAAATGCATCCTATTGTTCGTCTACGATGAAGAAGATCGGCCATATGTGAGTGTGTGCGCATTCGCGTGATCTGTTCGTTAGACACAACACGATCGTAACCACTTCAGATGATTCCGTTCATTGCAGTGAACTAAGCGAATCATTCAAAATGATTCATGACCCTATTCAGACAGGTTTGCCTATTGTTTACTTAATGCTTTCAAAAGAATCGACTCAAATGAATCATTCATTGGCAAATGCCCAAGTAAAACAATACAGCAACCTTAAAATTAACTACACATTTTCGTGAAACACTAAAATGAAGTAATGAAGTTACTTCACACAGTGTAACTAAGTAAAAGTATAGATTTTTTATTAGAAATATACTCTAGTAAGAGTAAAAGTACCCACTTTTTAATTGAAAAGTACATATTTTCCAAAAATCTTACTCAAGTAAATGTAACAAAGTATATGTAGCGCGTTACTACCCACCTCTGCCTAACTGTATAGATCTATACATTCCATCATTTTGGTGAATTGCTGTGTTTCGTGGGGCCTCGATCAGATATAGAGTTGAGTATTGTCAGCATAGCAGTGAAAATTAACTCCATGTTTCTTAATTATAACTCCTAAGGGTAACATGTACATGTACAAGAGTAGAGGTCTTAAAAGTGATCCCTGTGGCACTCCATACTGGACTCATTGTTTATTGCTACATATTGAAAGCGGTCAGATAAGTATGATTTAAACCATTTTAATGCTATTCCACTAATGCAGACATAATTTTTAAGTCTATTTAAAAGTATGCTATGATCAACGGTGTCAAAGGCAGCACTAAGATCTTATAAACAGTACTTAATCAGATCTGTTAAAATGAATTATGCACATTTATCCCACCAATTAGAAGGATGAGATGTAAATTCATGCTATGGAGTGTTGACACTTTGATAGGGCTTTAAAAATGAGAGGTTAGACTTTTGCTTTGCTATTGGTTCCTTTTCTGTCGGTGACTCCACGTTATGTCGATGACAACACTAAGGGTTCGCCCTTAAAAACCTATTACATCCGATTTGACTTTCTAAGCACCAATGAACTTGGTGAATGGAATTTGCATGCCATTCTCCTCCACATACATACGGGTATAAAAGGAAGATAGCGTGCTCTATTCAAATAGCTTCTTGTTTTTCTGAGCCTATGAAGCAACTGTATTATCTACATTCTTCTTCAATCAAGAATTCTGTTGGCGTGAAGGCGTGTGTAGCGGATCGTTCTCTCCCAACATCATCCCCTAGGCGCTTCAACAGAATTCTAAAAGAGTAAATTTACTCAAACCGTTTTGCGTCTTTCAGGATGTCATTATTCCGTGTGCTTGCCGCACCCAAGAGCGCAAACATCGCTCCCTCCAATGGGCACAAAGTCTGCCTCGAGTGCTTGGGTCGCCAGCACGCCAAAGCAGCCCTCGTGAACTCGTCATGCTCTCACTGCGAGAACACGACTATGAGAACGTTGCAGTCGCGGCTCTCGTCTTTCTCAAAAAAGGCAAGGGTAACCGCATCTGCTTCCCATCTGGCTCGCGCAGCCGGTTTGGTGAGCGATGCGGGCGTTATGAGGACTTCCATGGAAGTTTCATTGCCGGGTGTGTCCCCACAGTCCTTTCATGCCCCGCCATGCTTGTTCTCCCAATCTGGGGTCTCTATTTCCACATTCCGTAAAATAGAATCACCAATAACTATGGCGCTTGACACAGGCATCTCAGCTGGTGTGTTGCTGAGTGGGGAAAACCGGTTAGAAATAATCACAGGAGCGGAAGAGTGGCGCCACTTTTCTTTACCACTATGCTGTCTGAGCCTGCCGCTTCGGGTCGTGATTATTGCACGTTATGCTAGGCGCATCCAAAATAGTGTCTGAAATATTAGTACCCTTACTAGTCTCAACAAGTGTTCGGATGCGTGATTCTAGTTCTGCAACCTTTTCCGTCAGCCTTACAACATCCTTACATTTATCACACGTGAAGCCCTCTTTGCCGACAGAATTAGCTAAGCTATACATGTGGCAGGAGATGCAAGTTACGATAACAAGCAAAGGAGTAGATTGAAATTGGGACTTTAACACTGTGAGTGCAATAAGCTGACTCATTAGCTTAGGACTTCAAAGTTCTTTTGTACTCAACACGAAACGACAAATAAAAGTCTTCAATCCAGAGTTCTTCGTTTTGACTGTTTAATTATGAATCTCAAAACAACAACAACAAAAAAAAAACTTAGGATATTTACTTTTCTTACAAATGAAATGTACATTTACGTGTAGGTCAAAAGACTGTGTTGCTCCAAAGTCCAGAGGCTTCTGACTGTTTCGCGGGTTCTATTTCTTTCATACTAAATCTAACAGCCAATCAAATTACATTATACTAAATCACTGATTAACTGTTTACATTCCAATTTCTATGTTTTATTTGCAACACAGGTTTTCTCAAGTTTTACAAAATATACTAAAATATTTTTACTTCCATAGAAATGGCTTTAACATATCCCGGTCCCTAATTGACTAGGCCTTAACATATCAATTATCAACCTAAACTTAAACTGAAGCCATTTATACTCTTATATTCAACACTTTCTTTAATTCCTTTTAGCAAGAATCTTCTTCTCTTCATAGGCAAGTATTTAAGGTAAACGTTAACTGGCAAGTATTAACATACTTAACAACTAGATACTTTTCATAGACTATTCAAACTATTCAAATGGTAATTTCTACTCTATTCAAGTCTTTCTCTTCTATCTTCAGTCTTCTCCCTGCAACAAACAAAGTTTAGTTATTGGTCTTTGAATGATGCTGGTCTTCGTCCGAACCTCAGCACTTCGGACAACGCCTTTGGAGTCAGGCATCACTCTCATGACTCTGCCTAACATCCAGGAGTTTCTTGGCAGAAACGAATCTGCGACGAGAACGACATCTCCAACCTTGAAACTTCTACTTAAGCCGAGCCATTTTTGCCGTTCTTGCAGAAGCGGTAAGTATTCGTGAGTCCACCTTCGCCAGAACAGATCCACCATATATTGTATTTGTCTCCAGCGCCGGCGGGCGTAGACATCATCCTTAGTGAACACACCAGGTGGAAAGCTAGGCTGTGTCTTCAACGCAAGCAGATGATTGGCCGTCAGCGGCTCGAGGTCATTTGGGTGATCTGTGTTCGTGGTTAAGGGTCTTCCATTGATGATGCTCTCAACCTCACATAGGAGAGTGTGTAGTCCTTCATCTTCCAAGAGCTGTTGCTTCACAACAGAGCTCAGCACCTTTCTCACTGTGCGAATTTGACGCTCCCAGATACCGCCGTGGTGAGACGCAGCAGGTGGGTTGAAAATCCATTGCACACCCTTTTTCATCATTACTTCATTGATACGAGACTGATCCATCTCTGCCAATGCCTCACGCAGCTCTCGTTCAGCGCCGACAAAGTTCGTGCCGTTGTCAGAACGAATAATTGACACTTGACCTCTTCTGGCTTGAAAGCGCCGTATGGCATTAATACATGAATCGGTGTCAAGAGAATGGGCTACTTCTATATGCACTGCCCTGACAGTTAAACATGTGAAGAGCACTCCATAACGCTTAACCTTTGCACGTCCTCTTCTGACCTCAAAAGGTCCAAAATAATCCACACCCGTGTTGGTGAAGGGTGGTTTGTCAGGGAGCAGACGGTCTTGTGGCAGATCCGCCATTTTCTGCTCTCCTGCCTTTGCATGCAGTCTTCTGCAGAGGTTGCACTCTGAAATCACTTTTCTTGCTGCTGCATTGGCTCTTGGTATCCAATACCGTTGTCGCAATATGGCTAAGACATGGTTCCTACCTCCATGTCCACACTCTTGATGGATGTGGTGGAGAATGAGGTGAGCTATTCTGTGCTGTTTATGCAGAATGGCAGGATGCTTGGCCTCCTCAGGCATCGCCGATCTGTTCAAACGTCCTCCTACTCTCAACACATCATCTTGCAAATATGGATCCAGTTTGAAGATAGAACTGTTCTTTTTCACACGGGAGCCTGCCAACTGCAAAGCTTGTATCTCCTCCGTGTAAGCTTGTTTCTGACTGTATTTAACCAGTTCAATTTCAGCTCTGGATAGATCTTCCATGGTGAGTCTTCTTTTTTCCAGGTTCTTCTTGCACATCACCATTTGCTTTTCAACTATAGATCTACATTTCTCTGGATCATTCTCATTTTGCTGTATGTTCTGCTCAAACTCTTTTCTTTTCTCGCTCAGGTGCCGCAACATCCTTCTCAAGAGCAACATCCAGGCTGCCGCCTTTTTTAGCTTATGCCAACTGGAGTAATACTCAACGAGCTGGTTCAATGGATCTGTGCACTCGTTTGAGTTTGTGCATGACACTGCAGCGGATGTCTTCACCTCAACATCATCTTCAGTCAGGTAAGGACACTGTTCAGGTTGTTCCGGCCATTCAACATCCTTTAGCAGGAAACTAGGCCCCTGAAACCAGCTCTTACTTTCTATGAAGCTCTGGATCTTCAAACCTCTTGAAGCCTGATCCGCAGGGTTTTGTGAAGTATTGACATACTTCCACTGAGAAGATGTAGTCGCTTCTCTAATGAAAGAGACGCGGTTTGCCACAAACGTCTTGAAACGAAGGGCATCGTTTTCGATGTACTTTAGTACTGTTGTACTATCCGTCCAGAAGACCGACTCCATCAGGGGAACTTCAAGTTCTTCTTTCAACATCCGATCGATCTTGACTGCAACAGTCGCTGCTGTCAACTCCATTCTCGGGATCGTAATCTGTTTGAGTGGAGCGACTCTAGACTTTCCCATCAAGAATGATACATGTTTCTCACCCCGGTCATTTGTCAACAACAGATACGACACAACGCCATATCCATCTTGACTAGCGTCTGAGAAATTGTGAATTTGAGCAGCGTTTGTGGACCCAAATGCAGAGGGTTTGAAACATCTGTTCAGACTGAGTTCTGAAAGCTTGTCTAAGTCTGTCAGCCACTTCATCCATGTCCGGCATAATTTTTCGTTGATCTCTTCATCCCAACCTTTCTTTTCTTGGCAGAGATCTCTTAGAATGAGCTTGATCGGTAGCAGGAGTGGTGCCAAAAAACCCATTGGGTCATACACTGAACTGACTACAGATAAAATGCCCCGTCTTGTGCATGGCTTGTCCGGCAGATGTATTTTGAACCTGAAGCTGTCAGAACTTGTGCACCACTGTACACCTAATGCCCGTTCCACTGGTAACTCATCATACTCCAAATCGAGATCTTTGACTTCAGCCGCTCGTTCGTGGTCAGGAATAGAGCCCAGCACTGCTCTGCTGTTGCTGACCCACTTAGTCAAATGGAAACCACCACTGGCACACAACATCATCAGCTCTCTCGCAAGAGCAACGGCTTTGTCTTCTGTGGCTACTGACTTCAAACAGTCATCCACATAGAAGTTCTTGAGGACGGTCTGTGTGGCCTCTGGGGTACTCTTTGATGCTGCATCTTCCGCTGTTCTTCTTAATGCATATGACGCACAACTAGGGGACGATGTAGCACCGAACAGATGCACACACATTCTGTACTCCTCTGCTTCCACATTCAGATTACCATCTGGCCACCAGAGAAAGCGTAGCATATCTGTGTCCGTGTCTGGAATCCACACCTGGTAAAACATGGACTCGATATCTGCCATCATGGCGACAGGCTCCTGTCTGAATCTCAGCAACACTCCAATGAGGGTGTTAGTTAGGTCAGGCCCTTGCAACAACTGGTCATTTAGCGATACACCTTGGTAAGTTGCCGCACAGTCAAAGACGACTCTGAGTTTCTTCTTTTTTGGATGGTACACCCCATGGTGTGGAATGAACCATACTCTTCCATCACTGCGAATCAACTGTTCTTCTGGAATCCTTACTGCATAGCCTTTTTCCAGTATGTTGTCCATGAAAGCCTTGTACTCATGAAAGAAGTCTGTATTCCTACTGAACTTCCTTTTCAAAGAGTTAAGCCTCTGTTCAGCAATACCACGGTTGCACGGCATCTTCACCTTGTCATCCTTCAAAGGCAACTTGATGCGGAAGTGACCATTCACGAGCTGGGCTGATGCTGTCACTGTATGCATGAACTTCTTGTCATGTTCCGACTGTTCTCGTCTGTCGTCACATCTTCTTTCTGGAAAATCTGCATTGTAGTGCTTTATCAGCATGTCATCAACGCTAATCAAAGAAATACGGTTGACAAGGAAACTTTGTCTTTTGCCATCATCTGATTCCTTCTCTTGGCATCTGCTGATTGGCCCATTGACGACCCAGCCAAGAGCTGTCTTCACAGCATATGGTCCGTCGTTCTGGCTATTAATGATCTCCCATGGCTCCATGGCTTTGTATGCATTGACACCGATGAGCAGACCAACTTCTGCTTCAAGTTTTGGGAGATGGACTCGACTCAGGTAAGACCACTTCTCCAAATCTTTCTTCTGTGGGATGTTGGCCTTTTTTGCAGGTATATCTGGCTGAGTATACACATTGGGAAGCTGAATGTAATCTTGCTCCAATAAGCCACACACCTCCAGATCAGTAAGTTCATAGCTATTCACTTTCTGTTCTTGCGCTATAGTACGAAGCAGGAACTCTGTCTTTCTGCCTCGCATATTCAACTTCTTTGCCAATTCTTCAGTGCAGAAAGTCGCTGTACTTCCTTGATCCAGGAAAGCATAAGTCTTGATTATCTTTGTGTCTTTCTTGTGTTTTATCTGCACAGGTACGATGGGAAGAATACACTCACTATTCCCGGCCCCAGTATGGTCACCTCTTCTGCACCCTGCAGACACGAGAGCACTTGTGACTTCACTTGTACATTGTGAGCTGTCATCTTCACTGTTATTCTTTGATGAAGCATCTTCCTTAACGATGTGCAAGATAGCTGGGTGCTTGAATGAACAATCTGGACAAGAGGCCCTTTTTTTACAGTCCTTGGACATATGACCTGCCGTCAGACACCCAAAACAAAGACCGTTCGTTTTCAAGAACTGAATTCTTTCTTTCAGAGGCTGTTCTCGAATCTTGTTGCATACATTTAGTGCATGGTTCTTCTGACAGTAAAGACAGGGACTTTGAAAGACACTTGCTGACTTGACTGCAAAAGGTTTCTTCTCAGGTTGGCTTTTACTGACATTATTTTTAGTAGCAGACACATTCACAGCAAAGCTACTTCTTTTAGACTCACTTTTTCTAATGCTTGGTTGCTTTTTTGAGTTGTTCTGATTATTTGAAGTGGAGTCCAGGATGTCTCCAAACAGCGGGTCATTGGCAACCTTTGCTTGACGGTACACATATTCCACTAAATCAGGAAATCTGGCTCTTTTTCTTGTTCTTTCCTGAATGTCATAAGCGTAACTTCTCCATCTTTCTTTCAGTTTGAATGGAAGTTTGGATAAAATGGACTTCATGTTGGTAGGATTGTTAATTTCGTCCATGTAGTCCACATCATTCACCGTGTTACAACATCCAACCAAGAACAATGCAAAGGCATTCAATCCTTTTCTGTCTTCTGACCTTATCTGAGGCCATTCCATAGCCTTCTTGATATAAGCTGTAGCGATGGTCATTTCATCTCCATAGTGACGATCAAGCAGTTCTCTGGCCTCTTTATAAGCTCTGTCGGGTTTCATGTGCTCACAGCTCCGAATGAGATCAAGTGGCTCTCCACTCGTGAACTGTTCAAGATAGTACAGTCGATCTTGATGACTGTCTGTTTTACTGTCAATAGCATGCTCGAAAGCCCTTATGAAAGATCTGTAAGTCAGAGGATCTCCTGTAAACGTGGGTATGTCTCTTTGAGGCAGTTGAGACAAACTCTGTTGTTTAATGAGCATCTCGGTGACTTTGTTTTGATGCTGTAGCACTTCGTGCAGACTATCTGTAGAAGAATCAGTGTGATCATGATGATTAAGATGTGGCGTACTGCTCACAGCATCAAACCTTGACAACGACTTTCTTCTATCTGAAGCACCAACTTGAGTGGCTGGCTTTGGATTGAATGTAAGGAATGTCTTATCAGCTGACACACTGGTTTTTTCTTGTCTACGCATCAGGGGTTCAAATCTGGGTCCTGAAGGTGGCTCTAATAAATCATATTTAGATTCCTGAGCATCTTCAAAATCTTCGTACACCTTTAGTTTGGCATCTGAAGCAGCAAGCTCAGTTTCAAGCTCTAATTCCTCTTTTCTAATTCTCAAGCGAATTTCTTCCTGCTCTATTGCTTCTCTCTTTTTCATTGCTGCAGCTCTTGCCAACAGTGCTTCACGTTCAGCTTTAATTCTCAGCATTGCAGAATTAGTACTGGAAGTGTGGCTTACCACGGAGTTAGCTCTGGACACACTATCATGTGGCCTAATAGCATCTTCCTCAACTTTTAAGACATCTGCAATCCATTTGTTTGTATTTTCTATAAACCGCTGAAACTCAGAATATCTGTTCTTGTAAGCATCTTGATCCGCTTTCTTATCATCTTCATCTATTAACTCACACAACTCTTCATTAATCCGTTCATACTCTCTTACGCATCTTTCAAACCTTAACAATGCTTCATCTTTAATGAGATTAACATTGTGTTCATTTTCCTTCAATTTAGCTAAATCATTCTTCTGTTTGGTTATTTGTGCCAACTTTCCCTTGCGTTCTCCTTTCAGCCTTTGTATTTTCTCCTCTACAGCCTTTAATGTGGGCTTTTGCGCCCTCTTTTGGTCAACCCATGCAGCTGCGCTTTCATCCGCCATGTCATGTCACTTTAAAATCTTCACACAGAAAACTGTCACGATTCCTATTGTACACAGCTTCTAATCTTCTTATAAACACTCGTTTAAAAAAGTCACTGATGTGCAGAATTTCTTTATGTAAAGCTCTATGACTATCGGAACGAAATATCCAGTGAGCACTTACTGTCACTTTTAGACGATGAAGAAAATATCAGACCTGTTCCAGGGAAAGTCTCATTCAGCCGACTCACACTTTACTGATTTTCTTTCTGTATATATATATATATATTTTAAGCTGCGATGTAATTTTCGTCCGTATTGGTCTGTTATCTTTATCATCCGCCAGCGGGTTTCCCTCAGATCAGCCAGAAAATGTCAGCCCAGTCGATTAGCTCGCCGTCATCACGAGCGAGCGCGTCTTTCTTTAGCGATCTTCTCACGCGGCTCGTCTTTCGGATTCGTCGAGCAATCTTCTTTCACTCGATATTTTGACTATGTCGAGCAGTCTTTTGACTTAAATGTGAGTGCAATAAGCTGACTCATTAGCTTAGGACTTCAAAGTTCTTTTGTACTCAACACGAAACGACAAATAAAAGTCTTCAATCCAGAGTTCTTCGTTTTGACTGTTTAATTATGAATCTCAAAACAACAACAACAAAAAAAAAACTTAGTATATTTACTTTTCTTACAAATGAAATGTACATTTACGTGTAGGTCAAAAGACTGTGTTGCTCCAAAGTCCAGAGGCTTCTGACTGTTTCGCGGGTTCTATTTCTTTCATACTAAATCTAACAGCCAATCAAATTACATTATACTAAATCACTGATTAACTGTTTACATTCCAATTTCTATGTTTTATTTGCAACACAGGTTTTCTCAAGTTTTACAAAATATACTAAAAT